>OY744518.1:44206511-44316511 GCA_963556195.1 Sepiola atlantica
TTGACATGTAATCCATAGTATGTATTACCCTTAATTGGAATTTACGTACATAGTGTACATATATATTATTTTAATTATATATATATATATATATATATATATATATATAAATATACATATATACATACATATATATATACATACATATATATACGCATATATATACATATATATATATATGTGTGTGTGTATGTGTATTAATTTATTTACGTACATAAAAGGAATTCATAGACACGTGTTCTCAGCTATGCTAATGACGGCTTATAGTCAAACACACGTGTACATGGAGTTTCGTTTATGTACGTAAATTAGTCAATGATCATATATATATATATATATATATATATATATAGAGAGAGAGAGAGAGAGAGAGAGACAGAGAGAGAGACAGAGAGAGATACAGAGACAGACAGACAGACAGACATAAAGGGAAATAGAGAGGGGGAAAAAGAGAGAGGGTTGAATGCTGAACTATGATTTCGGGATCAGTTATTAAGATAAAATGCGTTGAGCGTTTACCTAACGTCAATAGCCTTTCTCATACTGCACTTCATTTTCCTCCCTCCGTCATTAATAGGCATTTTTATTTCAATATAGATTGCCTATTTAAGAGGAGATTTATTTTAACCACATTAACACCCTACGTTGCTTAAAACTCAGCCTTCGCCGATAGTCAAGTAAATAGGGAATTTTTTTTACACAGCAGAACATAATAGTCAATTTATAGCCGGTATATGTAAAGCATAATCAGATTCAATTTTAATAGGATAGTTATAACCTCACGTACACTGTGGAAGTGTTTATTTAGTCCATTACTTGACAAATAAGGTGCCAATTTGACAACAACTATTCCTGCGTGACAGATAAATCGGCCGATACATTATTTTATTTCAGCGTATCTGGGAAATAATCTAGGCATTTCAATTACGAATGGCTATACTTTTTCTTTATTTTTTTTCTTAATTTCTCTATTATATATTCGTATTCTAATGTAAAAAAATGTTGATTCCCAGTAGGAATTTAGACTGATTGGTAAGATACCCCGTTGTCCAGGTTGAGCAGCTGAATGACAAGTCTAAACAATTGACAAGTGAAATTCGTCTTTCAATATCTTGTATCAATCACCTATCAACGTTGAAGAGAGAAGTGGACGTCTACAGCGAACAAATGTTGCAAACTAAAACAAAAGATATGTGGGTCAATATCGTCCGTGCGGGGTCAAACAGAGGGGCAGATCCTTTGGGTGATGAACAAATGACCCTTCCCCGTTGTTGCTATGATTGTAGACGATTCCTTAACCATATATTTAAAAATGTGGACAAACATATATAATACGGATAGATGTAGACATACATACGTTAGGATTTATAACTAAATAAATACATCATTTCATTCTTGAGGGAAAGAAGATACACCATGTCAGGGTCCTTGCGCGATGTATCTATAGTGCAGCAAGTGTTGCGTAATGTCGAAACGGATCTCCACCATGGTGTGACTCAAGTGGAAAAGTAGATGTGCCGTATAACTAGACACATTTCTGAGATTAGCAGGAAAAGGCTGGATTTTCCGTCTCTTTGATTTTTTTACTCATATTCACCCCAATCAAGGCACATTGCAATTAAGACCTAAGAAGCTAATGTGAATTAGAGATCACGCTTACAAGTACACTTTAAGTAGGGGGTTGGACAGCGTGATTTCTGTTCCCATTACATTTACATTCATGCATGTTAGCACAGTCGGGAAAACAGTAAACAGAAAAGGAAATAACAAAGTCTATCAGTTCGAATGAAGACACTATTATAGTAAAAAAAAGTTCGGCATCTGTAGACCTCTACTGTGAATGGCATGGACTTTTGCTGCGTGTCGGGTTAGTCAGTTATATTACCCTCGAGTGGACACCAGTGCTACCAGTTCGTTGGAGCACATTCCATTAACATACTTGTAAAACAAACACAGGTAATCAACATTTCGGCGATCGGACATGAGTTAAAGCTTGTGCGGAACCTATTACATTGGATACTCTAGTTTTACCCTGTCTAATAGATGAAGATAAGTGGTTGATTCCCCGGCCTATATGTGACAACATTATAACATGCATGTTCTCATTGTAGAGGTATAGGATACTGTCATGTGTGAGTAATTTTCTAGTGCGGTAGAGTCTCCCTCAGTTTAGAAGCAGCCTTGGCAATCCCTTCTATGTATTTGTTCTAATTAATGTTACCTGTGAATGTTAGACGGTGAAGTTGGATGATGGACTCTCAGCTAAAAGGTTATTATCCATTGCAATCAGTGATTGAAATGGTTCTTTGTAATTGTTGGAGGGAAAGAGCGCTGTCTTAGTAGCATCATATGTTACGAATTATTAACGTCTTTATTCCATTACAAGGTTTCAGACATTGCCTATCATGTGTGTACATTTGTTTTCCCCACCTGTATTATATAGAATGTGTTGTAATCAGAAAATATACCCATCATGGAAACAATATTATGAAGGAGCTCGTTTATGAATAACAAATGTCCAGAGATCGACCCCTGGGGCACATCCGAATTAATGCCATGCTGTTTAGATGTACGGGTATCGAAGACGACCTGGAGTTGTATATTTTCTAAGAAGGAGTTGTTCAGATTAAATATATGTCCAGTAATAGCGTACGATTTTAATTTCATGAAAAAAACGTAATGCTAGATTTTTGATATATCAAGATCCACCCCTCTTCTTTTCCGGACTTGTCAAGTTCATAGTACATGAGTTAATAGATGATTGTTAGTATATATTTGCATTAGAACGGGTTTGCTTAAATGTATACTGCCGGTTAGAAAGTTGTGAACCTTTTACGAAGAAAACAAGTAGCACTTAGTTTATTTACGATTAAAATATTCAAGCGAGGGAGAAGTTAAAATTGGGCGATAATTAAGCGGGTAAATTCTTTCACATAATTCTTTAATACCGGTTCAACAAGAGCACTTCTCCAGTTATCAGGGAAGTAAGATTGGGCAAGGCCTTTTTTGTTGAGTTTAGAGAGAGCAGGTATTATCTCAGCAAAGCATTTCATTATTAGTTATGTAGAGATAAAATAAGCTCACACGACTTGAAGGTGTCTCGAGTATTTATGATATCACAGACATTGTAAGGGATGATTATCAGTTCATCGAGGTTTGCTTCTGTCCGTAAAGGGACATTTGAGAGAGAGAGAGAGAGAGAGAGAGAGAGAGAGAGTGATGTGTGGGATCTAAGATGGAGTATGACGCGAATCGCCGGGCAAGCAGTCAAACTTTCACGGTTTCTGTGGAGGCGACATCAGGGTTGTTGGACAGTGGGAGAACTGTTGATTGCCCACTATTCACAGCCCTATTATAATTTTTTCTAGAAATTGCGAATTCCTATTTTGTTCATTTTGGCTTATTTAGGTATATCGTCTGTTTGCTGCAGCTATTTCACTTTTATAATAATTTCTAGCTTCTATAAATGTTGGCCTATTTGTATTTGACTTGTAACCACTATGCAGGCGGAACATTTTCTGCTTTTGCACAATGGCAGCTACACATGCTGAAGTCAACCATTGGGGAGAGTGGGGCTTGCTATGGAATTTCCGTGTAGAGACATGCGATTCATTGCCTGCTATGACCCATGTAGGTGCCTCATTTTCGTACATTGCAGCAGGGAAATGAATGAATATTCATCCATAGGGCATCCTGGGGTGGTCTCTAATAGGAGTATTAATGAGCTATTTTAAAGTATCTAGTCGTTTTGAGCAATGACTTTTCAGCGTGTCGTCGAAAATTAAAGGTGATATCTACACATATTACATACTGATCATCTTTCCTAAGTGGACTATTGGCATTCGCAACTCAATGCTCAGGTAGTGTAATCAAGAAATGATTAAGAAGCGAGGCTGGCTGATCTTTACCGTTTGTTAAAGAGAATGCTATACAGTGAAAACATACGCGATGTTGCCATCTGTGTATGTATAGCTCGTGGAACCAGGCTAATTACTGTGGTAGACATTAAAATCACCAAATACGTGTATTTGGGCGCTAGTATTAAATTAGAGTGTTGCATCTATACTCTCGAAACTCGGTCGTGCAGAGTAACGTCCGAGTTCGAACAAGAACGGTAGATCCAATGCAAGTAACTAACGCGGGGTTAGAAGGTTAGTCTCGAACAGATAAAGGTCTTATCGTATTATTCTAGATCATGTTCAATAGTCAAAGGGGGGACGTGAAAAATATAGGCTCTAAGTCCGTGCATATATCTTTTAAAGTTCAAATTAATTGCGAGACTTGATACTTTAATACATCTTACTATTCAATCGATAGCTGAATTTGTGTAAGTTATGCAGTAACTCCAAGATAACCAGAACCCAGCCTACTGAGACCACGCTTTTTCTATTAGGGATGAGTAAATGAAAACATAATTTATCACTTAATTTAATATTTGGCTATATTTACTTTGGAATGGAAACTGTATGGATATTTATAGTCGTACATCCGTAGCAGAATGGCAACGTAACATTGGCTCTAGTTTACACCACTCGCTGTTCAATCACACAGTTTCGACACCTGTTAAGATTTCAATTTCATTTGTGTACATTTTCTATATACCTTGATATTTTCTTTGTATTTAATATGATATTCGTCTTCCTTAAACAGCGGCATAGTTTTAATAGCATTATTTGGTTTAAAAGTAATTTGACGGATCTAAACGCAATTGTTTACTTGATATGTATATATATATATATATATATATATATATATATATAAATATCTATACATATATATATATATGTATATATATATACATATCTATACATATATATATACATATCTATACATATATATATATGTATATATATATATATATACATATCTATACATATATATATATGTATATATATATATATATATTTATAGACATATATATATATAGATAGATAGATCTTGCAACGCCGATGAGCCATAGACAACGAACCACGTGCCCATAATGCGATTTAATTTGTTACCCGCACACACGAAAATAATTATATTATAATTTGGTACAAAACAAAACCTGTTATATACATCATAAAATTTTAAAAATTATAATCACACACAATCATGTGGTTCTATATGTACGCGGTTTCAAAAATTCGTATTATTATACATTTTATATCAGAGTGAAGCTTGAAATACATTTACGTCTGTTACTATCGGTATGCTGATTTTCTCAATTCAGTTCAAACAAATGTTCTGGCGAATAAATTCGTAATAATTATAATAAACATATAATTTCCAGATAGAACAACCAAATAAAATATCTGCTTCTAGGATAGAAAAAAACATATGTAATTCACATGAAATGCAGAAAGTAATTTTTGATTGGATTATATAAGAAATAGCAACAATTACATTTCAGTCAGTTTCTAATCGTTTTATTTTCATACACAAAACATTCTTTAAAAAAGTGTTTGTAGACATAGGATGTTCATATATCAAACACTTATATATCAGAAATCCAAAATTGTCCATTGCATACACCCGATTATTTTGTATGTGTTATTTTTTCATTGTAACCATTTAAATTTAATCCAGATAAAGGTCGTCACTTTTACGTGTAACTCGAAATGCAATCAGCGCTTATTGCTGTCGTCTTGATTATACCGAACCGGTAGTGATACAGCATACTTTTGATCAGAATTGAAGCGAGAAGAAGGTAAAACAGGTCTTGTAGTACATACAAGGGGCAGGAAAACAGAGTAAAAGCAATTGATAATGCGTCCACCAATCTGCTTACCCAATATATTACTTTTTCCCCTATCCACGGTAATTTTAAATAAATAGGACATTTCAAAGGACCACCTATTCTAGGGGAGTGTAAATCAAAAACCTTTTCATTCATACAATACATTAATATGGTCTTCTTGATAACCATTATTAATAAATATTTCCCTGATCCTATCAAGTTCAGAATTTACTGTGTTTGGAGAACAGATCATAATGTATATATATATGTACCAAATTATAAATAAAACCACTCAGTCTAGACCTTGGAACAAAAGAAGACAGTTCACATACAGGTCTGTGCAAGTATGTTTCCTGTAAAGAGAAGTGATAAAATCACCTCTTGAACGTTCCACAAGGACATCCAAGAAGGAAGATAGTTATATTTCTCACTTTTTATAGTGAACTTTATAGTCCAATGAAGGGAATTACATTAGTTAAAGAAGGTTAACTCTTCACTTTGCGATGCAAACGAAGCTAAAGGGTCGTCAACATATTTAACATACGTCGTGACTGTGTTTATTGAGCTGAAAATCACGGATTCATAATATCAAACGACAATATCAGCTAAAGAAAGGGCCAATGGACTCCCCATTGGGATCCCGTCGACTTGACTGTACATGATATCAGCAAGGCTAAACTCCGCTGATTGTATACAAAGATAAATTAATTCAACACGTATCTCCTTAGAACAGGAAGCAGCTGTCAGGCGACCGCTATAGAGTGCGTCGGTACAGATATGTACAATCCCATCTAATGGTATATTCGTAGAGAGACTGGAGACATCAAATGAACACATAATCGATGTATCAGAAACCGAATCTAACCCAGGAACAAGGTCAACCAACTGATCGGAATCAGGTATACAATGTGTAGTGTATAACTTACGCACAGGTTGTAACATTTCTAAAAGCCACTGAGCCAAAGAATGTTGGGCAGACCCTATGATATATAATATTGGTCTGAGCGGAACACGCTGCTTGTGTATTTTCGGAAGACCATATAATCGTGGACGAATTGACCCAAGGGTCTAATCTGTCATAGATTCGCTTAGAAAATAGCTTCTTTTTTAATAGTTCAAGTAAACGTTTCTGAATTTTACTTCATTTTAGCAAGTATTATCCGCGAACTCAACATGGCCGAGTTTACAAAATGTTTAGGTATTGTTAATAATACGTTATATTTTCTCAACGTAATGTGTTTATACGTAATCACCACTCATGCACTTTTGTCTGGTTTACAAATATAAATATTTTTGTTCAATTTTAAAGCTTTTACAGTTTTAAAATGCATTTAATTACAGACAAATCACTATGGTCAATGGAAGCAATACAATATTGGTGTATTGTCAAGTCAACAAACCTAGATTTTATTCCAAAGATAATATCTAGAGACACTGGAGAATAATTTTTAATTTGAGAACACATAACATCAAAAGAGGTGAGGGTTTTCTCTTTATTTATATTGCAGGGGGTATACAAAAACTTAGGCCCTTTGATACAACTTTAATTTCGATGTCTGTTAAAACAGTATTTGAAATATATGTTTTCTTCCATTATTTGGTTCACAACCATATCTCCTTCGAACAAGGAGAGCAAGTTGTTTAGCATTCTTAATGGAAGCACGTTGTTTTGCAAATTTATCACCGATGCATAAATACTTGCACAACTGGAAGAAATAAAAAAAAGAACAGGAACTCTTGACTACGGACCAAAGACAATGACAAGTATTAATATTATATTCTAACTTTTATGGCATCCTATTAATATCATCGCGCATAAAGGCACGCTCCATAGATAGACTAGGTGGGAGTTTTGACGCAGAAATACGTTTAGAGATATGGAGAGGAGCCACATCATGTTTATGACAAGAACGTAAAAATGCGATATAAATGTTAATAGATTTTATTTTTCTCCTCAATCGTATAACATCATTTAATTCGCTTATCTTATGTTGACTATAACTCATCCGTAAATATTTAAACAAATGTTTGGAGGTACACAATTTAATATGCTTTTGAATATGACTTTCGGAAAACACTCTAAATCTTCATCGACTATCATGTCTTCAGGTGATATCGATAGAATAATCAATCAAACATATCAGCGCCAATGAAAAGCAAGGGTGGGAAAATTAAAGTGACAGCGAATACGGAAACACGATTGAAATGAATTTAACTCAAAGTCGTTGAAAACGGCAAAGCGTTTGATAAAAAAGCGGGGGTTGGTTCAATATTCTCCAAAGAGAGTTAGTGCTTTCACAAAGTTCTTCTGACGGCATGAGAAAAGTTTACGTGGAAAGATGGAGACATATTCCAAACTTTGTAAATGATTTGTGGGAATTCGCTCTATGAAATACCTCAAAACACTCCAACTAAACATTGATTTTCAACCAAATACTGGCAAATAGCAGAGTCAAAAATCGAAGAGGAAGCGTGACAAAGGGATGTTGCTCTTTCCCTGTCTAATTATGGACGAAACATATAGGTTTATAAGGGTCTGAAAATGCAAATGAGTATGCTAGTAATTCAATTTTTACTCTTTGCTCTTCATTTTCGTTGATCTATTTGATCGATTTCTCCTGACGAGATGATAGTCGAGAGAGCTTTACATAGTTTTCCGCAAATCATTTTTAAAAACATATACACCTCAACACATGTATATATATATATATATATATATATATATATATATATATAATCTGTGAAATATTTTATGTGTGTGTGCATTCAATTTATGAGAAAAGGTAACAGGAAAAAAATATATACTTACAGAAAAGAAAGGAAATGTTTGTGAGTTCACACTGAATAACCATTTGTTTCAATGTTTATTTAATAAATACACATACTGAAAATGTTGGGCGATTTATTCTTAGATTACTTGAGCGGACAGACGTTTCCAGTTCAAAAATTTCTTTCATTATATAAACAACAAAACAAATAGCAGACACCTTATAAAGGCCGTCACTTTCCGTTATCAGCACATTGTACACATATATATATATATATATATATATATATATATATATATATACATATCAATAGATATATATATATATAAATACACACACATATATATATACATATTAATATATGTATATATATATATACAGAAAACACACATATATATATAATATATATACATATATATATATGTATATATATATATAGATATATGTATATATATATATAGATATATGTATATATATATATGTATATATATATATATTATACATATATATATATATATATTATACATATATATATTATACATATATATATATATTATACATATATATATATATTTTATACACGTATATATATATATATATATATATATATATATATATATATATATAGTAAATGCTATTCATTTAAACATGTACAAAGTATGCTACACTGGCATGTCGATGTTATCGATCTACAGCTATCAAGAGCTGATGTCTCATCAGGCAGAAGGTTTTTTTTGTGATCCAACTCGGTCGGGAAAATCCAGGAAGAATGAAGTTAAGCATAAAGAAAAAGAAGGAACAATAGTCATGTGACCAATTTTTAAAAAAAGATTGGCCGTTAGAAAAGTTTACTTTACAATAATTCATATTTTTATTTTTATTTAACGCTGAGCTGTGGCAGATGTGGGGGGCGAGGGAAAGGAAAAGAAAGGGAAAGAGAATATAAAGAAAGAGAGGTAGAGAGGGTGTTAGGGGTGGGTGTCTATAGCCATTCAAGCGTTGTTGTGGACGGGAGAGGGTTAGGGTGTCTAGCCTGACGCGACCGATATTTTGCAGGTGTGATTTTGTCGAGTGTCAATGGAATAGAGATGTTTCGACCTATTTAATGCAGACGGCTAAATTTCCGCGACAACAACTTATAGTAATATTTATTTAAAAGTATTATTGGTGATAAATAAATGTAATTCTAGATAATATTTGACAATGAGTTAATACAATATAGTGGTGATTATTTTTAGTAAAAATCGTATATAGATTAATGACAGTAGTATTAAAAAATGGTACTATCATGACTCGACCTATTAACACTTAGTTTGAATTATTTATGGGGATAAATAAGTGTATTTTAATTCTAAGTGATATTTAGTAATGAATTAATAAACAAAAATAACAGTTGTGAAACAAAAATTACTTGAACCGCAATCATTGAATCCGCCCCATAGAGTCGAACCAAGGTGTTCTTTTTTTCCACTTAGGAGTAAAATGCGACACATACCCTTTAAAAATGGGGGGATATTCAGCGGTTGAAAGAAAAGAAATACGCAGTAGAGGAGTAATAAAATAATGGAATCTGATTTCAAAATGTAAGAAGGAAATCTTGACTATTAAAAGCACCGTTGAATGTATCCCGATACATTCTGACTTAAGATATTTCACTAAAAATACAACCAAACGTTGGTGTGTAGCTTACTTGCTATATGATATTTTAATACTGATAACATATATATATATATATATATATATATATATATATATATATATATATATATAGATAGATAGATAGATAGATAGATAGATAGATAGATAGATAGATATAGATAGATTATTATCAACTTCCTAACATAATCGGTGATTAAAAAAACCTGGTTATTTATACAATAATCTATAAATTAATTTTTACTTTACTCCACATAAAATGAATAACCAAATGCTAAAAAAACACTACTAATTTGAACCACTGGGGTATCTTTTTATTACTTCAAGAGGAACATTTACAATCAAATTAACTGAGTTTCAATTGAGTCGGGTCTTCAGACGATTTTTATTGAAATCTATATGACAAACAGAGAAATCAAAATATTTAATAACATAACAAACACTATTCATTTATGTACGCGATGTGGATGCTGTTCTTAATTCCAGCATATAATGATGACAAAATAGACAAATTATAGGTCCTCTTCCAAAAATATCAGTTCTTAACTTCATCATAGAACTAAACGTAAATAATATAATCCCATTTCTTGTTATTTTCCCAGTGAAAAGTCTAACAATACGTTTACCACTTCTAATAAGAAACAGCTTACATTCGGGTGCTTTAAATTGCAAGGTTGACTCATCCATGTTTTTAAAATAGCCCTTATTAAACACCTACTGAATAGCGGAAAACTCATCTCCTCCACCAAACAAAAAAACACTATCCATTGAATAACAAACATAAAACAAGTCTACATTAATTACAAATTCACGAATTATATCGTTCAGGAACAAATTAAATTACTTATTCAAAACCTAAAATGTACTACTAAAAAATAATAATATTCAACATTGTATCTCAAACGATATTAAGCTATACTATTTCAATCCAACTTTAGATTAGAAGATAAAAACATTAATAGGTTTACACCGAAAATACTAATACAATTATACTCACTTTTACTACTGGAAATTTAAGATAGAATATATTGTAGTAAAAAAAAAAATCCTAACCGATAATACGTTGGAAAGAACCTCTGTTATTTATAAGTTCAAGTGTTATTCATGAGAATAGCACTTCCATGATAATAATTAAGCAAATAGCTACATTGGTTATACAACTACTACTTGTAATTACTATTATTTTTTTCATATGCAAATAACCTTATCACATTTCAGTCTATAAAGTTTGAAGGTAGTGGTTTATTATTATTCTCATTATATATATATATATATATATATATATATATATATATATATGTGTTACTATTTCATGTATACACGTGACATTTTATGAAGAGATATATTTGTTTATGTATCAGTTTTAATTACTTCAACAGTCATCGATACGTAAGTAGAGTTAGGTTGTAAGTTAACCGGAAGATTCCTCCCGGGGATGAAACGCGGGAGCATCTGTGTAGCTAAATGACCAAAAATATATTTTAATAACTTACCATATATATATATATATATATATATATATATATATATATATATATATATATATATACATATATACATATATATATATATAAGTGAAATCAAAAACATAATTGTTTCTACATTTGGTTATTGGGGAAGTGGTCATTTGATCAGTACGACTGGAGAGACATAGATTTTGTAGCTATTTTGTTTTTTAAATCTGCGAAACACTTACATGCTCGTTTTTTTAATATTTCACAATTTAAGTTCAGGTCTCCTGTTTTTGTTTCACTAGTATATACGTGAACCCACCGTTGTATTTGTAAATTTTGAAGACGTAAGTCGATTTGTGCAAGTACAAAGTCTGCGATATTTTGAATGTAGTAAGTATCGCTAGGAATTTAAACTGTATTTTCATTCTATGTTTAACATGCCGCAAAGCGTATTTAGACTATATATATATATATATATATATATATATATATATATATATATATAACATTAGGTATATGTTTATATATAACTACGTACATTCTTATCCCTTGCAGTAAAAAAATCCCCATGATGAATTTAAAAAAGAAACAGATTCTAAGCTTAAGACTGTGTAATGCCGGGTAATGTTAGTTTTATTTACAAAGGAAGAAAATCAAAGCGGAAGCGTTTTTTTTTAATTAAGATAACGTCAAACGTTGTGAAATTTAAAAAAATAGAAATAAGACATAAATTAGAAATTATTCAATATATTTTAGTTTATTTGAAGCATATTACAGGTGTTTATAGTGGAATTATATCTGAATACCATTTTATATTTGCACTAAATTATGTCTTTCTAAACTTACAAGCAATAAGGCAAAACCCCCTTAATTAAAAAATTTTCTAAACATTCCTTAAGAGAAAGTCTTAATTTTCAGAGCTGTTCTAGAATCAATATCATGTAATGGATGTCGCTCAAAATATGAATGAAGATTTTAGACATAATTTTAAGTATCATCATACTTTGATCTTGATTTTCGTAATGAACTATGAAACTGGTGTAAAACTCTTTCATTCCGGAACTTTGATTTACCCGTCCAGTAACAGGTATGTAGTTTAGTATGAATTTATATGTATATGCATATTTATATATTAGTTCCTGGTATGCCAAAAGTGTTAAATGTTTAACTGAACACCCTGTTATTTGTATTCTATATAGTGTAAACACATCTCGAAATGTTCAAATTCCCGATTGATAAAGTATGGTTCGTAGAGCTTAAATAATGAACAAGATAGTAATTATTTACAAGTGTCATGATATTTGGGGCACACAGTATATAAATATATATATATATATATATATATATATATGTATATACATATATATACATATACATGTATGTATATGTATATACATACATATATATATATATATATGAATATATATATATATGTATATATATATATTTTTATACATGTACATATAGACATGTATATATATGTGTATATATTTACATATATATATATATATATATATATATATATATATATGTATATATTTACATATACATAGTATAGATATACATATATATATATATATATATATGTGTATAAATACATACATATATATAGAGAGATTATAGAGTATATATATAGATACATATATATAGATAGAGAGTATATATATATATATATATATATATATATATATATATATATATATATATATATTGTATTAGAAGTTTCTCAAACATTAAAACTATATTCAAAAGAAACAAAAAAAAACAACCTTAAGTCCCAAGTCGTTCAGTGGAAAATCACTAATGTAAGTCAATTTAACATTTTCAGTTATCACATTAGTTCGCTTCTAACATTATTTAAGGGGTCATCAGTTGTTTACCATGAAAAACTGTTTCCGGAATTTAAAAACATGACAGTATTTAATGTCATGGCTTCCCAGCAGAGTTGATCAGACCCCACTTCACTTTAAAGACGAAAACATAAACGTTCCGTATACTAAACCTATGTTTTGTTCCGTATAAATGTTTTGCTAACTTATATTAGTTATTAAAAAAAGAAAACAGTCCTCCTTACCTGTGTGTGTATATATATATATACATATATATATATATATATATATATATATATATATATTTACATGCATACATACATAGAAATATATATATATATATATATATATATAAAGATATTAACGAATATACTAATACATATACAAATATATATATATATATATATATATATAAAGATATTAACGAATATACTAATACATATATAAATATATATATATATATATATATATGTATATATATATATTAATATATATATATATATATATATATATATATTAATACGTACATAATTACAGGTTTTGTTTGGTGAGAAAATCAAACGAAGTGCTCGATTATTTTGCAGTAAGAGTATAATACCTATTTACCTAGTTATGATATCGCAGAAAGTAGGTATTGAAGCCTATCAACTTTAAATACTACGTACATATAAACAAATAAGAGTATATATATATATATATATATATATATATATATATATATATATATATATATATATATATATATATATATATTAAATTATTGTAACTACACACGCCAACGTGTCAAACCTTCGCTCTTATCAGGAGGGACATTTTAATTCCAGATGCTCACAGAACGCGGATTTTATGAAATCATTAATCAATGTTTAATTTAATGTAGGTATTGAATACTTATAGGAAAATAGAACAATTACATTACAAATAAATAAGAAATATACATTCATGTATGCACATTTTTCGCATGATTATTCTAATTCAGCATTAGAATATATTTTCTTAGGTGTTTGTCATTTTAATCATGATGTTTTATTCTTGCTCTGATTTGTCTGATTGTAATATAAGAGGCATACACTAAAAATAGAACTTTCGTATTGTTCGTTTTAATATATATATATATATATATATATATATATATATATATATAATAAAAAATAAAAACACATAAAACTATAAATCACCTAAAAATTAGTGTAATGGATTCGCTCGAACACTTTAAAATACAGCAACATTTTTGTAAATAGCGGATACATTTTCTCAGACAGAGAGGAACAACACAAGTGAGGAGGACATTTTTAACACCAAAATAAGTTAGCAAAACATTTATCTTTTACAAAACCTAGATCGAATATACGGAAAGTTTTTGTTCTTCTCTCATTTAAGGGAATTGGGGGCTGGTCATCTCTGGTTGGAAGCCATGAGATGAAATACGGTCTTGTTTTTAAATTCCAGAAACAGTTGTTCATGGTAAACAACTGATGATTCCTTACTATTAGGACTAGTGTAAATTCTTGGAAGCAAACTAATATAGTAACTGTAAAAAGTAAATTGACTTACAAGAAAAGTGACTTTCCACCGAACGACTTGTTTGAAAAACCTTCGTAACTATATATATATAGGTATTGATGATTTAATGTTTATGTATACATATTTTAATAAGCCCCTTTGAGACATTAGAGATGAAAGTCTAGGGGATGTTAAAAATAGACTGTCAAGAAGCGCTAATGCAAAGTTCCGAATACGTTCGTCGAACACTCTCAGGTAGTCTTCTATATTTGCCCGCTTTATGACGTGACATGTTCTCGTGGCTTTGTTGATATGGCGACGTCTTCCAGATTATAGGCGGACTATGTGAGCCAGGTTCGCGGATATTTTTACTTTTCTGCACTGATGAGTACAATACGCTTGTAACGCTAGCGTCTGTAAGTATAAATAATTATATATTTATTCATAAATATTATATTAATATACTTTAAGAAAATAAAGTTAAGCATTCAAGAAGATATTTACGAATAGGCTTCGAAAAAGCTCTAATGCAAAGGTTGTCGAACATTCTCGACTAGTCTTCTATGCTTATATGTACATATAGATCCTAATTATGTTACAGTCACTCGTAGCCGAGTGGATATGGCGACTGCTTGAAGATTGTAGGATTACTCTCTGAGCCGGGTTCGCGCCTCCCGACCGTCTAACATTATTTATTGCATGCAATATTGTGAGCAATAAGCTTGAAACGCTAGCATCTGTAGGTATTAATAATTTAATATTCATTTATAAATATATATATATGTGTGTGTTTTCAAATAAATGTTATTGTTTTAATTCATATGTATTTTTTGACCTGCCGATTATAGTAGGTTGTGTATTAAAAATTACCCTCAGCATATTTAGTCTTTTGTGAAATAATTCGCCATCGTTTCCCTTAAGTTGAGACGTCTCTAAGCTTTATGATTTGTTTTATTTACTCAATGTAAGATATAAACAGTAATGTAGTTCAAGATGCTGAATAGTAAATATCTGCTTACTGTTAGAACGTCTAACTCCACAGCAGACACACTAATATATATATATATATATATATATATATATATATATATATATATATATATTGAAAAAAAGGGCAAAATGGAAGGTATTCGTGTATATAGTAACTCTTACATGTTTAGTCACACAGTATGTACAGTTATATAATTAGTGTGACCGTGTTCCATGATATATTTCGAGATAAAACAAACATTATAACATGGTTAGTGTTTCAAATTATATGAAATCCGGTTGAACTAGTAATGTGTTTATGTCTATACTGCATTAAATCTCAACATGACCTGTAAAGAAATAACATTTAAAAAATATTTGGTTCAAATCAGAAAGTTATTTTCGTGAAACTTATCCGTGATTTTAATATCTAATTACTTATATTAAAAAAAATTATTAATGATTGATCGATTTAAATAAAGTGTTTTTTAAAATATTTATTCACTCTTAGGTTTACATTTTATATTCAATATTTTACGAATGTTGTAATTAAATATAACATTATATATTTTTCCATTTTGTTATTCGATGTTGTTGGGTTAATTTCGAATACAAATACTAAGTATGTTATCTTTAAAATAATAAAATATAAAGATTGAAAGAATTAAATAATATAATAAAAGCAATGTTAACAAGTTAATATATAAATAAATATAACAAACTAACCTCAAATACAAATAGTTTAATACACATAGTAAATTGATGTAGAATTAATTAGTGGAATTTAATCAAAGGCCTAAAATAAATAAAAATGATCACCAATATTTATAAGATACCACATCTAGTATATAGATGCACAATCAATCACCTTCAAACATCATATCATAAAAATTACACACTTAGTATATACATATTAAAATAATGCCCCTCTAAATGAAAGATTAGTAGAATAGCACACTTAGTGTATAATTTTAGAAATTACCACCCTTACCCCCAACAAGAAACACAAAATTAACAGAATGAAATATTACTAGAAAAACAGTCATATATATATATATATATATATATATATATATATATATATATATATATATATAAGGTGAGTCAATGAAAAATAGACTCACCTTATTTTTGCTCTATCCAGTATATTGAGCTTTCCTCATCTCACAATAGGTATAATTCTCTTAAAGTTTTCTTTTAGTTATAAACCTTCATATATATATATATATATATATATATATTATCAATCCCCCCCAAATAATACAAACACATCATATGTAAATTCATAATTATGTCTGCCCATATATATATATATATATATATATATATATATATATATATATATATAGAGAGAGAGAGAGAGAGAGAGAGAGAGAGAGAGAGAGAGAGTACCGTCCAAATTTAAGGAACAAAAATACAATTTTCTGAATCTAAACAAAATTTTATATTAATTTCTGTGAAAAGTTCACTGAATATACACATCATATAATTGGACTTTTACCGAGATTTTCGGATGAATTAAAACAATATTTTTAAAGTTATCCATCATTTTACAGATTTCAACCCGGTTAGTATATATAGTAACAATTTACCCTCCACACAAAAACTGAAAATTTGAAAAAAAATATAATTCCACATTTATTTATTGAACTGAATAATAATTTACCGATATTTAGAAAAATAACTCACTACATAAATAGATGGTGTTATCTACTCTTATTAAGTCATATATTACATTAACAATCGTAAACAGATCGAATTTTGAATGTAAACATTGGATGTAATTACAATAATAACGATTTATTACAGTAATTTTTGCGCACTTAATAAATATAACAATTACAAATAAATTCACTTAGAATGATTTCATTATTCCGAAAACATATTTTATTTTATTTGCTTCAGGTCACGTTAAAATATACTGAAGTATAACCATGAAATAATTACTAGTTACCCGATTAATAAGGGAGCTTAAAAACTCACCAATATATAAAGAGCTTTTTTATCTCGAATATATATCATGGAACACGACCACATGTATTAGATCATTGTGTAGAAGTTTGACGAAACTAGTAAGAAATTTAAAAAACACTTCATTTTCGTCCTCCTTCTCATCACCGACATATTTTCTGTCCTTCCATCGTGATAGACTTTTGTAACTCGACCTTTTTTATACCACTCACTCTCTTACTCTCTCTGTCTTGTTCTGTCTGTCTCTATCTCTCTTTTGATCTCTCTCTAGCTCTATCTGTATATCTCTCTCTCTATCTCTCTCTCTCTCTATCTATCTCTCTATCTATCTATCTATATATATATATATATATATATATATATATATATATATATATATATATATTATATATATATATTATACTCGAAGGCATTTCGTTTTCTACTCATTAAAAAATATAATGTCAGATTAATGATTGGACGCTAATTTTAAAAATTCGACTATTCCCATTGTTCGAAAATTAATTTATATATTTCCGTAAACAAAACCAGTATAAAAAACAGATCGTTTTCAAAAAGTAGCATTTGTTTGATTGATTTGAAGAATATAAAGATAAAAAATTATTTTCACAATAATAAGACATTAATTGTATTTCTAAACCGTAAAAAAATGAAAATGACGTAACATATACGGTGTATTTATGTAACGAACATTCAATTGACAAAGATAATTATTTTGCCGGAAAAACAAAGATCCATTTTTTCTTAAAAGTATTTATTCTGACATGCATATATTATTTCAAAGAATATTGTTTGCAATATATTATACAGATTGATGTAGCGAGCAAAGTGGGATGTCCAGAGTATTGATGTACTCCTCTCCAGGAGTTAGGCACAGAGCCAGTTTTAATCTTACCCCCACGAGTAAGATGTGACCCAAGATCGGGTAGGGAAAGTGGGGTTTAAAAATTGCCTGGGCAGCCCCGTCGGCATTCCCCGGTAGGGGCGCTTCAGGCAGTAAGCAATAAACTTACTCCTGCCCAAAGAGGTGAGGAGAAACCTGGGAGGGTGGACCTCCTAGAACTGCACAGGGCAGACCCATACACAAACCTAAATAAAGCCCCGAAGGCCAAGACAATACCAGTCTATGGGGTGCAGTATCCATCGGAACAGATCCTACACTTTGATCTGAGACAAAGGGCTATGGGATGTCCAGAGTAGCTCTGTAGTGTCAATATAAATATAATTTGAACACATGTGGTGTTATGTTTTTCTTATGTATTTACGGGTGTCTAATGAATGTGTATGTCTAACTTTTCGTACAGTATTTTGTGTTACAATTCACGAAAAGGACACCATGTCATCATTCACCGATGTATGTCTATCTTGTCTATAATATTTGATTGCGTCTAAAATCGAAACTACTTATATCAATGAACCTGACATGACAAATATATATCTAAAATGAAGTGAACATCGTCTTCGCCCGGTGGTTAGAATTGGCAGGAGATGAAGAGTGAGATGAAATGTTCAATGTTTTATTTTTTTTTATTTCACATCAGTAGTGCTTACACTCATCTGTCTATGCTGGTTGAAACAAAAGAGAAAAACACATTTTTTCTTTATTCTGCCTGTTGCTATTTTATTGATTATTCATGTATTTCTTTGTGAGTTTTCTTATTATTATTTTCTTTTTTTCAAAAATATATGACTCCCAAAATGTAACAGGCTTCTATTCTGACGTCTGAATATGAATCATTGGAAATCGTGGTCGGAAAACTTGACATTGAGTTCAACCTGATAGTCATTGCTTGTATTAAGAGAAGATCCGCCCTTGGTCGGGAGTTGGTACTGGTCTGAGGGTTTGGGAAAAAGCGAATTTCTTGTTCAGAGATCTTTATTTCTTAGTCCTTCCGTGTCTATTAATGCGCCAGTGTTGGCATGCAAACATTTCAGCAGGTAACTGACAACAGGTGGAGGACAAAATTGCCATATAGCGTGCCACGGTCCTTTCCGTTGATGTATCTACGCATCCTTTTCATGCAGTCAACGAACCTGACTTTGATTGAGGCGAAAATTAGATGAGATTACGGAAAATAGTGTTTATTTTTTTATAACGCAAATATACTTTAACTGAAATGGTAATTAGTTTGTTATGTAGCACTCAAAGCTTCTTTTTGTTCTTCATATGCTATTTTAGAGATTGTCTTGTAAACGACATGTATCAACTCGTCAAAATAAAAGATTTTCCACTTCCTATCTCTGGTCTGAATGATGACGTCATTACTCTGTGACGCGATACTCTATGCACCTTACATCTCAGTTTTTGTCGCGTAATTTACTTTGCACGCTGTTTACCACCAGTTGGAATAGATGCCGCCAGGAGGTAAGGTTGTCATTCAATATGCACAGGGACAAGTAATATGCAAAAATAAACGAGCAAGATTCACAGGGTTTTAATGGTATATATACGAGGCCTGTCTAAAACGTATCCGATCTTAAGCCAGAAAAATATTTTAAAAACGTGACAGGTTTGAGACCCTACCACCGGTCAAATTAAGCCCCTTGTGTTTTCACACACTTAGTCTACCGATCAATCAACTGCCGGAAACACCTCTGGACGTCTTCTTTTAGAATGGTGTTAACTCTCGTGTTCCACATTATCTCTTTTTTCTCCACCCTCTCAACAACAGCTGTACCTCGAACGATTTGGGGCCTGCCAGAACGCTTGTCACTCTCCGCTGATGTGCGACCATTTTTGAATCGGTTGAACTACTCGTAAATTTGTCTTACACATCGCATCTTCTCCAAACACCTAACGCGACAGCGGAGACAAACCCCATTCTAAAAAAAAGATTTCATAGGTGTTCGGGCAGTGGAGTGTAGGTGGGCTAAGTGGGTGCAAGCACAAGCACCCTCCTTTGAAGCGGATTAGGGTCCAAACCCCGTCAAGTATTTGAACTATAACACATATACTTTTTAAATAAGATGGATACCTTTATGACATAACTCGTATAAATATATATATGTATATATATATATATATATATATATATATATATATATTTATATATATATATATATATATATATTATATATATATATATATATATTATATATATATATATATATTATATATATATATTATATATATATATATATATATATATATATATATATATATATGTAAATCGTCAACGACTTCGTGGAGCAATCCGAGCCTTTTCAAAATTATATTCTTTCTCCCGCTGTTTTGTCTATTTGATTTGGACATCTGAGGATGATTCGATGAGGAATCGAAAAGTTCGTGAAACATGTGAAACATGTGAAACATGTGAAACCTATGGAAATGTTTTTCTTTTTTTTTTGATTTTAATAAGACCATCATAAAAGTGGAAAACATGAAACATATATAATTAAACAGAATACATATGTTAGTTTTAACAATTTTTGCAGATATATTCATATATATATATGTATATCAATAAGTATATGTAAATATTTATATACACACACACACACATATATATATATATATATATATATATATATATATATATATATATATATATATATATATATATATGCTAGTTGAAATATAATATATCAAGTGTAAATGTGTCAAACACATTTTTGCCTAAATGTAAAGCCATCGTTATGTCTTGTTACAGTCTAAATTGCCTATACCGATAGAACTAACAATTAAGTGTATCTTAAAACTGTGGTTATTAATAGGTGTCTGCCGTTGGGTTCGCATTATAGCATGGCAACAACTATAACATTATTTAATGCCGACATCGTATGTATGTTTTGTATTCAACTGGTTTAAGGGTATGTTTTTGTTAGGCCATAACGAAATAGTATTTAGAGGTAATTTCTTGTTTAGCATTAGATAACGCAAGAGAGTCATCACACCACACACCAAACTCCTAAATAAGGTGATCAGCATTGAGGAACGTGTTTTGTTTCAAACCAAGTACATTTGGTAAAGGTTCGAGTATTAAAGTTTGGAGATAAAGTAGATAGAACAATATAAGTAATTATGGAAAACATTTCAGCGTTATGGATTGTGTAAGGTAGAAGTAACATATTTGCTGAGTGAGAACTATCTTTATAGTGCAGTAACATTGAACTAGTTTATATATATATATATATATATATATATATATATATATAGAGAGAGAGAGAGAGAGAGAGAGAGAGAGAGAGAGTGAGAGATTTATATATATATATATATATATATATATATATATATATATATACATATATATATATATATATATATATATATATATATATATATATATATTTATATATATATATATATATATATGAATTTTGATCGCATCCGGTTTAGAAGATATTTTCGAATAATTTACTATTAGTTTAAGACAATTACCCAGTAAGTTACTTGTTAGGTAAGTTATAATAGAACACAACGAGTTGGCTTCATGCCAACCCTGGTAAGATCTCGCAAATATTCGTTCGTTTTCTTATCCTAAATATCGTAGAAACGACGCTATATGTACATAAAAAAATGAAAGTTTGAAATAAACCTTTTTTGCATGAGAATTATGGCAGCTCACATGGGAGATAAGCTACGCGAAAAATAAGAAAATTCCAGTTGAATATAAGCAGTGTAAAGGTTGAAAAAAAAAAAACTCCGAAAAAACTTTTTACTGATATATTTGACCTCAAAACTCTCTCCCATTTCATAGAGACCGCCATCGTTATCCAACAAAAGCGGGCATCATCAGAACCACCGCATTCGCTATCGCTATTCTCACTCATCTCGTATAATCAGACTAATACAGATTTGATCTGATAGGAACGAGAGAAATTCCTGTAGACCCTATATCGAGCGCAGCGAAAGATAATCCTTCTGTTCTCCACTGAACGCCAATTCAGTTTACACTAACGCTCTCTCTATCTAATGCACTCTATATCTATGGATCATCCCTTAGCTCTTTCTCTCTGTCTCCTTTTCTCTCTTTCTCTCTGCGTGTTACTCTCTTTTTTCTTTCTCGGCGCATTCCGAGATGGCCATCCTTGATAGGCGAGCCTGGCTTTCCTCAACGACTTACTCATCGTCAGATCGCGTTTCGCCCACGTCAAGGAAATAGCCAACCCCAGTAAAGCGGACATTTGAATCAACACATCGCAACTGGGGATTCTTTCTTATGCTCAACATTTTCTTCTTTATTACAACCTATCATTATATATACATATATATATATATTATATATATATATATATATACATATATATATATATATATATATATATATATATATATATATATATATATATATATATATATATATATATACATATATATATATATATATATATATATATATATATATATATATATATATATATATATATATATTGATACAAGAATGTGTATCTGTATGCGTGTCTAATATGCTAATATATATTTTCTGAGTTTTCCTTCTTTTTATCAACTATAAATGATTATATCCTCAGTGGAATATATGCATTGCAGAGCGAAATTTGCTAAAGTAACCGCCTGTAGGCGCAACTATACATAGATGCACATGCGCAAAAAAGGTGTTTACATACACACAGACACACACATATGCACACATGTATACATGAGCATACAAAATTTGTATTTTTAAATTTATTACGTAAGGTATGTTTATGCATATATATATATATATATATATATATATATATATATATATATATATATATATATATATATATATATATATATATATATATGTCTTGGTGGGTGGGGGTGTTTGCGGGGATTTATGTATCATATAATCTCCGTAACTAACAAACGTGTAATTATGAATTTGGGATTATATATCTTAAAAGTACTTCGAGTAAGATTTGCAGACTATTTTTTATAAATGTTTTAATTATGCATGTTATGAGAACCATCATGTATTTTAAAATACAAATCTGTATGGTTTTCTCAAATACTGATCTGTTTTAATATGAACACCGATTAAGCATGATTGCCTGAATTCCGATTTGTTCTTAAATTCCCTAATTAAGTAATTTAATTAATGTTTACACATTTTCAAGAATCATAATCAAGTAATGCATTTCGATCAAAATTGCATTAAGGAGTATACGATTGATGTTTAATAGCATCATATCCTGAGTTTAATTTTCGAAAGGGGACATAAAACTGGTGCAAACGTATTCTGCTCGCGGAATTTATAATACCCGTCTTAAAACGAGCAATCATCTAGTATATATATATATATATATATATATATATATATATATATATATATATATATATATATATATATATATATATATATATATATATAATATATATATATAAATATAAATAAATAAATACATATACATATACATATATATATATATATAAATATATATATGTATATATACTATATATGTATATAAATATAAATAAATAAATACATATACATATACATATACATATATATATATATATATATATATATATATATATATACATATATATATATATATATATATATATATATATATATATATATATATATAAATATATATAATAATAAGGACATGCGCAACGGCGTTGTCTGGGGTAGATATACATTGAAAAAGTAAAAATCTAAGGAAACGTGTGTATAAGAGAATTAATTCGTCAAAAAGCATTGGAAAAAAAACACTGTGCTTTATGTTATATAAGTATACTTTATTGACGTTTTGAATCAAGCAACATGTATTTCTCTATGTTTTGGGTGTCTTCCCCCACCACCAATGTAAATATTATCCAAGAATATGCGTGTATGTTTCCGAGACCAGTGAAAGTAAAACACTTCTAGATTGATGTAATTTTTATCTCAATCAAGAATGCCCATTCTGCTTTCAGATTAATTTTACCATCTCTGAAAATTGACGATTTCTCTAATTCTGGCTTTGATTTAAATGTATGGCGATTGATTTTAGAATTGTGTTGTTTGTTTTGTTGCGATTTATCGACTGTTTACTAATCTGAACTTTTTCTATTGACTATGTGATTGCTATTTTTGTGCCTTTCCACAGAGGGAGAGTTATGCAATGTTTATGTGTAATGTTTTGAATATTCATCTTCTGTTGAAAAAATTGCCACAGTTTAAAAGAATTTCTTTTAACATTAACAAATAGTTAAATAGAGAAACATAAATGAAAGACAAAATTTGTCGTAGTCTAGAAAGATTTCCTTTTCACTGACCGGAAAGAGAAAAGACAAAGTAACGGATAGTGCAATTTAAGTTTAAATATATCTAGAAAAGTAGAATTTAATATGTTTGATATATCATTAGCAGTGTTAGCGTAGTAGAAAGTATGTTAAAAATAATTAAATACATTGTAATCATTTTCTGTATGAATTAATATCGAATAATGTTCGATAAATATGAAAAGTGTAGATGAAAATAATGAATGTAAAAGTTTAAGCCGGTTTGTGTTTGAGATTGCTTTCGAAGTATTTTATCTGCCGTAAATTAAACAATAGAACGTTATTTGTAACTGACGTATGACCATGATTGTAATGATATACTTACATAAATTGACGAATGCTAATTAAAATCGAATGTGAGCAGAAAAAATACGTATTTGCCGCAAAGGTTCTGTTTCTTGCTGCGATTATTTTAGTCGGCGAAAATGTAAAACTGAAGCTATATATATATATATATAGATGTGTGTGTGCATAAATATATATATATATATATATATATATATAGAATTATAAAAAGAAAAACTATACACACATTAAGGTTGTACACATAATAACTTATTTCGACCCCTTTAATTAGGTCTCCTCAGATGTATAGACAACCACGTCAAAAAAACCGAATAATGAGAGAAATTGGTCGTCTTAAAAAGATAAATTCACTTTTGTGATTGGTCTATGTAAAAAGGAGGTAAATGTTAAAATAATCGAGGAGGGGTGACAGAAGTAAGATTAATTTTTTTAATATATGCAGAAATATAAAAATATAAAAATATATATAAAAGAATTCTTTTTTGCTATTTAAACAAATGAATTTTGACGTGGTTGTTTATACATCTGAGGAGACCTAATTAAAGGGGTCGAAATAAGTTATTATGTGTACAACCTTAATGTGTGTATAGTTTTTCTTTTTATAATTCTGTTTTGCTCTGTTTAAATTACATTGAGCTCTGTTATTCAAATTCTCTACACAAAATTGAAATCTACACACTATATATATATATATATATATATATATATATATCAATGGGGTAAAACTCTTTTAAAAATTAAACCGTTAGTTCCGTTAGACGCATCCATTTTTTAAAACTATTCATTGACTAAACATATTTATGTTTTTACTCTTTTGATTTGTTTATTTTTTTATTTTCTTCATTTGCTAACAATTCCTACTAACGATGCTTTCGGTTTTCTAATACTAAGATTAATAAGAAAATTGATGCACCGAGATTGTTTGATATTCTATTTTTTTAATAAGAAGTATGATAATATAAGTTTGCTAATTCAAGAATAAGAAATACTCATTTTCACATACACTCTACCAAGTAAATTACTAAGAGGTGAAGCATAGTTCCTCATAGATGAAGTCATAACTCATTTCAGATGTGATATTTTTTTGTATGACGCTTCACGCTGTCATAATATAACAGAGTATCTTAGTGATCTATCACTCCTGGTTGGCTTTCTCCTTTTGAAACATATCTGGAAACCATGATTGCTTAATCAACTTGTCCGATGTACTTCAAATTTGACCGATTGTTATAAAAAAATAAGGTAACTCGATCTTACATTAAACGTTTCTTTTAATGTTAATGTAATTTCTAAGCGATGTCGTTGGTCAGGTTGTCTTCTCTTGTACATGCCTACCATACTATTAATTAATTAAATATATGTTACCATATACAAAGATGTGTCTTTGTAAAGAAGTGTGGTCTCTATTATAAAAATAAAATGTATATTAATAAATGCCAGCAGTTAACTGTCAGTTAGTTAAAATAGTAAATCAATATTGTTTATTAATGTAGACACTATATAAACATACACAACAAATAATAATAATAATGAACAATCATATTTTATGCAAGTTAAATAATACTAACTTGACATATACAAAAAAATATGATACAGCACTAAATAAGTTGAAGAACTAAGTAATAACACAAAATAATAAGTTATAATATTCGATTTATTTTATTCCGTTTCCGGATTTATACACTCATCTCAATTTTTCTCTCACAATTCGATGAGTTATTTTAAGAACAATTTGACTTTGAAATGAATATACACCTCAGTTTACCGATATCACTTTTTCATTGAAGTCAAATTCATTTCTCTGTAGAAATTTTTAAAAGTTTAATAACAACTAGTAGTCGCTAGATGAAAAGATCTGGACGTAATTGTGCGGACGTAATTATAATGGACTTTGCATAGTTTTCTCATCGTGTATTTGAGCTTCTGACACGATGTATTGACTTGGTAAAAGAGAACTGTTTCCCACGATATTTTTGGCGTTTTTTACGATTGTCTTCCATTTAAACGCACTAATAATGCTATATAATAGTTGTTTTTGCTTGCTTTCATAATCGATAAATTAAATACACACGGATCCCCATAATACGGAGGTCAAAACCTTGCCGTCTAGTTTTTGCATCTGTGGCAAATTTCGACGTTTTACGCCTGTTTCTGTCCAATCACTTCACTGGTAATTGAACTACAAAGTGAAATAGTGGATCCAGATTTTATCCGTTGTTACGTTCAGCGCAACACTCTCTTTTGTTGCATTTTAATATAGCTTTCTCATTAACAAATCACAATGCAAAATAATTTATATACTTCCTCCTGATATACGTAACTCATTTATTATCTTAGTAAACTCATATTTACGATCGCCCATAATGAGTAGGTGGACTGCTCTTATGTTTTCTGAGACAACATTTTTATTTAAGCGACCTGAGCATTAATCATGTGTGTATGTACGTGCGCGCTTTTTAACTATTGTCTGCGATTGAAAGAAAATAGGAATTACACGTATTAAGCCATGGCCTTTTCTGGACTGTATTTTTATCATCAGAAAACAATGATTCACATTCATTTATTTCGCGATTTGCATATGCAGTTTGTAAATTCCTGGAATACTATGTATTTATTTTGTATTATCAACAACAGATCTAAAAAAATTAAAGTCGGCTTAAACATATAACATGGCTGAACCTATGTTATAATTAAAACCAAAATATTAATAATAATAAAACAATTGTTAGAGACCAACTTCTTTTAAGTTTGAGTTGCTTAATTACTGTTGCTTTGTTATTCAGTTACGTAAGAGAACAAGATTAACAAATAGTTACGTCCACTATATAAAAAATATATTTTATTCTGTGATGCACAGCTAATCCTAAACTATATAGGGAAAGTACGCAATATTTTAAGGTCCTGAATATTATTTTAATTTCCCCTGATATGCGAGCATTTGTTAGTTTGGTGTTACAACCTAGGTACAAACACTCCCAGCTACACTGCGAGTGTTAGTTTCCATCTATGGGGTGAATGGAATTTGTGTCGGATACGACATCACTTCAATCATCAGTCGGTGGGTTGTTCGACTCTACTATCTAATCCTTCCTAAATCCAACTTTTCTATGATTTTCTGGATATGGTTTAAGTCTGCAACAACTCAAGTTCTATCTAACACTCTTGGTATCACACATAACTACACCCAGTTGTGAGACCCCTAATTAGGATGTGTATAGTGTGGTGACACCACTTAGTTACCATTATCATATGGGCACCCTAATTATGAGTTTGGTTTCTGCTATAACACCAACTATATGTAAAATAGGGTCATCGTTTATAGTCTTTTAAATCGCAAAGTTTACGCCAAGAAAACTAGGTAATCTACATAACATTCCTATACAAGTTTACGCCAAGAAAACAAGGTCATCTACATAACATCCCTATACAAATAATGCCTGTTTTCGACATAAGGTATTCTAACGACGATTGACATGTTGTGAATCAAAGAAAACACAGACCTGTGCAACCAAGTCGGAAGTTTCCAGTGATTTCTAGTAAATAGCATTTTGTGGTTTCCTTGAATTTTGAGTAAAAATAACTCTCGTCGGAATTGCTGTAAACACAGTTTTCTGCGAGGTCTTCATAATAAGAATCTCCCAAGTATGTATGTCCATATATACCCACCGTGATGAATTTCGAAAGTGTAAACCGATATTGTTTCTACTGCGTCTGCTGGAGTTATCTTATTTTTCTAACAATCCTCAGTTTCTTCCTGGGAAGTGTCATCGCTCCTACGTTTGTTATATTCTTCTTCTTCTTCTTCTTCTTCTTCTTCTTCTTCTTCTTCTTATTATTATTATTATTATTATTATTATTATTATTATTATTATTATTATTATTATCCAACTAGTAGGAGTATTCAGAAAAGTATTATCAATGATTGTTTATAACCAACAACAAGTGATGTTCGCTTAGATTCTGAGTATAACCACCTCTCTTCAGATGTTCAGCCCTCTCCACCTCTTTCGATATCGTTTACAAATAATTTTTAGTGATCGCTACAGCAATCAACCTATCAATAATTGATTACTCGCTAGATACGACTGTTCGTCTCCTTTACAATTTGCGTGGCAATAAGCCTGACTAAAATACCTTCGTGATAATTTTCTGTGGTGTCAGCTGAGGTGTGTGTCACTATTTCCCGGGGGAATTCATGGTATGCAGTTTAGTAGTAGTAGTAGTAGTAGTAGTAGTAGTAGTAGTAGTAGTAGTAGTAGTATCCATACGATTATGTATGCCTTGCAGAGTTTGATGGTATTGTCATCAGAGTGGTCAGTCTACCGAAATAACGAACACGTAACTTATTTTGATATGTGGAATCAGTGAAACGTTGAGGAATAGAGGATGCATTTTCTTTCATACGAAAAAAATCGGAAGAGGGAGATACGATTGAATGAGCGATCGCTGTTCAACAATTAGATTTGTAACTGACGATCGTAATCTGTCACGGAGTGCGAGTATTCATTTTTTTATCTCTAACATTTTCGCATCACATCCAATCCTGATGAGCTGTTGCATCTTATTTTTTAAATGTTAATGATATATATTTTTTTGTTTTGGGGGTGATCTCCCATTCAGAGAATCGATCAATCATCAAATTATGCTCTTTCTGACGGTCTAATGTGCTTTACAATGCCATTTTTTCTGAATTACTCCATTTGTCACTTCTGAGTAGTTTTTTCACCCTTGTTTGTACACATGAATGGAGACAGAGCATATATATATATATATATATATATATATATATATATATATATATATATATATATATATATATATATATATATATCACTTATAATTTTATGGAATACTATCTGTGCCCGTCACCGGGCGTTGCGCGATAGAAATATGATAGAATGAATTAAAATGTGTAAACAGTCGAGAAAGCGGAAATAGGTCACATCGGAGAGTTTCAATGTTTAGTAGAAATGTCGGTTTGGAATTTTGTCTATGTACACACGAAAATGATTACTTCTGAGTTGAACCAAATTAGACATTGCCACTGTGTAGAAGTATACATCGTTCACTGACCGATTTTGGAAAAGGGTACTTCTGGCAGGCCAGTATATTTGTTCGATGCGTTAGCTATTCTCTCCCCCTGTCATTGGAAGCATATCCTTGTAGAATGCGGACATGTGTATTTATGTTTTTTACTTTACATGATACGCGTTGGTGGGGTTCGCCACATTAAGAACATACGTTGTGTCTAACTCTGCCCTCGTGAGGAGTAAAATGTGACTGAAAGTTGGCCACGTGTAACGAAAGTAATACTATTTTTTCAATAACTACACAGTTTTAGGCTAATCTGAAATAATGCTGTTGTTCGTTATTATTCAATACGTTTCATCTATTCTGTCCATCTAGACTGATGCAATTTTGATGTTTGTCTAAATCCACTGACCGTATTTATTGAGCTGAATTTCCCCTACATTAGTAACCGAGCAAGGATCTAACTTTGCTTTCGTGCGGTATAAACTAAATAGGGAAAATGAATATGAAAATGCTCCCAGGAAAGAAACTGCACACAGAAATATCATGTGTTTTTTACACTTTGTTGCTCTCGTCGTTCGTACACAGTGTAAAGGATGTGCATTATACCTGCCACACATCCATCATATGTTTCTTACGACAATCTGGTTATTGTTCGATAATAAAATTATATGAACAAAAAAAAAACAGCGCAAATAGGGATATGTCTTTACATTGATTTTCTCTTAGAAAATGTAAAATATAATTGATTAAGAAGCGTAATTATTAAGGTTGGAAGCGGTTTTGTTATGCTGAACGTAATGTAATCCGGTATTCCTTAACGTAATAATGCTATGTGTTCGGAATAGCAGAATAATAATCCCGTTATCTGCACTCGAAGGTGTCTCTGTTGAACAGTTGCGTATGAAATAAACGTTTGGTGATCTAATGAGTGGCGAGTACAGTAAATAATTTGCAGTGAGTAAGTATAGTGATAACTTTCTCCGTATACGTTTTAGGTGAGATATTGAATGATCTAGAAATAAGTATAATAATGCATCTATGTTGATCAAATTATACGAACGTTTCTGCTAACGCGCTTGGGTACTGTGTATTGCAGTGGGTATTATAATAGTGTATGATAAACCGGATTATTTGCTTACTCTCATAAAATGTGCAGAGGCAAAAGAGCCCACTTGATATATAACATACACCTGAGAAAGTATTGTGCAAATCGAGAATCTGAACCGGTAAAACACCGATTCTACAAGATCACGCATCTTTCTTGAATAGGAAAACTGCATATAATCTCAAATAGTTAGATGTGATTTCTATTTCGCAAGGTTGTCTCAGTGGCTAAGAAGGCAAAGACGTAAGATGGATGTATCATTAGACTCTTGTCCGGCGTTTGAACAGAGCAACCAGTGATATAACCTTATCTATCAACACTGATGTTTCTGATAAAGATGAAACATATATGTACGTGAATAAAAAACAGATAATATTTATATTTGTGATCTATGTTATCTTGTAAACTAATGAACGGATCATCATAAATTATAGGAATATATATTTTTAAAATAACGGTAGATAACATAGGCACATTACTTGTTTTGTTAACTTAACCATAAAGCGGTGCGATCACGATGACTAGAATTCGTCTTTAAAATAATGTTTAAATAAGTTAGATTGTAAAATGTAATATTGCTATTTATCAAATTTAATGATTTATTATGATATTGGTTTCACATTGAAGCCACTAATTACCTATTTATCTGGTGTGCTGATGCAACATCATACTAATACAGATGTGAAACAAATTGAAGTTTCACACATTACATTGAATATTATATGAAATAGACCGTTTTATTTTGTGTCATATTTGAAATGAAAAGCATTAAAGGGGTTAGTAATATTGTTTAAAAGAACCTGCGCGCGCATGAACGTCTACGTAAAACGCTGAATTACTTAACAATTTTTTTTTTTGAAACGATACCATTCATAAGCCACTATAATATTTAGGGTGTAGCACCGTAAGAGAGAGTCTAGTCTACTACATTTTTCGTAAAAAATAGGCATCGATGGATTTCTGACTGGCTATCCGTGTATTGCTTTACCTCTGCACGTGAAATGTTTTCGTCTGATGATTGGTAAAAATGCAAATTTTGTGTGACGGGAAGAGTATTATATTTATATAGATAATACATTGCTCTTTATAATACATTGTAAGATAGTCATCCACATAGTATTTTTCGCTGTATAACGTTATTCAGTGTGAGCTAAATTATGAAATTATGGGCAGCAGGAGGAAACGAGTACTTTTACGCTGGTATGGTCGCTCGGAAGTAAAGGAAATTATAATGGTACTACATTGTTATATACATTTGCATTGTGGAGTGCCAAGAGAGCTCAATTATTAAACTCTCTCTCTCCCTCTTTCTCTCCCCCCCTCTCTCTCTCTCTCTCTCTCTCTCTCTCTATATATATATATATATATATATATATATATATATATATTTATATATATATATATATAGTTCGGATGCAAGTCCTTTTTTTCCAAGCGTCATTAAATACCACGAAGTTCTCTCTCTTCACGATCTTTCTTGTCAATTTCTCGACGCGGCGAGCGATTCTTCAGTTTTCGGGCGTTAACCGATGGAGTATGGATGTGGTTTAGGGGAGTGTTAGCAGTGTTATTATTTTTTATTATTAAGTTACAGGTTTTTAATTTTGTGTAGTAAATTATTAGTTTTATTTTTTGTTGTTGGTCAGTGCGTTTGGTGTGTCGGTTTATTATGTTAGTTATAGCTTTTTCGTCGAGTTTGTAGTTAGAATGCATTTGGTTTTTAAAATCCAATTTAAAATCCAAGAAGCCACAACTTCAGGTACGGCGAAAAAAGAAAATCCAAAGAGGGTAAAAAGTCCAATAATAGGTACGTTCGATGATGCAGGCAGGCTCAGAGCAGATTAAGGTGGAAAATATTCGCCATTAAAGATACTTCCCGGGCAGAGATGACAAAGGAAAGTGTTTTAAAGTGGGGAAAAGAGGCAGCGAGATTGGATTTTAACTTTGAAACCTCTCTCATTACTTCTCGTGCCTCTAACGACCTACCTATCTACATCTTATTCTCTCCGCTGGACTCTTCGACACCGGACTTTTTAGCAATCGGACATTTGCTTGCACCCTGGCACAGTTTTGCCCTGCGTTTCTTTCCCTACAACTTTTATTTCATTTTTTCAAATTTTAAATCTTGGCCATTGCCAACTTAATTATCCCAGCGACTTCCTCTGATGATAAGATTTTGATCTTTGAAAAGCCTGGCTTACGGAAAATTTAACTTGAATAAATTGCCTTTTTGCGGAATATTCCTTGCTTTGAACTTTTGAATTGAATTTTGATTTTGCTTTTGCTTTCTCTAATTCCTTTCTATTCTTCTCCATTTTATATATACATATATATATATTCATATTATTGTTATATTTATTGAATTTACCAATGTAATTATGTAATAAATGATAACTTCATTATATAGTATTTTATAATAGATAGCATAGCGTAAAGTAAATGTACTTTCTTCTTGAACTTGTTGAAAATTATTACTTATTTACAACGTTTCCTTAATTACAAAATCGTTTTGTTAGAAAAATTCTTATTGGATTTAAATAATTTGGCAATTAAACGTGTGAAAATCTTCACTAAACCTTAAGAAATCGTGCAGAAATGAGCAAATACATCTGAGTATATTTGAAGAAAGAAACGTTTCATATCGCACAGTTTTGAAAATGAAACATTATCTCTTTTCGATTCATCGTCAACCGCTCCACCATTGCATCTTTCTTGTAGCAAAGTGGGTCACGTTTATGATGTTAAAACGTCTGATAGCGAAATTTATCTAACCGTATCCATCGTTTTAGTGGATAATGTAAGAGGGATCCGCATGTATGTTCATGTGTATTATAATGGTGTATAATCCCGAGGGTTGGCTTATATAAAATTTGAAATGTGAAGGTGATTGATGAAGCACGATAGGATGTATTCTACTGAAGTAAAATCACGGTAATGACCTGCATGTGTGGAACAGTCCTGGTGATTTTGGTTTTCTAATTTCTACTCGATGTTCCTCTTTTTCATTGAGAAATTGTGTTAGAATGTGAACAGAGTTAGCACTTGTGTAAATTATATTTGCATCTCTGGATCAAGGTGAGCTGTGAAAGATATATGAGCATCCACGAGCAGTTGCGGATCTACCGTAATCGTCGAATATGATGAATGAAATAACATTTTTAAAAAAGAAACACAAAGCCTCATATAAGAAAATTAACAACTACCATGACGAAATAGGAAACAGTAAATGAGAATACTAAAAAGAAAGATAAGAAGACGAAAAACGGAGAAAAAAGAGAAGGATGGAAAGAACAAGAAGACGAAGAAGAAAAAGGAGCCGAATCAGCAGAATAATAATAATAATACCTATGATAATACTAATGATAATAATAATTATAATAATAATAATAAGAAGAAGAAGAAGAAGAAGAAGAAAAAGAAGAAGAGAATGAAAGAGAAAAGGAAAAAGAAAAAAAGAAGAAGAAGAAGAAGAAGAAGGAGAAGAAGAAGAAGAAGAAGAAGAAGAAGAAGAAGAAGAAGAAGAAGAAGAAGAAGAAGAAGAAGAAGAAGAAGAAGAGAAAGTGATAAAAGGAGGATGAGATTGTAAAAATGAGACAGAAGAAGAAATATAGATGGGAATTCAACGAACAAAAGTATCGATAATGATCCGCAGCTCGGAAAAAATAATCAGGTATACGAAATAGTATTCCTTAATGGTACAAAGCGAAATGAGTGAAACCACAGGATTACATCTTATTATGTGAATTCAACATGTGCATAGCGAATTCCGACTCTTAAATAAATCATGTACATTTGGAGCTATTTTCCGAAAGCTACATGTGTTATACAGGTCGTGGTTAAAGTTGATGGGTGGCAATTTCTGAACGTTACAAGACTGCTCATTACACTGTGATGTTCTGTAATTACCACTGAGGGAAGTGACGTGTATCTGTTTCTTATACTTTTTCTCAACATGCCACATCAACTGTCGAATGGCCACTATACATTCGTGAGGTAAATTGATTTCACTCTCGTTCTGTCTGTCTGTCTGTCAGTCTCATCATCTTTCTATGCATATATATATATATATATATATATATATATATATATATGGGTGTGTGTGTGCGTATTTGTATATGCATACCTAGTTTAGAGATGTACACAATAAATCCATAGTTAAGACATATATACATACAATGCATACATAGTGAAAAAATATATACAATACATAAAAAGTGGTTATGTTATAGGTACATTAGTAGTAACTATACTTATCTTCAGATGGAAAATACTTGTAGGTAACTAAAAACATTTAGTAAATAGGGATTTTCTTATAGGGTGAGCATAATTTATTTCGACATTTTAGACTGATCTATTGGGCAGAAAGGTTATGCCACTTGTAAACATAAAAATAAAAATACTCTTAATCGCTTGTTACTCTTATAAAAGTATAAACCGCAGATACATCCTATATATTTTGAATTACTTTATTACGAAAAGAACTTTCTCCTATAGACTTTGGTTTAGAAAATGTTCCTTATGCATCTCTGAAGCTCATATGCTAATGAAATCTAAGCCCCTTCTTATCAACATAAATGTGTTATTAAGCAAATTGAAAGGGTAGAAGAAAATTCAAATACAACCATTTTTAACACCATATATGTATATATATATTAGTATTCCATGTATCCACATAAAATTTATATGGATATATCATTTCTAATGTATGAATTTTTAGTATTTACTTCAACAGTACTCTTATGATAATGAAATCTAAGCCCCTTCTTATCAACATAAATGTGTTATTAAGCAAATTGAAAGGGTAGAAGAAAATTCAAATACAACCATTTTTAACACAATATATGTATATATATATTAGTATTCCATGTATCCACATAAAATTTTATATGGATATATCATTTCTAATGTATCAATTTTTAGTATTTACTTCAACAGTGCTCTTATGATAATGAAATCTACATAAATGTGTTATTAAGCAACTTGAAAGCGTAAAAGAAAATTAGTATTTCATGTATCAACATAACATTTTATATGGAGATATAATTTTTCATGTATCAATTTTCAGTATTGATTTCAACAGTGCTCGATACGTAAGTAGATCTAGGTATCGTTAGCTTAAGGCCAGTACATGTAGAAATGAAGACGACCCGTGTAGATTATGCCTGAATGAAAAATTGAAATCCTACATTTTAAAGACCATCAACATCTTCTAAACTGTAGACGTTAGATAGTAAACAGCTGCTTACACATAAATAAATTTACATTAGGCTAAAGATCAATAAATAAATATATAAATAAATAAACAAATGAATTTTAAAAAATCTAAACAAAACAAAAATTAACAATTTAAAAATTAAAACCTAAAATAGAAATACAAGGAACCACGTTTTAAAATAAATTCACCCATTATATTGACACAACAAAGGAAACATGATATATGGCAATCAATAGAAAACAGCACAATATAACAGGATATAGGAAGTAACACTAACCATACGTTTGTTCGTGGGAAGCCCAACGATTGGCTGAGATAACAACAAATAATCTAGTTTGTTAACTAGCTAGCCTGTATATAAAAACATTCGGCAAAATAACTCCATGCATTTTAGCCTGAGGATTCCCCCGGGGATGAAACGCGGGAGCCCTTGCGTAGCTGAATCACCATAAATATATATATATATATATATATATATATATATATATATATATATATATATATATATATATATATATATATATATGATGGACTCTCCCGTCGATTTCGACGTATGAGTGCCCCACCAGGCGCTGCCCGCGCGTGAATTTGTAATTGCAATGGTTGCGCAATCCCCAACAACCGATCTTCTGAGTCGGCCTTTCTTCATTCCAATGGCAAGTAGTAATACAAGACGACTGGAAACAATGCCAAGATAAGCAGAGAGCACATACAGCACCTGGTATTCCCAAATGGTCACCCATTTAGTAGTAATATTTATATATATATATATATATATATATATATATATATATGTGTGTGTGTGTGTGTGGGTGTGGGTGTGCGTGTGTGTGTGGGTGGGGAGTGTGGGTGTGTGTGTGTGTGCGGGTGTGTGTATGGATGTGCGTTTGTTTGTGTATATATGTGTGGATATATATATATATGTGTATATATATATATATATATTATATGTGTTTGTGTAAGTACAATTGCACATTAGCATTAGAGATGCATCGTACTGTGTCAATCTGCGGAGCAAGAACATCTTACACATATTTCGAGAGAAAATACGCAGCATATTTAAACACAATCCAAGTTATCCTATGAATATCAAGTGGCTTACGAAATAGCTGCCAAGTGAAGATTTGCGATAATCGTTGGTGTTACAAGTACTTTCAAGCCAATTCGTGTTCGTCGTAGTAGAAATTAGAGAAAAACAGACGTCGTATATCAATTCAAATCCCCATTGGGAGACTTTGTCTCTGAGAGCAAACAACATATACGTTGGCCTAACTACCGCAGCTTTGTCGAGGAGAATACCAATGCAGCTATTAACTGCCAGCGCCCAATTCCGAAAACTCTAAGTAGAAAACACCACAATTTAAAAAAATATCACAAATAAACAAAAACTGTGTATGATAGAAGCCCTATATATTAAAACCAAAAAGCCAGCCATCAACATAATCAAATTAATAACAGAGATAACACCCTAAAATGATTATAATTCTAAATTTGGTTCAGTATTAATAATATAGTTCACGTCAAAACGAACGATTTATATCAATTTCTCGGTATGGCTTTGATTCCTTTAAGATAGGCAGAGATAAACTCGAAAGTACTTGGGATATTAACGATCATTGCAGATTCAACGATTACGAATCGAAACAAAGACCCATATGTGGCTATTGGATAGAATCTGCACAAAATATCCATACATAATTTGTCTGTCATATTAATCAATACACATATATATATATATATATATATATATATATATATATATATATATATATATATATATCTACATATATATATATATATAGAGAGAGAGAGAGAGAGAGAGAGAGAGAGAGACCCACACAGAGACAGACAGACATACATGCATACAGACAGACAGAGAGAGAGAGAGAGAGAAAGAAGGCTAGAAAGAGAGAGAGAATGGTAGTTTACTTGGATAATTGATGGGAATTGTAATAAAAGTTATTAAGAAAGCTGAAAGCAATACAGGGAACTTACTGCATCACTCCCCATCATAATTTACAAGACTAATCCTGTTTTTATTTCTACTTTCCGGCATCGAACGTTGCTGGGTTCCGACAGTCGAACTGTGCTTGTCTGTTTATTTTTGACAACGGGTGGTGTATCCAGAAATATCAGTTTATTTCCAATCACCCATACACTATAAACAGCAAATACCATACTTGCTGTTTATTATGTACGATTGAAAAGAAATATAAATAGATAAGTGTAAGATCTCAGCTTCGATTAATTTTTTGTTCATTCTATCTTTTAATAAATTAAGCCTTCAGCGTTCTTAATACGGTTATATATATATATGTCACAATTAAGCATAAATCTATTTTTCACCATGAGTATCACCATATATAACCAGCATATATCTAAGGTTTATTTTGACTAGTTTTTGATTGGACTTAAGTGATATCATTAATTCATTATGTATTATTTATTTAATGATTAGTACAATTGACTTTGGATTATTTGTAATACATGCCCGCGTAAAGGTCTTTGTGATTGATTTTAAATTTTTAAATGTATTACTTTCACTCCGACTTTTCGTATGTTTACATCTAATTACATTCTATTTAGCATCATCAATATTTAACAAATATAATATTTATTTATTTTGACTGAACAAAACAATGATTCAGCTTTAAAGAGATTATTAACGATATACATCGATACGTTTTAACCAGTGACACTTCATTAAAACTCATTTAATACACAACCGTTTTTATCGTGATTATTATTGTTCTGACTAAGAAACGTACATGAAAGAATATAAATAACACTATTTAATGTTTGTTGTTATTTTTTTAAATAACATAGGAAATGTGCTGAATGAAGTAATGTTCTTTGTGTCAAATAATAGGATATTATTAGAATAAATGAAAATACTAATTTGGTGAATTAATAAAACTTATGAATGTAGTTAAACATAATTAAGTATGAGTTTGTAGTAGTACTTATATTAATACAATAACATATTACATCCGCAGTTATTCATTTTATTAGTCATACTAAGAAAATAATGTGTATACTAAAATATACATTTCGTAATATCAATAGTTTCTTTTTACCTTTTTTAGTAATGAGTCATCGTTTGTCAAAGCCATAAGATAAGAGAAAATAAAATTGATGTATTACACTGGTCAACAAATTTTTATTTTTTTTCTTTGGCAGACCATCTAGGAGTGTTTTCTGGGGTTTTGAAGGTCGCTGATTACGAATATAACATTGGTTTTGCCAGATTGGTTCTAGTTTAGAAGATACTGATAGCCCCAAATAAGCCTAAACTGCTAAAATTCTCCCTGAAATACTTCGATATAGAAGCAGTAAATAATAATTTTCTGATATTATTGAATCATTATAATGATTATGTATATATTGAAGTATTTCAGGGAGAATTTTTATATAATTATTTATATAGGGAGAATTTTTATATAAGTATATACTGTAATTACTTAATAACATGTTCCATAAATATAGTTGCAGTATAAATTAAACAGTAATTAAGAATTTTCTTTTTAATTCCACAGTTGAAAATGAGTTCCAGAGAGAAAATGAGTTCTTCTAGAAGATGTTGCAGATATGAACCGGATGTCTTTTGTTACATCTGTGGACAGTATATGATGGCACAACAAAAGAGGAATATTACAGACTTTGTCAAGAGGGCGTACAAAGCATACTTCGATATGATACTTGGTGACCAAGACAAGTCTTGGGCCCCACATATGGTGTGCAAAACCTGTGTAGAAAGTCTCCGCGGTTGCACCAACGGTAAGCTGAAGTTGAAGTTTGCTGTACCAATGGTGTGGAGAGAGCCCAACAATCATTTTGATGACTGCTACTTCTGTCTCAATGACATGACGGGGTTTAACAAGCACAAGAAAGCAAATTGGCAGTATCCGAGCCTGGATTCTGCTATCCGTCCTGTTGCGCACTCTGAGGATGTACCTGTGCCTGTTTTCACCAGTTTGCCTGAAATCGATGAAACCGAAGAGATTCCAGCTGATCTTTCAATATCAAGTGATGATAGCTGTAGTGACTATGAAGAACCCTCAAATGGCCCTCAGCTTTTCAATCAATCTGAACATAATGACCTAGTGCGAGACCTTTGTTTGTCGAAGGAGCAGTCTGAAGTTCTTGCATCACGACTCCAAGAGAAAAACATTATTGATTCTGGCACAAAAGTAACATACTATAGGACAAGGGAAGGCAGCTTGCTTCGTTTCTTTTCTAAAGAAGACGACCTGGTCTTTTGTAATGACGTTTCTGCACTTCTTAACTGCATGGGGATCTCATCATATGACCCAGCAGATTGGCGTCTCTTCATAGATAGCTCGAAAGCAAGTCTAAAAATTGTACTTTTGCACAATGGCAATAAATTTGCTCCTGTACCAATTGGCCATTCTACCAAGATGAAAGAAGAGTATGATGCTATCAAATTTGTTCTTGAAAAGCTGAATTACAACACTCATAAATGGCTAATTTGTGTGGACTTGAAAATGGTGAATTTTCTGCTTGGTCAGCAAAGTGGGTACACAAAGTATCCCTGCTTTCTTTGTTTGTGGGATAGCAGAGCAAGAATCCAGCACTGGAGAAGGGAGAACTGGCCAGAACGAGAAAGTCTCGAAGTCGGCACAGCCAACGTCATCAATGAGCCTTTGGTACCCAGTGATAGAATCATCTTCCCTCCATTGCACATAAAACTAGGGCTCATGAAGCAGTTTGTTAAGGCGTTGAACAAGGATAGGGATTGCTTCAAGTACATATGCAGGCAATTTCCAGGTCTTTCCACTGAAAAAGCTAAAGGTGGCATCTTCGATGGACCTCAGATTCGAACGCTCATGAGGGATTTTAATTTTGATTTTAATCATATGAACACGGTTGAGTTAAATGCTTGGGTGTCCTTCACAGATGTAGTGACAAACTTTTTGGGAAATCACAAAGCTGACAATTACAAGCCATTGGTCCGTAAGATGCTTACTGCATACGGAAAACTAGGGGCAAATATGAGCATTAAAGTTCATTTCTTGTTTAGCCACCTCGACAGATTTCCTGGTAATCTTGGTGATTACAGTGAGGAGCAGGGAGAGAGATTCCATCAAGACATCAAAACAATGGAAGAGAGGTATCAAGGCAAATGGGATGAGCACATGATGGCAGACTACTGCTGGAACCTTTTGAGAGACTGCCCAAAAGTTGCTCACAAGCGAAAATCGTATAAACGTCAATTTTAGTTTTGTGAATAAAATATTGTTTTGTGTGTTCATTGTAACTAAGAATCTAGTGTATAATGCTTTGCATTAATTTATGATATATAACTGATTATGTAAATGTTTTTTTTTCACTTGGAGAATTAAAATTCAGCAAATTTTTAGCAAATTTTTTGTATATCCTCGAAATCTATGAAAAGTGTTCAGTTATAGGATAAATGAAATGATGTTATATCTAACTTAACTTGTTAGATTGAGATTTTACACTGTCTTTGTGGTTTAAGATCATCATAAAAATCAATATCTGACATTTATGCACTATTTAGCCGTTTTTTGTACGTTTAGCTATGGTCGCGAATGGGTGATTTCAGACAAACGACCCCCCTGTGATAACTAAAAAACTAGAGCCAATTTGAAAAAACTAATGGCAGATTCGGATTCAGCGCCCTTGAAAACCCCAGAAACCAGTCTTACTTTGCCTGCCAAAAATATTGTGTTGACCAGTGTTATCCTTAAAAAATGAGAACTATTTTGAGAGGATAAAAAGTGATGAGTATATGGAAGAAAATTGGAATACTTATGAATGAGGACAGGTTTACGGTTTATGATGTATTTCTTTACAAAATAGTCAACCCCCAAAAAGGCAGGCCGCCACTGTAGACGTAAGGGGCTACTGAGACAAAGGGTGAGTGTTTGGGGGGTCAACCTAAATTTGGAGCTGCGCAGCGAGATGTATGTTTACATCAGTTTATAATGTTTGCATGTCCGTACCGTCAGGAAAACAGGGAGCAGAGAGGCAGTTCCAGAGTCCAGCCGAAGAAATAAGCTTTTAGAGTAGAAAGCTCTTCGGCATCTGGGAACCTCCACAGTGAATGGATGGGATTTGGTAGATTGTCGGGTTGGTCTAGTAGATGTACGTCGTGGGGGTACCAAAGCAGCAAGCTCATCAGAGTACAATCCATTGTATTACTTGTAAAACAGGCACAAAGAAGCAACATTGCGGCGATGGGACGGGGACTGGAGCTTGGTGGATAGTGAAAGACTTATAAAGTTAGCGACTTTTTTGGGGACCTTGTCTAAAAGGGCGAGACTAGTTGTAGATGCCCCCGCCCAGATGTGGCAACAACACTCCATGCATGGGCGGATGGGGGCTTAGTAGAGATATAGGATAATGTCAGGTGTGAGAAGTTTACTGGTACGGTAGAGGGACCCCACCTTCTTTGCAGCAGCCCTGCAATTCCAATTCATGTTATCTGTGAAAGTTAGGCCGATCTGTTTGCCCACATTACGAGAGTATAGCGTGGTGTCGTCAGAAAATATTCCTATCTCAGTCTCAATGGCATCAGGGAGGTCATTTATGAAAATCAGGTACAGTAAAAGTTCAAGGATGGATACCTTGGGTACACCAGCATTTATGCTATGCTGCTTCCAACCTGAATCTTTTTTTTGTTATGAATGATTTAATTATATTAAATATTTGTCTAGTAATACCATATGAGTGCAGTTTTATGAGTAGCGCTTCATGCCAGACCTTGTCAAAGGCCTTGGATATATCGAGCGCTACGGCCTTAGCTTCATTAGTTGCCATTGTATTTGCAAAAGTCAATGGTGAAGCCTGCACAGAAGCAGTCATATTGTAATCAAAAACAATGTGCTAATGTCAATCAAACACATTTATTTTTAAGTGAAATGTGATTCAAAATTGCGTTGCACAATTCTTAATTTCTTTGATTACGTTCGACTTTTTATAGTAAACACATGTTGCTTTCCTCTTATGTCAGTGTTTAATTAAACTATTCTATATAATACATTTAAGTGATAGAGTTTCAATCAAATACACACACATATATGTATACATATATATATATATATATATATATATATATATATATATATGTATATGCGGTAAAAGAAATATAGTATACTACAACTTATATATGAGATTCTTCTTATATCAAGGACAAAGCACACTAAAGGATACGTGTTTATGTAGTTTAAAGTCTGACGATAAACATCACTTGATAGGATTGGAAATTGTGATGAAATGAGCAAAACATTATTATTTTAGAAGAAGTTTCAATAAGTAATTTACATTGGACTGTAAAACAATCATGTTGTAGACAGCTGGGAAGCAACCCCATGGTTTGTGTGTTCTATACATTGTAAAAACACCTTGTTCGTGTAAGTCTGGTTTAGTTGCTTGTACAACGAGGGAGAAAGGGAAATCTGTACGGTTGTTGTAGCTTGGCAAGTTTTTGTTGTTTCTATTTTACACTGGTACTTTATTAAGGCGTTTAAGTGTGCACTGAACCGCACCTACTCAGATATGGCAAGTGTATTATATCTCAGGACCTATCCAACTTTTATATAAAGGATTGATACACGAGTGGGAGTACTTTCTGTGCGGGGAAAAAACCAACCATATTTCTAGCGCTATTAGCAACCGATTCGATATAAGTATTTCATTTCAGGTCTCGAGTGAAATTCAGGTGTCGGAAATAATTAGAACAGAAAGTTTATATAAAGAGAGGGGCATTCATTTGATCTCGTGGTGAATGTTTTAGAGGTATAGACAGTAACACGCTACTTTTTTTCAATTAAACGAAAGCAAGGGATCTGACACAGCACATCAGAATAAATTTGATCGAAGTAATGTCATAGGCATTTACGTCGTTTGAACCGATGTCAACGAATGATCTTAGAATATGATTTGGAAAATGATGAAAATCAGGAAGACAGTTGGCCCCAGAATGGATCATTGAAGCACGCCGCCGTTGATATTATATGTTTCAGATTTCTACACATAAACAACTACATTAATATACCTATTAGAGAGAGTTCAGTGCTGAGAAGACAATTATAAAATAAAGAATACTGTTCATTTACCCATATTTCTCTGATTTCACATTGGGATGAACTCTAAACTCTGCAACATGCAGTCATCTGCTTATTGACTCCCCTTTATTCAACACCAAACATCATTTCCCAACGACAGCACGTCAGTATTATCGATAATACGATGGCCCTCGGTAAGTTTCTGAATACTTTTTGAAATAAACACCTCATTGTATCAAGATGGTGTATGAAGCCAGACCTGCTTTGATCCGGAAATTCTTGCCGAACTTTACGATAGACGCTTTTCGTCCCATATGCATAACTGTGATACAGCCATTTTATTATTATGCCGTCATGCTTAACATCCAAGTATTTTAACGATAGTTTTATACTGGGACAGTTCATTTTGGTAGCGCAGGATGCAGATAGACCTGATTCTGCCGTGCAAAATAATCAACGGGTATTTAAATCTACATGTCTCTAGTATTTTCGTACCAAGCCTCAAGTTATTGCCACTAAACGAATATGTGCTTTTGTCACTTTCGTCCCGAATCCTTACTCTGAGTGTCTACTCCGTGGAACAGCTTACCAATTGTGGCGCTAGCGACGCCCATCGTATCCGGGTTCTTAGTGTCATTGGACAATCAGTTAAACTCTTCATCGTAGTTAATATATTCTAACAATCTTTTTGCATGGCTTGTTACACTTTGCTACTTTTGGTAAATTTATTTGTGTTCGATTTGATTAAATCATACTAACCAAATGGATCCTTATTTTTGCCTTGTTCAGAATGCTGTTGAAACTTACTAACAGCTATTCCTATTGCATTACCAAGGACTATAGATACTAATATAGTTTTCGAGTGTATTATAATATGAGTAGAACAAGAAAATATATGCTCCATCAAGTCCCACACTTTTGCTAGTTGATAGCAGAACATATACTACACTACCGCCACATATATCAAAAAGGAGTAGGTAATGGCTGATATCATTGCAACATAATATATACTACACTACATCCCCACCATCTAAAAGCAGGAGGTAATGAATGAGAGGTTTGTTATAGTGACAACATAACTAATACTACACTACCTCCACACCTCTCAAAAAGGAAAAGGTAATGTCTGGGAGTATGGTATCATGACAACAGAACATATACTACACTAACTCTACACCTCAATAAAAAGAAGTGGTAATGCCTGAGAAGATAGTATCATTTAAACAGAACCGATGCTACACTACATCCACACATCTAAAAATAGATGGTGTAATCTCTGGGAGGATAAGATCATGACAACAGAACAGATACTACACTACCTCTTCACATCTGAAAGAAATAGGAAGTAATGGCCGGGAGAATGGTATCATGACAACATAACATAACAACAATACCTCCACACCTTTCAAAAAAGGAAGACTTAATGTATGGGAGGATAACATCATGACAACAGAACAAACACTACACTACCGCTACACCTCTGAAAAAGGAGTAGGTAATGCCTGAGAGGATTGTAACATGACAACAGAACATATACTACACTACCTTCACACATCCCAAAAAAGAGAAGGAAATGTCTGGGAGGATGCTATCATGAACACAGAACGGATACTACAATACCTCCACACCTTTCAAAAATGGAAGAGGTAATGTCTGGAATAAAGGTGTCATGAAAACAGAGCAGATACTACACTACACTATGTCCATGAATTGAGCATTTAAATATATTACATTAGTCTTTAATAGTACATACTATGCTATTTCATAATAAGCACAATAGTCTTAAATAGTATAGTTTTGAATTCAGACAAATAGACAGACAGATACACTATCTTTATTATTAATAGATATGATGCAATAGTAGAATTAGTAGTATTGGAAGAAGCAGTAGTTGTAGTAGTAGTAGTAGTAGTAGTAGTAGTAGTAGTAGTAGTAGTAGTAGTAGTAGTAGTAGTAGTAGTAGTGGTAAAGTATAATTGTTAACCGTTCTCAAAAAATCCCTATGTCAAAACATCTTCATGATCGATGAGATGTTTAGGACTCTGAAATTGCTTATGTTGTTCATATTATTATTTTTGTTATTATAATAAGTAGGATTAATAATAATAATAATAATAATAATAATAATAATAATAATAATAATAATAATAATAATAATCGAAGTAGTAGCAGGAGGAGAGGAAGGAGGAGGCGGAGGCGGAGGAAGAAGAGGAGTTACGCAGTTGTAAAACATCCTATGCGACAAGTCAAACACACACACCGATTCTCCATTCTGGTAAAAAATAGATCTCTGTTTGGTCTTACCGTCTAGTTAATGGACGTGTGGAAACGTGTAAATTCAATATTGTTTTCTATAAGTAGTAGTTTGTTAAATAATTAACAAATAAGCAGCATTCTGTTAGAAACCCCTTTACCAGGAAGTACACTTTGGTGAACCTGACGTGGATCCCAATCTTTGTTCGAGGTTCAGTGCGATTATGTATTGGTATCCTTGTATAAAGCTAGTAGAATGCATACATATACTCACGAGAATAAAATGAAGCTCGTAAGAACGTATATTAGTTGGTGTATCGTCGTTGTGTTAATCTCATTAAAATAGTCGTCTCTAATCACGAAATAGAGCAATCAATCATTCATACAAATATTCATTCGACAAATTATACATTTTTTTCATCGACCATTTCGCATGTCCCCTTCTACCTCGTGATGACTTATTCATTTGGTATTAATTTACACTGTCATCTTCAAATTTCTACCAATTTCCAATGAAGAAACCGGAATCAAATCACGCATGCGCTGTGAGTTGCGGCTTCTCTGCCAATGCGAAATCATCCTAACATCTTACAGTCTACCAATAGTTATACGGTCTTATATTACTTTTCATAATATCCCGACCCTATGAGTGTAACCATGATCGGAGTGAATTCCTTGGCATTAACTATGTAGATACTATCTTTGTTAATCTTACAGTCTAAAGGTGCTTTATATTGTTTTTCAATTCATCGAAACAGCTTTTTTTCTAAAATGAATAATTACATCCGATTATATTTAGTAATGTATCCAATACCACGTACACACACCGACATGTAAACGAATATATATTTAAATAAAAATATTTAAATGTTTCAGTTTTCCAAAAAATATATTCCATTGTTATATAAAATTTAAAAATAATATATTTTATATGGTGAACAATAATTAATTATTTCTGTTATTACAACGTTCTTTTAATTTCCGTTTTTTTTTCTGTAAAATTATATTAAATATCTAAATGTTTGATTTACGTGTTTTTATCGCTGTAAACTAGCAATTAACTAGTAAGCTAGACTATCCAGGCTTTGTCTTGCAACCAGTCTAGCCGAAAAAAAACACTCCGAAATAAAACCAGTGTGTCTTTGCTTATTCAAATATTGGTTCAATCATCCGATTTTACTTTGGTCTCTCTGCACCTGCACTCTCATAGAGGATAGGATTTTTCTCTTGGTGTAAAAAAAGGGACATATTGAGTAAAACTAATTCGAGCTCTCGGCACTTGACAATGTGAACATTGAAGTATCACTCACATTCAGTCAGTGTCGTATGATAGAAGCGTCGTATCATAGCAGGTGCAGAGACGCCAACTGTCAGCTCGACAGTTGGGTTTTAATGCAGGCTTAAGACACTAGCTGGTCTAGCCACACTGGAAAGCTGTGATACAGCGAAACAGTGTGTATATGGATGACTGTATAAACCTCCCTTTTTGGGAAGAGCTTATTTGTAAGGATATCGCAAACTGTCATTAGCTTAAAGGCATAGCTCATTGAGTAAAACTAAGTCGAGCTCCCGGCACTTGACAATGCTTACATTGAGATATCATTTACATTCAGTCAGTGTCGTATCATAGCGCAGTTTCGATGTTGGCTTTAGTTCTAGCCGCACTATAAAGCTGTAATACAGCGAAACAATTTCTATGTGGATGACTACCTCTCTCTCTCTCTCTCTCTCTCTCTCTCTCTATATATATATATATATATATATATATGTATAATGATTCGATAAATATTATTAAATTACTGTCCACATAGAAATCAGTTTCATCTTTTTTTCCGGGAATCATCAGTATGGATAATTGTTGCTCTGTCGGTTACACGATTCGAAACCCTCAACGAAAGCTAACATTGTAACTGTCGTCTGAACGCTTAGAACGATGCCACCACCGACTAAACAACGTTCAAGTTAGATAATTTATATGTATTTATATTAAGTGAGAGGAGACATATAGAAAATGCATCGCATAATTAATAGTTTCTAATCATTTTCCAAAAATTAAACATAAACAAATATTATTTAAGATTTGTTATTAAATAATCGGAACCAGAAATATCAATATTGTATCAGTTCGTTGCAAGTCAAATTAAAGAAGAGAATCGTAGACTGATCCTGTAGACGTAGAACAATACTATAATTCTATTTGAATATTAACGACTTGGAATGCTTATTTTTTAATATTTAAAGGCTGAAGTGAAGTGTTTGTATCTTTCTATAAAACTTAGTTGACATCTTTGAACTTGGCATTCTTTAATATAATTATTAATAGATGATATAAGTAATATATATATATATATATATATATATATATATATATATATATATAGAGAGAGAGAGAGAGAGAGAGAGGAGGGGGGAAATGAGAGCAAGTAAGAAAGAGAGAGATACATAGTATTACACACTTCATAAACATTTCATTGTTTCAGTAGTGCCTAATACATTAAAAATTAGTATAAGTATACATATATATATATATATATATATATATATATATATATATATATATATATACTTATGAGATGTGTTGTACAAAGTTATGTATGTCTTTCAACCCCTAAAACTTCATCAACTTTATATCTAAAGAAATTTGTTTTAATTAAATTAAATTTAGCGATTAAATATATAGGAAACCTATATATATATATATATATATATATATATATATATATATAGAGAGAGAGAGAGAGAGAGAGAGAGAGAGAGAGAGAGAGAGAAAGAGAGAGAGATTTCTTTTCATATACGGGTAGATGATGCGAATAAAACATCAATAGATCATGTGGATCATGTGCGCATTTCTGAAGAGTTTCGGTTACAAAAAAACCCTCTACATACAGAGCTCCAATTTATATACATAATTGATCTCTTCTTATGCATATGCTTTTTCATTTAGTTTAGTTTTAATCGCTAATGAGTTTAAAAAATAGACCATGCTATCTTTTGTAGAGCAGACAAATGTAAATACTGCACTAGGAACGCCTTATTCGGACATGTTTCATCTTCCACTTAATGAATTTAGGTTGTTGTAATGATGTCGGTACTACATAATTAGCATTATAAAGGCATAATAACACCAGTACCATAGTTGTATTGACTGTGACGTAATTGGGTAAACCAATTTACAACAATGGCTTCCTCGAAAAACACCCGTATCCTTTTGCATACCTCAACTCTAGGAATGCATTGCATAAGAATGTTGCGGCGGCTCAAGACCATAGCTATTTTTAACTAACAAGTCACTACTTATCAAGGGCGAAATACTAACTACAGTATAAGAGATATTGAGTGTCAGGTGGACAGTCAAATATCGAGTAGATTTGTTACGATGTGCGTAACTTATATATATATATATATATATATATATATATATATATATATATATATATATATATATATATATATATATATATATATATATATGAGAGGACGGCTCAACAAGAATGTGTTTACGTTTGAATTGAAAATGCCAATCTTGTAATAAGCCGGTACGCAGTCTCGTTATGCTGTGCTCCACAGACGGGCAGTTCTGGTTAATAAACTTTGCGCATGGAAGTTTCGTGTAGTTTTAGGTACACACAAAGAGAAATGGACCTTATTGACAGTAGTTTTAGCATGACGATTTATTGCTGTTAATGTTTTGCAGGGAAACCATAGATGTGAAGCGGAGTTTAGTACCTACCATTAAAATATCGATAGAACAGAGAGGAACAACTCTGTATGTCAGGAATGAGTGATATGAGCGGAACTTCCCGTTATGTGGCAACAGTAGTCCATCCAAAGACGCATCCGACTTCCACACAATCAGAAGATTGCGTCAGGAGTTATATACTTTTTGGTGTGGTAGAATAATCCACCCATTTTTTCAGCGACCTTAGAAACAGATATGCTGTAAGTCTTCCAACATAGCTGGAGTTAAGATCAGTCCCAGAAGCCCATGAAAGCAGGCGGCTTCCTCAGGAAGAAAGCCATTTATTTCAATTGAGGTAAGGTGATGATCCGAGGGGAAAAGAACATAAGATTGTTTTTAGCAATATTAAAAGTCATCAGACACATTTACCCCTCACCCCCGTTTCACCTCGTACTCCAGGTAGGATGACGGAGACTCAGAAAGACCTTGAGCATAAAAGCTGTTCGAAGTTTAGCCATAAATCGTTCTATCATCTGCATAAATGTCGACAATTTTTCTTAGAATATGATTTTGGAGATTATAAAATAGGGTCTTTATATTGCAACGTTAGTTTATTTTGCTAATATATATATTCAAAGGAAAAATAAATACATTTGTAAAATATTTAAAGAAGTATGATTAAAATGAACTCAGAATGTTAAATAAAAAATGAAACGCATATACTATAAATAAGAATCAAGAAATTTTAGAAAGAAAGTCAAAATATTAAAAAAAACGTATTTTATGGACTAATATATACTTTTTCATCGAAATAAAAAAAACATTTAACATAAAGAAGAAGATATCATTATGAATGACGGAATAACATAAAGTATCACTTGATTTAAAAAGTAAACGCTAAAGAATAAACGTTGGAAAAATTAGGATGCAAAAAGCAAGAAAATATGAAATCAGAAGAGAAATGCCTAAATATTTTTAAATAAGTAAATAAATGAGAAATTCGCAGACGAAAACAAAATGGCGTACGTAGAAAGATAAAATAAAGAAGAGAAACATGTTTGAATGGAGAGAACACGAAGAGATTGGAGATAGCCGTTAACAAAAAGGGTCAGTAGAAGAGGAAGGGCCAAAAGTTAGAGGGAGTTGAATGCCTCGTGATATTTGATTCGCCCTTCGAGTTGATTGATGACGCTAATTTTCAAATGGAAACTCCCGTCAGCCGTAGGGTAGGAAGTATGAAGTGTCGGGATATTCCTAGCAAAAGTAAGAAAAGGAAAAAAAAATGAAAATGAGAGGGAACGGAAGATAAGCTTTTGGAGATTGGGTTGGCGGTTGTACAGAAGAGGGGATTGCCTACCCCTGACACCCTGATTCTAAAGAAGATAAACGTAAAAACAAGAAGAAAGTAATATATAAAAAAAAGAAAAGAAAGAAACGATCTCAATGAGAGAAGAGTACCACGACAGGAGACGATCGCCGGTGATCCTACACTCTGGTTTCCAGCGTTCTCTTTCCGGCCTTGAATGTAAACGAAGCTGACAACCTTGAATCGAGAGACGGGACTGCAAGGGCGCAAAACGAAAAGCAGTGGGAGATGGCGGAAGTTCGAGATCTCGCAAAAAAGGGATAGGGAGAGTAGCCAAAAATGAGGAACGGCCTCGTAAGAAAAACTGTACTGAAGAAAAGCAAAACGAAATTAGAAGAAAAATAGTCGTGCCGAGGTGGAAGAGTGGGAACGTTGGCGTTTGCTGGAAATATGACAGGCAAAGTGGATTGAATAGGAATTGCCTACTTTCCATTGGCTCTTTTTTCTTCTTTCTTAATTGTATTAATGCACTCGGAAGGGGTTTTAAGCTGTTGCTTCCAAGGATATCGTGTTTATAAATGGGATTACTATCTCTACTGAGAATAGACCTGTTTCACTACGAAGAAGTAAAGAGAGAAATTCAGGCATATTGGCTATGTATCGATTATTATAATATCACGTCTTTGTATTTCGAATATAAATATCTATATCTATATACTAGTAAATGCTTATGGTGGTGTGTGAGTTTGTCTGTCCGTACGCAAATCGAAACCTGTGATTTAAAAAAAAAAGATTAGAAGGAGTATTTTATTTAACTCATTTCTAGGATGTTAGACAGAAGGCAGCTGTGGGTTTTTTATGAAAGTGTTTCTGTGGCACAACCAGGTGTTCAGTCCGCGTCGTTAACCACTTAGCCATTGTCACCGCCTCAAGAATAAAAGAAATATACATTATTAAGCCCGTACGGTAATACACCCGACTTCGGTTGTAAACATTGTCGTACCCGAGTTGGAAAATCACGTTACTCTAAAAAGATTATTTTTAACTTGAAGCGTGTTAAATAAATTTAAATACATTAACATAACAACAAAACGACATTAATAAAATAATTTAGTAAAATAATGTAATATAGAGCATATCTTACTTGAAAGCATGATAACAACGCATGGAGGATATGTGTTCTATCATTTTACAACTGTATTATTCCGTAAATTAACAGCATTTTCTCATAGTATTTAACATCCACACACCGTTTATGTAGTCCGCAAGCTTTACTTATGTAGTGCAACATGCACGATACATCTAAGTATAATCTATCCGATAATCGGAAATTAAGCTAAAGTAATGATCTTATTTGCTTCATCATAAACAGTGACAAATAAGAAATTAAGATACATCTTTACGATTGCTTACATAAGTGTGTTCCACCTGAAAATGATCTATTGTGAAAGGCCTGCACGAAAAAGCGCATTACACACGCCAGATAGCCCCACTCCACACAAAAGAACAATAAACTATTACGAGAAACGAGTGTGTGTATGTATGTTCCTTGCAACATCAATAAATACACATACAACTAGTATTTATATTAAATATGAATCTAAAGTGCGTGTACTAAAATTAGAAAAAACTAAGATTCAACGCGTAAACATGATGATAATCTGAAATATTTACTTTCACCTGCGAAAAGGCATATGAATGCAGCTAGTTTTAAATTGAAGTAATGTCGCTCACACGTTTTGCCCACCAAGTCATTGTTATGAATCCATAAGATAGAGAAATGTAATATATATAAGGAGTACATACGTATAATTGGCGTAGTGCTGATGTTTCAATAAGTTCGACAGAGGGTTAAATTACCATAATTATGTTCTTATTTCTGATTTTACTGACTTTTTTGGTGCAAATTATGATTATTGCGATATTGTACTAAGTTCTAAAATACATCAAAGTATTCCATGTAATAGTGTATAGTATATTTAAAAATAGGGCTTGATCTTAGTACTCATGTAATATGATGTACTGTAATTAGTGTTCCATGTGTGTATCATTGTTATGGTCCAGTCATGTAAGAGGTACGGCGGTTAATATATATATATATATAATAATAATAATTATTATGTATTGGGTAAACCTATATTAAAAATAATATATATATATATATATATATATATATATATATATATTTAAATAAATTTGTCGTAGTACAAACTTTTATTACAGCAAGGAATACAGACGTTTTGACATTTTTTTAGGTGGTATGAAATTGAAAAACTATAAAAATGAGAGGAAATAATTTAAAATAAATAATGAATATACTAAGCCGGCTTTCGTCCACACTCATCAAATGTCCGGCGTATCTAAGATTACCCTGGTTCGGTAAGATTAGCATAAAATTTGCTAACCATATTTCTGTAGCTGTGCGCTGGTGTTACCAGGCATCTAATCCTAGAATTGTTTTTTTCTGCTCGACCTTTGCTCAAATCTATTCATAAGGATGTTGTGATAGAATGCCTGAGATTTTGGGGAGCTTAGGGCTCCCCACTGCATCTGTGGGCCTTGTGCCAAACTTTCGCTGAAATTTCGGGAAAGCAGGAAAGTTCAACAGAGAGTGTATTTACTCGGTGTGATCGTGACACCAGGGCTGACAAGTGAAATATAAATGTCAAACCAATTAAATGGCAAGTTTGATGGGATTACAGATCAGAATATTTAAGTTAACCAACTCAAAGCATATTACCCGAGACACAAAGACGCAGTGTACTTTGACTGGTTCTGTCTTCCCCTTCCTTTCTCTCTCTTTCCCTCTCGCTCTGCCTCTCTCTTCTTCTCTCTCACTCTCTCTCCCTTTCTTTCTCTTCAGCTGGTAAAAAGAATTTTAATGAAAAAGTCGGGCTAAAACTTTTGAAGAGCGCGCACGCACGTTGACGCGTTCCACTTTGCTTTAACAATGTCTGCAGTGGAAATAAATCTATTTTTATAAGAAAACGGAAAAATGGTTTATTTCCTTATTACAAATAAAGGTATTTTGCAGCACAGAAGGTTCCTCCCAGCCAGCCGGTTCCAGAAGATAAGGCGACAGCGATTATCGTCTAACCGATGATTGCTCACTCGTAAGAACGGCAAGTAAATTACGTGCACATGCATCCAGACGTCTCCTGTTCGACATTTCGCCACAATTCGTCCCTAGGATAAAAGATCCTGCTACATGGATGCAGCGACAAGGATAAACGTTCCAAAAAGGTCTGCGCACCGTCAAACGACTCGTGTCACATTGGTTCTGCGATTTAGATATACAACGCCCGCGTCAAGATTACAAAATCAGTCCGGCAAAGCAACTGTGCCAAAATGTTCTCCCACCCCAACATATCAGTACTATTATTTATTAATTTAAATGTCGGTGCGATGCCGTATACGTGGGAAGGAAAGTTCAAAGGTTTGAATCCAGAATAAAACAACACATCTCCCCTGCAATACGCCGGGGCCGACTAAATAATTTAAATAATTTAGTCAACACATCCGGGTCAGATATTGCTGGCCATCTTATAAATAGCGCCGACTGTGCGTCGACTTACACTCGTGACTGGTTTTCTGTCATAAGTTGATCACATTCTTTATTCCATCTCAAAGTCCTGGAAACTATATATATTAAGTCAGTCAAACCCTCCCTAAACAAAAGGAGTGGCTTCTAGGACTCCATGTTATCAACCTGCGACCCCCCACATTTTTTCTCCTAAACTTGTCACTGGTCTTTATTCAACTTTTTAAAAGTTTATAGTCGTAATTGCTTGAATTATTTCCACGTAGATACTCTGATGAGTGTGGACGAAAGCCGGCTTAGTATATTCATTATTTATTTTTAATTATTTCCTCTCATTTTTATACTTTTTCAATTTCATTCCACCCCAAAAAATGGCACACACGTCTGTATTCCTTGCTGTAATAAATTTTTGTACCACGAGAAATTTATTTAAATATTTTAGTACTCGGTTCCCTACTAGTTTCATTATGAAATTGAACCAGTTGCTGAGATTGAGAGCAAAACTTCGTTAAACTGGATCTAAAACTACATTTCTAAATTAATGTTAAACGAATCGAGTTTGCCCTTCATATATAAGTGTTCGCATTATTGAAGCGAAAGTAGTTCGCTGCCACACAATTGAGGAGATATTTTTACGGGATTAAATGTATTAGTTGTCCTCTTCCATTAGCGAAATTTTAATACATTTTCGTTCGCTATGGGAATTTTATAAAAACAACTTATCCTTCTTCGATTACATCCGTTTCTCCCGGTATATTTCTCCACTTGACCAACGTAGCTTTACTTTTTCTAATGGCAACCATCATAAAAAAAAACTTCGGTTGCTTATTCTGCTTATTGGTTGTTCTACGACTAACATAAAAAATATCCGACGGACACTGAGCAATTTGTATTGTATCATGGCTTCGAAGTCTGTATTCCACCCGTATCCATCAAACGTGAGGACATCTTTTTGAAATTTGAGGTTTTATTCTCACAAATTTCAAAACTGTCCCCGTCTTCAGTCGACCAGCCCTTAGAGTTGAAGGCAAGACGTAATGATATTGCCTACGCTTATGCAGACACTCCCATTGACCGCTCTAATTTCAATTGGCAAAATGAGCATTTTCTTGCCATCAAATATCTGCGGTCAAATCGGTTTCTTATCATTACTAAACCAGATAATGGTTCGGGAGTAGTGATTCTAGATTATGCCGACTATGTGGCAAAACTGATGATGATCTTAGATGACGTCGATAAATTTAAAAGACTCGGACCTGTTAATAAGCATGACAAGACCATTTTCATTGAAAGTAATTTTCAAAATGATTACTCAAATTTGTTAAGAAAGGTGTTCTTCTTGGGAAAGTATACGACATAATCCAACCAATAGGGTCTATATGACCACGTCTTTACGTTCTACCAACACACATGAGAAAAATATACCCGTAAGACCGATTATCTCTATGGTCGGATCGGTTCAGCATCAGTTAGCTAAATGGTTGGCTGAATTGCTTCAGCCTGTGCTGGAAGTATATTCGGCCAACTGTATTAAAGATTTATTCACTTTTGCTGAATATATACACAATTGGCCTTTTTCTGCTGAGAATAAGGGTATGTATTTTTTCGATATCAGCAGTTTATTTACATGCGTTCCCTTACAGTAAACCATCGATAGTTTTACTGATGTACTATATCGTGGTTTCTCAGTCTGTCCCACTATCTCTGAATGGTCTGATCTTACATTTATTCATGCACTTGTCTGTGCACTGATGTTAGTATAGCCCTAACTATACTCCTATTCTATTGCATCCCATCTGTCCTGGTCACCCTTGACCCTTCTCCTATAATAATTTGTTATGAGGTGTTTTTCTCCCCCTTAAAATTACCGTCGTCAATACCTTCCCATGTGCTTTTCCTCCTCCCTTCTTACCCTATTCATCTCCTTGAGGGATGTTTTCTTAATAAACCTTTTGAAAAGGAGTCTTGACAATATTCAACCTTTGTTTTCTAAACTTATTTATGTTTCTATCTTATATTATTCATAGTTCTAAGTTGTTATTAATCCATACTATTATATCAATTATTTCTTTTATATTTATCTTATATTTTCATTTTGTATTCCTAATTTTTATTATCATCTCCTTATTGGTACTTTATTTTTATCTTTATTTTTCATTTTAAATTTTAGCATTATTATTTCTAATTTAACCGTTATTCTATATTATTAGTTTACTATTTTATTCTTTATTTTTTATTTACTTATTTATAATTTTATTAAGTTTTTTTACATATAATTTTATATATATATTTTTTTTATTCCTTTATATTTTTTATAATTATACTTACTTTTATTGTTTATTTTATTTTATTTTATTTTATTTTATTTTACTCTATAATACCTCATTGTTTTTTTATCTTTTTATTTTTTATCTTTTATATTTTTTTATTTTTCATTTATTATCCTTTTATTTTTCTTCCTTTATATATTTTATTATTGTTTAATAGTTTATATTATATTTTTTTTCATTGTTTGTTCTTATTCTTATTTCCATTTTATTTTCATAATTTTTATAATGTTACTAATGTTTTATTATAATTATTATCATCATTTTATCTTTCTATTTTTATTTTATATTTGTAACCTACTCCTTTTTCTAATATTTGTCTATGTGGCTCCTCTTGTCAATAGATGTTACTCTACGACGAGCTTGTTATTTTTTTCCTTGAAGTTTTGTAAGACGTGGTGCTAACGTCGCTGATGAAGATACATTTTGGAGTAGCTTTGCTTATTTTTAAAAATAAAATAAAGTATTTCCAGAATGTGTTGGAAACAACCGTACGTCATACTAGACTTGATGTTCTAATTCTTAGAACAATTGTAATGTTCTAATTCATTAAATCCTCTTATTATAGCTCTGGTTGACTTATATATCATCCAGTGAGCTGATACCTATATCTACAGTGATGGTTGTGGTAATGTCCGTTCTACGGCGTTATACTTGACGCACCTCGGCCATCGGTCATTTACCTTAATTTAACGTCAAAATTTCAATTGATTTAAACTGATATATGAATATATATATGTATATATATATACATATTTATTTATATATATATATATATGTGCATGTATGAATGCATTTATAAATATGTGTGATTCTCACTATACATATACATAGCTATGTATATATCTATGACAGCCTTAAGATCGAACTGTTTTTTTTAAACATGTAAAGAACGTCCTCATTTCTCCATCTAATAGAAATTAGAGATACACACCTAGACGCACTGTTTAAGTTCCAGATTGCACAACTTTCCCAAACGCTATTTATGATAATGTAGAAAATATTCGAAGCTGAACTATGGTACAACGCCTCTCGGCAATTATGTTTCAGTTTCGACCTATGAAACAACAGATGGTCCCAATTGAGTTGATGCGAATTTCATTGTGACCATTTGTTTGAAGAAGCAATGCCAAAACAGAAATAGTTGATCTTCGATTATTTCCTATGATTATATATTCTGCTCACTTAATTTATTCTGCTTACATAGGAATATTTAACCTTTTATCTAATGATGTGTCGACTCGCAAAACTATTTTCAATTTTTGCTGAGTTCCCATATATATATATATATATAGAGAGAGAGAGAGAGAGAGAGATATTTATATATATAAATATATATATATATATATATATATATATATATATATTACATAAAATATACTGATGGCATATGGGCTACAGATAAGATTTGAGGTTCTGTTTCAAACATAATTATCAGGCTATTTTTACATAACGTAGTAGACACTACTAAGTTAAATACTAAAGCACGTACACTCACACACACACATACACACACACACATATATATATATATACATATATATATATACATACTTACACACAGGTATATATATATATATATATATATATATATATTAATTTATATTAATATCAAATATATATATATTTTTTTAAATGTTCTTATCTTTTTGTATTAGCTGGGGATGGGGCATACTAGCGGATGCCATACATTCAGCGGCTATTTCAGACACTCCAGCCACTAAATAATTTTTAGATTATACCATCCCCTATAAGTGCAATTGGGTGTATGTCTATTGCACTCGGTTCACCGGGTATATGCGGCAGATAGTTTTTGAAATTATTTTTCATTAGTCCTTTTACTCAAATAATTATTGGGATAATCGAGATTTTCCTAAGATCCTAGTTTGTTTGAATTTCGTATATAACACCTTGGTATTTCGTAATCTTTTCTATTTCAGCTCTCTGTAATTTTGCATCATTAGGGCACTGATTCAACTAGGGTTGCTACTTTCTTCCTTTTGCCCCATATCCCGATGTCAGGTTTAAAAGCCTCGGTGTTCTAGATATGAAACTGTTGGGATTTCATTGTCATAGTGGATGGTGCATAACTTATTTCCAACTGTTCTTCTAGTGTGTGCTCCCAGTACTTGCTGCTACACTTAATATTACACTTTTTACATATATTTAAGTGAAGATATTTACACAGTCCGTTGTGTCGCATGGTATAATAGCCATTTATATATGGTATAATAGCCACTCCATATCTCTGTTCTAAAATCTGCACTTGTTATTGTTGCTGAGACAACACATCTTTATAAAGGCATTCCCCATCAAGCCTTGGTATGGGGCAACCATTATCATTCACTCCTGATCATAGTGGAGCGATCATTGTTTCAGCCAGTCTACAAAGCCTCCTTTATCTATACATTCTTTAGCACGTTGTTGGTTGGCCCATTCTTCCAGTTTTCTGTAATTGAAGGTTTTGATGTATTTATGGTGGCGCTTGCTGGCTATTTCCGAAACAGGATTGTTGTCCGCTTTTGCCTCACTTGTAAGACAGTCCTGCCCACAATGGTCGCCCAGTTTTGTGATAGACTTAGTTCTGCTTGTTGGTGTTCATTGATGTTGGCATACCATCATAAGGTTTTGTGTTATGGGAGCTAATCAGATATTGGCCGGTGATCACTATAATGGCTCGATGTTGATGGCCAATTTATGAGAGAGCCATATCGTGGCAGATAAAGACTTGCTAGCTACTGGTTCCTGTGAATTACTCTGTACATTGTCAATATTTTCTCGTTTTATTATTAATGCCCTTTTATGGGCAATCAATAAGTCTAAAGCTGTATGTTATTACTGGCATAGCTAATGACAGTTACTTTATTTTTGTTTGTAAGCTGTATTGCAATGTTTTCTATCACGGCGTATATATTCTCTGACAATTTTTGCTCTCATCTTGGCATGTTGAATGACTCGTATGTTAATGCCAAGGTGTTTTCATTGGTCCTGTTTATCAAGGTATTTGATGTCAGTATCTAAATCAAGCTTTATATTTCCCGTTTGGATCTTCTTCCCAGATCTGAGGAAGAACTTGGAACATTTGTCCAGACCGAACTTCATTCCAATATACTTGGAAAAAGTATGAACAACCTTAAGTCGGCATCTGAACTAGCAAAAAGCTTAAGGTCATCCATGAAGAGCAGGTGGTTGACTCTTTCGTTTTGGGTCTTGTTGGCGGCCCTGCCCTTGATTGTAGGCACTCAAGCTTTTGTTTATTAGTAAACTTAGCGGATCGATTGCCAGTAGAGGAGATAACGCATCTCAAAGAAAGATTTCCCTTCGGATTTTGACGTCAGCGATTTCTATTGTTTCATTAGTGTGTATTAATGGCATGTTTGTTTGCCACATACTCATATGTACTGCCAAGGTTTTCTTGATGACCGGGTGGATATTATATAAATCAAGCCATATATATATATATATATATATATATATATATATATATATATATATATATATGACTCGTATTGTGTCATTTTTGTAAAATAAAACAATCTTGGTTTTTCTTTTCTTATATGACGTCCTAGTAAATGGTGTTATATGCTGTGTTCTTTTGACGGTTGTGAATTCAAATTTAAGTTGTCAAACGAAAACGCATGAGCATGCTGGTATTTGAAAAATATAAATCGCTCATGTTAAACATTGGCTGGCCAGAATTATTCGAAATACAAGGTATTATCAATGCAATATTAATGTATTTATTTATTTATTTTTCCTTCAATCTTAATTATTTCAGAATAACATTCTATCATCAGAGCTGGTCTGTATTGTGTCATTTTTCAAAAAATAATCACACTTTTGTTCTTTTTTATTATATAACGTCCTTGTAATATGTGTTTTATCCACGGTGTTCTTTTAACGGTTATGAATTATATGTTTATATATCGATCTTGGGTTAAAGCATTAGTTTGTCTAGCCACATATAAAATATGTGATACAGCGAACAAGTCTGTTTGTGTAAGATTACATATTGTCGCACGTTTTGCATAATTTTATGATTTTTGTATGTAAAATATCCAGCTACCCTTAGTTATGATGTAAACTACAGAACACGTCGGCAGTTTATATTGTTAATATAAACATTGATATTTTATTTCCATACCATAACTTTCCTGATTGCCTAGCTGTTCAAATGTCTGACAGAAGAGAGGTTCCTAGTATTTCCCTATTCTATATTACAACAGAATCTCTTACCCTGGAGAATGTTTTGAAGTCTGCAAGAAGCCAGCACTCGCTGGAACGGTTCTAGACAATACGGTGGGTTAGGAATAAAATAGAACTGCACTTGATGTAGTGTAGCTGTCGTTCGGATCTATTGGTGACACAGGAAATGAATTTGATGAAACACCACACTTTTTCTTCATTGGTGTGTTACTTTGTTTCTTAAAACAATAATGCTACATAGCATTCACTATTGAGAGTGTTTCCTTTCTCAAACAATCGGTAAACAGAGTACCCTGCGTATCCCAAAATACGGAGTCGAAATCTTGTCTGCTGACTTGTGCTGCTTTGGTAGGTTTCAATAGATTTCACCTAGCATATTCTACTTCCTAGTAAGGATCCACCGTTTCGTTGTGTTGAAACAATTGCAAACAACGCTCTTAATCATTGATGCTGTTTTTGATCGGGAAAACATGTAACCCACTTTGAACATTGTGTTCTCATTGAGAAAGATTCATGAAAACTAGTGAATACAGTACTTTTTTGTCATGACGGTGTCTGCTATCTCACTCAATTTCAATATGCGGTCTGCTAAAACACATGTACTTATGTTTTGTATGTTTTCAGAGGCAACTCACAAATTTGGGCGACGTCAGCGGTCAACATTATTTGTATCTGTGCGACCGCATTTAAAGTCAGCCTACAACTTCTTAACCGTTGTTCTGGTAAGGCAGACTCAGACAAAGCATTACACAGACTTTTGCATTGTATTACACTATAGTCTCGTTTCAGAAAGCAATGCATCATCACGAAGTGCATATTGTTCCATTATTTTGAAAATATGTAACAGAAACTGAACTTAAATAACGGTAATTTGTGAACTAATAAACCGATTGAGATAAAATGTTGATACCTTTTATTCGAAGATTGGTACTTCATAAACATTCTACATGTATTGTATTCATGACGTCATCTATATGTGAGACTAAACACTCACTGAGAAGTGGCTCATGTAGGTGCCCTTATACATATAGAGATATCTAAATATACTAAGGTTATTCGTATCAGGACATGTTTGTGAATATATATCGGAAAAAAAGAAAACATCGAACACGTTTCTAAATCCTGAATACTTTATCTATTGAAGGATATATTTGTGTTGATGACGTCGCATACACTTAAGCCTCGATTTGTTCATCAAAGGTATGAACAACCAATATGGTCATATACATATATATATATCTATATATATATATATATATGTATATATATATATATGTATATATATATACATATATGTGTGTACATATATATATATGCATATATATATATATATATATATATATATATATATATATATATATGTGTGTGTGTGTGTGTGTATATAGAGAGTAAAGGGAGCGAAAGAGAGAGATGGAGACATAATAGAGTGCGTGCACGAGAAACAGAGAAAGGCAGGCAGCCAGAGGAGTATTGGGTGACATTAATCTCACTATCCACGAATATATGACATTTTATATGTCCTGCATGTATTAATACTTGTTCATTTAAAATTAGAAATGGCAAGGTGATCATAAAGTATGTTAGGAACATAACGCACAACGCGAATCAATAAGAATTAAATTGTATATACATGTATATATATATATATATATATATATATATATATATATATATATATATATATATATATATGTATATATATATACATCATACCTGTCCATATATGTCTTTTTATTCTGTTATTTGGACAATGAGTCACTCTATTCCTTCATACATCAAGGATGTTACGGTTAGTTGACGTACAACGAATTTTGGGAACCTTGGATATTTCTTATAATCAATTTTGAAATCAATTTTTAAACAATCCATATTAAGATTAATAGGTTTAAATACATATAATCACCCCAAATTAGGTTAAAGAATATTAAAAACGTAATGACATATACGTAATACAATATATATTTTTTAGAAAATCCAAATATCTTCATGGGCGCAGCATTTAACAGTTTGACTTCGATATACCTCTGAGGCTTTACATCTTTAATACCTTCAAAATTACAGCTATATGATGAATAAATTTTCAGGGCGGTTGTGGCTTCATGCAAACCTTTACAATGTGTATTAGTATGCTTATCATATTCTACATCTTAGTAACGTATTAGCAATCCTTCTGTGCCATCTACATTATAGTATTTTAGCTGATACGTTAAATTTTCATTATTATAAGTCCCCATGGTAGTAATACTTGTAGTATTAGTAGTTATTGTTAAATGTTGATTCCACTAAGCTAAATCTGAATATAACTGATTATCGTTTTGCATCTTAATATAAATCGGTCTATAACATTTGAGGCAATAATAGTGTATTATTAGTTTTATAAATAAAAGTAATAATTCAATTCGTATGAGATATCTTGAGTGCTGATGGTGATTAACTCTAAATGTAATACAATTGTTACGCATCAGTGATAAAATATCATATAATTCGAGAAGGATGAGGGTTATAACACAGTTGGGTGTATTTGATTGTAAAATACAAAAAAACTGATAACTGTTTTGTAACATATCAGGAGCGTTCCGTGCAGCCGTTTTACAATAGTTTGTTTATAAGGCGTAAGGATATATATATATATATATATATATATATATATATATATATATATATATATATATACAATTCTTGTAATCGTTTCTTGCATATAATTTCAGTACAAGAGGATTTTTATCGGACATACAATAGCATATAATGTGTTGGAATGTGTAATCAAGTCAAGCATTGGACCTAATAGTACGGCGTATAAAATATTGATCTCATGTAGTAGAATCATGACTAGTAATTTGACAAGAACGATTCTTAGAGCAATATACTCAAAATCAAGTAATATCAACGTTGTTTAGATGCAGGACTCAGAAGTGGAGTGCTGGATATTGGTTTGTTATTCGTCACCGGCTGATTGTCACACAAATTCTAGCTGCCTGGATTCGCCACCAATTGTGTTGCAAAGCGGTATGCCCTCCAACCGCGTTATCACATAACAAGGTGAAGTATGCTACGCGAATGGAATACACACTGATTCCGTTTATTAAAAAATATATAAAAAGGCTTTTCGTCAAGTTCGAATATTTACCAAAATGATAACAACATGTGGGAATAACAAACACAACGAATTCCTAAATACATAACACATTCCTGGAAATAACCAATGAATTGTTGTCATTGGATAAACGGGTTTAAATATGAGTAAGAAAATAAAAATAAATAAATGTTTTGCAACATTTGTATATCTTTGGCAATAAAAGAAATGCCACTTATCTGAATGGGAAAACAGGTTTTACTTTGCATTTACCTTCTCCCCTTTTTTGTTTTTGTTTTACGATTGTTTGTTTCGCTTCATCCCAGAAATGTCATTTGTGAGTTCATGTTTTTTCGTCATTTCAAATTCTTACATAGTAGAATATTTTGGTTTTTGCGGTGTATTCCGCTGAGTCACTTTATCCGAAATATGCGCCGCTTATCGTTTGATGGCAGTAGATAATCACTTCAGATATATTTTTCTTTGTTTCGTGGACTTCAGCTTTGTTTATATTCCGCCGAGATTCAACCGGTTTAACGTGTATTTTCATATAGTTGCTTTATTGCCTTCAACGATTATGCTCTCTTCTTAGGCCTTTTGCGAAGAACGAGTCATGTTTACACCTTGTTTGGTGTGGGTATTTTCAGAAATTAAATTACTTTTATTCTTTCTCATTTCAGCATCTTCATGTATCTGTTATTTTTTTACTTGTTCCTTCTGTCCATCTCAGACGTTGTTTTTTTCGTAATTTGAAATGCACGATATCCTCGCTCGCGCGTATCTGTGTATCAAGGTACGAAGGGAGTTTACGCTTCTTCTGATTATACGGGAATGGGTATTGGGTATGTGCAATTAACGTAAGATCGATTAGTTTATTGGTGTATGTGTTTCGCGCTTCTTTTGTTGTTGAAATATTAGCGTGTCTTTTTTAACGGTTTTCTTTCTAAGTGCGCTTATATGTCACAGTATGCAGACACGCAATCCCTTGGCCACATGTGTCATACATGAAACTATATGTGTAAAAGATAATAGACTCTACTGAGTCTTTTGCGTATCAACAACCGACACTATTTTTGTATGGCCTTCCTTTGTAATGAATGTTCGATTACGATGAATAAACTGTTTTATTGTCACAACAAAGGCGGTATATAGCACCTACAAAACAAACCAATTGATTTTGATACACTATACGTCAATGAACAGTAGAAGCATAAATACACATTGTCTGCCTGCATGATTAATGAAGATATAATTCTGAATGCATAAATGTTCTAATAATTAATTCTTTAGACTTTAAGGTCATACTTGCTGCTAATGTGCTGTCAGATTAAAGTTTAGATACGTTGCGTAGGTATATGATCTTAGTGACGGAAGACATAATTGGGCTCACTCACGGCCGTGTATAAAGAGAATATAGTTACTTATTGGAAGGGAAGTAGAAATTATTAAAATTAGAATTATTGTTAACATAGCATGGTTTTAGGCTAGAACGTTATGGTTTCACCTTGTTAAAAGTAATAATAGTGGAAGAAAAGCAGCAACGTTAATAAAGTAAATACATGTTCATTGCTCTTGCCTAATAATTTCGTAGTTTCTGCATGACGTTGATGTCTCATTTCCACTGTCCAGTAGTACTGACAACATTTCACTTGCAAAGGGCATTATTATCTGTGTTCTGTATCTGTTTCGCGACGTTTTAATTTGATTCGGATTTATTCAGACGTAACACGAGGGGTCTAGTCTGAATCAACTGTCTTGCTCGAACTATGTTGTCCCCCGACCGCGCTAAAGATATGATAAACCTTAATCACTAAGATAGCAATAATCATATAATTTCCATAGCTAAACCAAATATCATCACTTCATAATCATATCTATTAATATTATGTCTATGTAAACTCATATAATTCAACCAGAGTATGACTCATGAATGTGTAGGCCTTATTACCAAATTGTTTAGGCTTAAGTCCGATTATTCGTGCAGCACGTGAGTGCAACGCAAAAAGTAATGCGCTAGCTATATCCATTGCAATTACCCCTTATACTATACTAACAAATAAAAATTAATGTAGAAGTCTTAATTGCCACGGAAAAATAGCTACCACCATAATATATGTGCATATGCCTGCTAGAAATAAACTATCATGACATTAACGTCCCAAAAATATTTCGAAATCATTTAAAAAATATTGACTTCTGACAGTGTATTAAACAGGAGCAATTTCGCTGAATTCCTTCAGAATTATAGGACCAATATAATATACCGATTAATCTATCTTTCTATTTCTTTCTGTATATGTATATATATATATATATATATATATGTATATATATGTATATATATATATATATATATATATATATATATATATATATATATATATATATATATAGTATAATTTTTAATTTATACAAACATTATTTGTTATATATGTGCATACATGTTTCGGGTTTACTCTTCACATAGAGTCAACCTCTCTCTTGTCTTATTTGGCCTGAAGTGGTTGAGTCTCTGTGAAGAGTAAAACCGTAACATGTATGCACATATGTAACCAATAATGTGTGTATACATACAATTTATACTAAAGAACAACTATATTTGTTATTGAGCACTTTTTATAAACACTGGAGTTCGAACAGAATCTAATACAAAACGTGAAACACCCCCCCACACACACACACACACACATATATATATATATATATATATATATTTATATCGAATTGCTCGTATCACTAGAAAATATATGAAATCCATAAAAACGAAGAGTTTCTATACAGTCAAATATTATCTATAATTAAATCTAATATATTCTCCGGGACATTCATGATGCTATTAATATTTCTGGCAATCCGAAAATGACCTCTGACCCCAGTAATATTATTACGTTCTCTATTGTGCCTCTTATACTCTTAATAAAGACCCATAAAAACTTTGCCTCGGTCTGCGCTTCGATTAGCCGAACTTTATGGGAACAACAGATGCCCCGACATCTGCAGCCATTAGGATCATGTGCGATAAAATAAAACACAAAACAAAAGCAAAAACAACTCCATTATAATCACTAATATTCGTTGTCGGCACTTATTCAAAGTACGGGTCATAAACCATCGCCTAAGTAACCCTTTTTGATCGGGTAAAGAGGGGGAGATGAAGAGAGAGATAAAGACAGAGAGAGGCAGATAACTGTTGAAAATGATGGGTCCCGGTTCAACGACTGATACGTAGAATTAAAAAAAAAGAAGATATCATTCTCTTTGCTCTACTTAAATACACGCCTGGAAATATGAGGTATGAGTCAGGTTTATGTTATCTAAATGTTTGAAAATATCAGGGAGATATAGCTTTTATATATTTGCCGCGCCGTGCGTAGTTTATTATGGCTCAGCATACACTGTCTGCTAATCATAAACACTAATTATATATAACGTAAACTTTTATTATTAGTACATAGAAAAAGGTTATTTAGATTGCCGGCAAATGTAAACAGGAATCATAAGCATACAATCTATAAAACGTCGTGGGTATAGGTAACATTCCAAACTGCTGATCGGCGTTGCAACTTATCTGCGAGTGATGTAGCGATCCAGTTTCAAACATTAGCTCGATAATATTTTTCTCATATATATATATATATATATATATATATATATATATATATATATATATGTGTGTGTGTGTGTGTGTGTGTGTGTGTGTGTGTGTTTATGTATAAAAAAGTAATATGAAAAATATATTAATGTTTATATATTTTCTCAATCTATTTCTTATTTGTGGATGTAGAGAAATAAGGATGCATTTATTTTTTTTTTCTGGATCAGCACAATTTTCAGCATTCCTCTGTTTATTGATATGTATGTGTATATATGGTGTGTGTTAATAGGAGGGGTAAAATTATAGCAAATGATATGGTAAATAATCTTACATGTGACTTCTGCTCCCGAAGAGAACGGTTAGGAATCAATGTTATGCCCTCTTACAAAGGTTTACACTTATAAAAGGAATGTTTATTCTAAATTTGATAAAAATATATGGCATCATTTTTATTCTGGAAATAATCTTAAATTGAAGACTTTCGCTTGAATAAAGTGATGCGATAAAACGTTATCTTCGCGTTTCTCCGCTCTATTTTAAAACTTATCTTCTTTCTCCAGCTTGTTGGTTCATTTGTTTTTGACACCTTATGATGATTCGACCGAGAATCGAAAACGTTCGAAAAACGTATGGGGAATTTACAAATTTGTTTGATTTTAATACAAAATATAGCATCAGAAAAATTGGAAAAATCAAAAAAGTATAATTAAACAGATAGATTCGGTACATTTAGCAAAGTTTGAATTAATGGTAAAATGATGTATATATTTACGTTTTACATGTATATACACACATACTATTATGAGGTCATATGATATAGTGTGTGTATTCTATCACTATTTATAGTGCACAATATGTAATTATAGCCAAACAGTAGATGTATAAAATGATATATATTGCAATTAGGCTACACAGACGGATCTATGTTTGTTGCAAAAGAAGGAAATTCGCAATTGTGTGCGTGATTCTATTTCCATTTGCTACGTAGCTTATTTATACTAGCAGAAATAGCATTGTTTAGTTTCAAACTTAAAAGAACACGCATTTCTGACATTTTTCTTTAAATAAATCGCACTACACTCAAACCACTTTATGAGCAGTTACCGTTTTTTAGGTGATAATCCGTCGTTTCAAGATTGGTGGTTTCATAGCAACCATTCATCATCAAACCAAATATACCGAATTTATTCTATAAAAATGTATCCACATTGAAAAATACTATCAGTAATTACACCGACACGGTTGATACAAATAATAACATCCGATGGAGTATGTTATACATAATACGTTAGAACTTACCCGATGCATTTGATTGAATAGCTTTACTAACAACAGTTTCGTTTGTGCGTCAAGCCACTTATTGATCCGATTTATAAGAAAACAAAAAAAACGAGATATATTTGTGTTGCGTGTCTTGCATTTTATAATAGCTCGTATTTAGAAGAGTTTTAGGGGGTCTTTGATTGACTCAGCCAACGTTAATTATAGTTAACGATTGCATGCTGTTCGATGCTTATAATGACATAATACATTCAGATTATATGATAAACACCCACACAGCATGACATGTCTGCTAGAGTTAAATAACGTCACGCCATTGTAATTAATTCGGAATTAAATTCTACTTACAATTCAATTTTAAAGTAAAGGTACTTTAATGGTATATAATTTATATATATATATATATATATATATATATATTAGTACTTCATGTATTCACATAAAATATTATAAGAAGATATAATTTTCTATGTGTCAGTTTTCAGTATTTACTTCAACAGTGCTCGATACGTAAGTAGAGCTAGGTAGTAAGCAATGAAAATATATATGGCAATCAAGCTACACAGAGGCTCCCGTGTTTCATCCCCGGGGGGGGGGAATCGTCAGGCTAAATGCCTGACGATTCCCCCCCTGGGATGAAACACGGAAGCCTCTGTGTAGCTTGAATGCCATATATGTTTTCATTGCTTACTATATATATATATATATATATATATATATATATATATATATATATATATATATATATATATATATATATATATATAAATGTGAAAGTCATTTTCAACTACCCTAATAATATAAACATCATAACGGATACGACTTATTTAATTATGTGATACAAAATAAGAGTTGGTAATACTGTACGTATAGCAATCGGAAAACACTAAAAACTCACTTTAGGTATTCCTAATTTGCATACTCTTTTTTGAAGTTTCTAACAAATTTAAAATACTGTGTATCTTTTCCTAATAGAAATTGTATGAATTCTTCTTAATGCGTATGTTATTATGATGGAATTAATTCAATTCAACTCTGAATTATTTTAATATAAAAATGAATGCTTTTTTCCTATATTATGTCTTTTAAAAGCATTTAAAAAGCTTCAAAGACACGACTTTTCGTTGAATATTTATTTATTGAAATGTTATATATATTTGTACAATTTTACAAAGATCGTAGGCATATGAATCTTCACAATGGGCATGAACCCCGTCAAACTACATGTGCATCACCCCATATTATGGCTGCACACGCTATGAATACATGTTTTTAAATTAATAATGATAAGTTAATTAGTTTAGGAGTAAATTTGTTTCATACAAATATACAAATATATCAAAGTTTGTAAATATATATATATATATATATATATATATATATATATAGAGAGAGAGAGAGAGAGGGGGGGAGAGAAAGAGAGAGAGATTGAAAAATAAATTATAACGTGAAATGATTGGATAGTTGAGTTTAGTTAGTTTCTTCTACCTTATATATATATGTATATATATATGTATAAATATATATATATATATATATATATATATATATATATATATATATATATATATATATATATATATATATATATGGAACAAATCACTCACTTAAACATTACACACACATGCATGATGTTATTTCCATAAATTATTCATGTTGTTATTGCTGGTGTAAGTTTATTCGCTCGTCAATAGGCGTACAAATGTCTGGGCATATGTATTTTTTAACAGTCCAAACAGTCCAGATGTCTGTTGACAGCGGCATTTAACCTGAAATCATCTATAAAAACACAGCCGGATATCAAAGCAAATCTAATTTTGGTCAGACCCCTCTGAATAAGAAGTAGCCATTAGTAGCGCATGGCGGCACTGGATCGTGATAAGCTTAATGCTATATCTAGGATACACTTTTCTTGATTTCCAAAGTACTGATGGAATACAGTGAAAGCGCATCAATGTCGAAAGTCTCCATTGAAAGTTCTATGGTGAAAGTAACAAGAACATAATTACATCGGTGTTCTAAAAACCTGTCGATGACTAAACTTACTCTGATGTACTCGAAATCAGCAGTTTTATAAATAAATCATTCATAGGATCTATTTTTGTCTGTATGTATAGGAAAAATTCACTATCATGTGGGTTGTTCTCTGCGGACTATTGCCCTTATAGACGTTGATGTTTTAATAATCTGTTACACGAATACACTTTTATTATATACTTTAATTGTTCGAAATTAAAACGTAAATAAGATTTTGTATTATTTAAATAATTCGGAATACTATTTTAATCTGGTGTTTTATAGTAACAGCATTTCGGTTGCATAACTTTCCGGCGTTCTGCATGTGTATTATTCTAAACTTGTGACCATCTGGTCAAAAATTATAATCTTCATGCTTAACTTTCAAACATATATGTAATTTCGACCTGAAACAATTATTTACTCCAGGGAACACAGTTTTTTTTCAAAAACTGTATAGCTGTTGAATAAGATACTAGGAGGTTGACTCCCATCTGATTACATCATGGTCATTTTCCAGTCTAATGTAAGAAAAATTAAAACTTAAATAATCATCTTTTGACAATTCCAATAAACTTTTAAAATCCTCTCAAGGTGTTGTTAATCGGCAACGAATGATCTCATCAACCCTTATCTTCGAGTTGGCTTTGGCTTTTATTAGCAGTGCCGCAAAAATAGTAATGGCATAAAACCACTTGATGTAACGAGCAAACAAGAACGACATAAGATTGTCGTAGAGACAGAACATGTCTATTATTGCCATACTCTAAAAAATACCACATCTATAGGTAAGAGGAACACTGTCAACAGAAAGAAAGTTCCACAACAATTGGGTTCTGTGAAATACGCTACTGGATTAGGAAGTTGTACTACAATGGGTTATCAAACAAGCGAATTCATTGAGACCACTAGACGAACTAGTAACAAAATTGAACGAAGAAATCAAGGAATAGGTCAGACAATTCTAAAGAACACATGCCATAATAGTATTTATGGAAAAGATGAAAAAAGCAATATCCCGTTTATGATAGAGCGAGAGAGAGAGAGAGAGAGTGAGAGGGAGAGAGGGAGAGAGAGTGCAGAACAGAATGAAGGGTTGGGCTAATAAATTTACAGATATATTCCTGCACCTTATCCATATCCCTAAGATGGGGCAAAGATCCACCAGCCTTAATATGACAAAAGCACTACATACATTGTCTGGTAGATTTGTAGAGAGTACGAATAGGCTCAGGTGTGAGACATTGTTTAAAGCAATATAGAGAAACGACTTAACGATAAGCAGAAATAGCTATAGATGTAATGTGTCAACTGCAAGAAAGATTTCATTATAAAGAAAGACCAACATGTTTAAAGTCGATTTGTCCTCAAGACTGGATCTATCGATGAGAATCTAACAAAGAAAAATGGCACGCCTACGATTGAAATACACTAGCTTTATCTCAACAGGAGTAAACGAAAAAAGCGATACACTTCTAGATCAAGTGCATATTGCAAATGACCCCGAGGAGGGGTGCGAAGTGTAACACCAGAATAGAGAGGTGTTATATGAGTATATGTGTGAATTTTCTGAATAATATTCTCTGGAATTTCATTGATATAGTGTCCTTAGTAACACCAAAGTTACTCACGAGCTTCGAGTAGAAAGAAAAGACCCAATAATGTCAAGAACATTACCACAAATACCTTAACGTCGAGATGTGTGTAGAGTACTATAATTCCACACTTTACAGAACGCGTTAGAAATTTAAAGCGTAAAATCCCTACCCTCTTCTGAATTATCTGTAAAAAACGGCTCTGATCCGTTACAACAGTTTATAGATCAGCATTGGAACGAAAACAACGAGAGTGTTATGTAATATCAATAAAGAGACCGAAACTTTCCAGACAATGAACACGCTTGCCGTTGAGCAACTTGCAAATAAATTGCTAACGACAGAGAAGAGACTTATGGGGCGATACTTTGTTGTGGCAGATCGATCACCAGCATTTATTTTTTAATAAGGACAAAGAGGGGCCAGTTCCATCAAATACGGGATAAGGACTCAGATTGAACAAGTTTGATAGGATACAAGAACGTTCAGGATGTTTTGGAACGACTACAGAAATTTCATCAGGACCGATAGCATTGAACTGGTCAATATCAGAAAAAATCATAGCAACCATATTTGGCGTGATACTGACAAAATAAAGCGGCTGCTCAGTTTCCAACGAAAAATCAGAAACAACCAGATAAATCAAGAGGAGCATCTTAAGAAAATAACAGCCTTATCTTTTGTAGATAAAATAACCTGCAGACAATTAAAAAAAGAGTACTACCAGACTTACAACTATAAACATCACAATTGTAGACTCTCCAAAATTCACGAGAGTCAACCCTTTGAGATAAGATGGAGTCACACATACTTTGAGAATAGCTGGACTTAGCCCTACTGATCGTTCTGATTGCTAGCCTTTCTCTAAGTGTTTGTAGAAGGCTCAGAACCATCCCGACGATACTGGTTAAAGTAATCGTTACAATGGAGAACGGCTAAAGCACAGACACATGACAACCAGAGGATGAGGTTTGTTTTGTAACTAACGATGAGGATTGGAGGTATCAATTCCCACAAGAAGCAAGGCAGTAACTTTATTAGCAGCAACATTCAGAAACATACCAAATATAGGAACCCATGGAATGTCACATCGGAAGCTTCGAATCCCATCTCAGTCAGCCTTCTTGTAGTTAAATGTCTTTCTATGAAATGCCCCATCAAGAGAAACTTTACCGACAAATAAACATCAACTTCAACAGCAGCATGATAACAATAATCTAATGGAGGAGAAGACCAAACTGAACATGATTCACGAACAGAAATGATAAATAGATCAAGTAAGGATGGTTGATGAAAATCATTATCAGGAACCCGTATGGGGAAGGTTGCAATTTAGAACAAGAGAAATATTAGATATGTGCGGTTAGAATGAGATGCCTAGTAAGGATGGTGAGCATTTGACAACAAAGATAGAGCTATCCAGAAACCTGTGTTTTATCGTGAAATCATCACTCTTCAGCAAAGGCTTAAGATCACCTTCTGTCAAATAGTTAAACCACCAGCTTGATAGTTTAAGTGTCGAGGTCAAGAGTAACCATACACTATACAAGAGAAGCGGGAGCAGCTTCTTGAAATATCTATGTACCCACATATATGTTAAGCTTGTTTGTCTCTCATTTTGTTTGTTTTTCTTTATTCTGTTTTGTTAACATTATGATATACTCGCATATATATATATATATATATATATATATATATATATATATATATATATATATATATATATATATATATATATATATCAATAATAAAAAACGCAACAAGAAGTAATAACAACACTCCACTGCAGCTTCGCAGTAAATCTGATCGTCAGAAGTGTATTTCTATCATAATATCATACACGTCTGTATACACTTGAATGTGAGTTATAACTAGTATTAATTTCGTGGCTAGAACAATGACGCACAGATAATCGCTCGGGTTTCGAATCAATGCTTGGAAGACGTTCCATGTCAAGACAGACTGTACAGCCGTGATACTGTAAACCGCCGTCTTGTAATACTTTATTTATCTCTCTCTATCTCCCTCTTTTTCTTTTTCTGTTTCTCTCTCTCTCTCTGTCTTTCTCTCTGTATCTCTCTCTCTCTATATATATATATATATGAAGATAAAAATACACAGTATATAATGTTAATAAATATACTTTAGACAAAAGATATAACTGATGAAATGGAAAAACAGATTCACACAAGAAAATGTAAAAGAAACAAGATATCTACCATTTCTGTTCAAATCAAAGAAGATTCCTCAGAAAAAGTGAAAATTGTTCAAATATTCACTGGATTCGAGCGTTATGACAATACTTTACATGTGCCCTGAATCCGCTGTTCTACAAAGCTATGTTATTGTCTCCTCTTGGTTTGTTGATGATACTTTTATTCAATGAGTTTTCAGGTAATGCTCGTCTGATTACTAGTGACGTTTGTTTAGTTATAGTTTTGCTGGCTTATAGTTTAAAATTATATATATATATATATATATATATATATATATATATATATAAAGTGGGTAACCGAATTGTTTTTATAGACCTTTTCTTTTTCGGATGTATAATATTAGGTCGGAGAAATATACTTAATTTAGGTAAGTTATAATATCACTTTCGAAAGAATATTGTTTTACGATCTTACATTATTTTTTAGATGTGTGTGGTTTGGTTTGTTTGCTAGTTTTACTTATAATTAGTCAATACTATTTGTGTCGTCCTATATGGCTATTATGAATTATTTCTCTTATTGGTGTAAATATATGAGTATACGAAATGACATCGATATGTGGTGCACCACAAAAAAACACGCATTGTGCCGTCAATTGTTGCTGCCCTTCTTTCATTATAAAATAATAGCTGTTTATGAAGAGCATACTTAATATTTCCTTTTGGTAATTCTTTGAGATTTTAATAATACGTAATATATGTATTTTCGCATGACTTAGCGAATAAATATATTAGTTTACATTTTGGAATAGTTGTAAAGTATACTTTATTGTATGTGCTGGTGTCTGGATTGGTTAGAGATTTACTTTATTTAGGTTTATTTCAAATTCGATATTACGGATAACTGTTAATTAAGATTCTGAATGTTGCTGTAAGGTTCGTATATATATGTTTATATTGTATATAGAAATAAGTGATTAATATATATATATATATATATACATTTATATATATGTAAATATGTATGTATATATATATATATAGAGAGAGAGAGATAGAGAGACAGAGAGAGAAAGAGAAAAAGCGAGAGAGAGAGAACGAGATACAGATAGATAGATGAATAGATAAATAGATGAATATATTATATCAATATGAAGTTAATTTATATATATCAACACTACTCCCCAAAGAATCGAGTTTCAATTATCAAAAATAGCCTGATACTTAGCATTAAATAGATGTCATTCATATATATATATATATATATATATATATATATATATATATATATATATATATATATATATATATATATATATATATATGGAAAAATGAAAAAGGGAAACCAAAAAATGGATGTTTTTTTATGTGTACATCAACGTTTTGTCTTTATTTATAAGACTTCATCAGGATGATAATATAGAGAAAAAATGTCATGCAAGTACAAACACATGTAGGGTTGACATATTGGGGAAAAGGAAAGAAAATAATGACCCCTGCGGGGTGGCGTCCGTAATGGTGAGGAGTGAAAAATGAATGTTGATGAAAATGAGTGGGGAAGAAGTGGAAAGATGGGGGTGAACAAGGACTACTGTGGCTGGTAGTAAGAGGAAGAGGTGGGGATGAGCAGGAATAATGTGGATGGCAGAGATGGAGTGGAGGAGAGGGGGGAAGGAGATGTTTGAACAGATTGCTGCGGTCAAGACTGAAGGGGAAAAAGTAAGTTGGAATATTTGTGTGGGGGGTGTATACAGAGAAAAGGAGGGTGGGTAGAGAAGGAGGGGGGCTGTGATTTTGGTGGATGGGCGAAAGTTATGGTCTTAGAGAGCGTTTTGAGAAAATGAGGGGATTTTAGCAGGGGATATGGAAGAGTGAAGGTACGAAATAAATAGTTGAGAGGGAGAATGGGTGAGGGGGAGAGGGGGATTTGTTGTGATAGGGTATGAAATATTAGAAATATTTTGAAAATGATGGCAATGAGTGAGGGAGTGGAGGGGTGGAGGAGAGGGAGGAGGGAGGTAATTGAACAGGTGGGTATGGAATATTTGAAATATTTGGAAAATGAGAAAGTTTCATTGGACTGCAGTGTTAAAAATGTGAGGGAAAAACGGAATGAGTAAGAGAAAGTAAAGATTCATGGAGAAAAAAGAAGGGTGTGAGTAAGTGGGAGAGTGTCATTAAGGGTAGAGATGAAAATAAATGTTATCTATGATCAGGCAAGAGTTGTTGTTCTGTAAGGATGATCTTGCTTCTCTTGTAAACAAAAGGCAACAACTCTCGCATTCATTTATATAAATAGATCAACATTGACAATTAATAATAGAAATAGATAAATACTCATATTTTGGAAACTCTGATGAGAATTTATTATTTTTTCTATTAAGAAAAAAATGGATCGAAAGAAGAAATACATTCACTTGAGCAATGGGAAGGCTATTTCGAAACAAAAAATAAATTTTAGCGTTGGTCTATATTCTTTACTAACTAAAGTAGACATTTCATTTCAATGACCTTGACTTTCCGTAAAAATAAATTAGCATATAACTTTAATTAATTACAGAGTATATCTACGAAACTATCGTATGCATATAGAAGAATTCAGACAATAAAATCACAAATATATAACACCAAGCATTATTTTATTATAGACTGTTTAAAAAATTATATGCAAATCAGGATTCACATTTCTGTCTTAGAGAGTTTCGTCAGTACTATATATATATATATATATATATATATATATATTGATTGTATTTCAACACATTATAATGTATTATTGAGTAAAATAACAGTAACCCGTTTTCATCGTGATTTAGAATGTATGAATTTAAAAGCTTTCGGATTGTAAATCAAATTTTTTGTCCACTCGAATGTGTTCATCAGAAAGGAGCGTATTTCCACATGTGGTGTGCAGCTAAGAGCGTGGAAGCAGACCTCGATAGGCTGAGGGAGTTTATGTTGATGGAGGAGTTCAAGCGGTGTGTCAACGATAACCTAAATGTTTATCTAAACGAGAGACAGGTTTACACCGCATTGTATATGGCCACCTTCGCTGACGAATATGCATTGACGCACAAATGGGGTAGGACCAGGCGCAACGATCCGTTTGCTGACAGAAGCTGTGCTGTCCCTACAATCACTCTTAAAGCGGGTAAAACACAGAAAACAGAACGGACCGGGGGCCCATCAAACCAGACAATCTTCCGAACAATCAACAAGAGGAGATATGGAGGGTGATGACGTATTGCTACTGCGGAAAAGTAAGACATGTAACGGTGAAATGCCTAACACAAAGAAGGTAAACCGCAATCTTGATTATATTAAAGAAAGACCCCGCGAAAGAACGTTCGCAATGAATTATGAAAGAGTATAGTCCCTGTATGTCGAAGGGGTAATACGTGCCGTTGATGACCCCCGATGTAAACAAATATCAAAATATTACGAGACACTGGAATGACCCAGTCCATAGTATAAACGAAGTGCATACATCGTGCTAAGAATACGGCCATGGACGAAGTCGTGACGATACAAGGAGTCGGGAATGGATGTGTCAGCATCCCATTCCATAGAGCGACTCTCGATTCCAAACTTGTGCGAGACACCGTCGAAATTTTAGTTGGCAATGACCTTTCCCATGAGAGGCGTATCGACGGTACTCGGTAATAACTTGACCGAAAAAAGAGTCAAACCGCATCCTGTCCACAACCTAAATCACAAAACAAAGTAAACTGACGATGCTAAGTTTAACAGGTAATAAAACTGAATAACCATCTAAAATTGACAAAACAATGTTCACGAATGCATTTGTATGATCTGAAAATACGTTTTTTGAAAAAAAGAGGAATGCCAATAATTTTACAGAAATGATAATGTGTCGTATACTCCCGTCAATTACAGGTTTATAAATGATGATGACTAATGACATTTGTTAAGCTTTCAATTTGTGTATCGCGTCGATGAAATATATTGGAGAATGTTACACTTATTTAAATAAAATAAACCAAAAAACAAACACATATATTTTGGTAATGAATTGTAAATAACATTCTTACTGTAATCATGTGGTTCAGAATATTTAATCAGAAAAGTTGCATGAAAATAATGTTCTCACTTTAAAAGAAAATGATGGCATTTATGTGGCTGTTATTTCAATTATCTTTTTTACATTTATATTTAGATTTGGTAATACCTGATATTATAACTATTTAAAAACACAAATATATATATCATATTTCAGCGTCTTGTGGTGGGAGCATACAAACTCTCCTGACGCTGGACTTTGATGAAATGATAATGATGGAATTTGTTAGCCCCGCAAAAGATTTTATAAAGTGAAGGTTTCCTCTTGTTTAATATAAAAAGATCTCAGATGATTCTTAAATTGTTAAACTTATTATTGCTACTTGGGTCGACTTCTTGCGTTATCAGTCGACACTGTGAGAGATGAAGGGCAACCTCGGTGTATTTTTAATAGTTAGTTTAAATACCGCATTTCGACGTAGTTTTGGGCCGCTTCAAATTACCTTTCTCGTTACCAATGAGTGTTCTAGCTTTGTCCATTACGTAACACCGCACGTGAGTCTAAACATTTTTTTCTGTTCTATGGTTTTGTCATATATGATATTCTTATCTCGCCAAATAACAACTTACTATGGTTGTCCTTGCACTTTTTCAAAATGCAATTATTATATTATGACGAGAAATAATTAGTTCATACTTGCTGAAATACCTTATCAAATTCTTCAAGATAAAACAGTAATATTCAACATAAATAACGAAACATAATGGTGTGTACTTAATAATTTACTAATATTGAACATTCTGTATTTCATTTATAAATAATAAAAAAAATGAGATTTTGAGCTTTAAAAATATTTGACTGAAAGCATTTTTTTCGGATAAATAAAATATAATCTACATGCTTTGGCTTAGCGTGTATTATTTTATCGAAGGTGTTTCTTTCCAGAAAACCAGACTCTCCACAACATTTTCTGTCTTTTATATACAAATAGTCACTGTAATGTTTGTTTTAAACGACAGATTTTGTTTTCTTTAAATAACGGATTCGCGATGGAGCAGGGTGTTAATATATACTATGTGTAATTGTTTGGAGAAGAAAGCACGAATGTTAAGCAGATCCAAATCGATTGTCTGATGTCTCAAGGTTGCATTTCGTTAGTTGCGGGCAACATTGTTGAGGAGCTTTTTGGTTTGTTTTGGTGACGCATATAAATGTCTTAAATTATCTAACCGGTGTGTAGCATATTTGATTTGAAATAAACGAAAATATATCAAGTTAGTACATGCAACAGCTGAGAACACTAAAGTAAAGTTAGGGGAGTATTGACAGTAAAAATGGTTATCAGAACGTTTAATGAGTCATACTCGTTTGGCGTGTAAGAGCAAATTCAGTACACGTGTTCCTTTCGGTTGTTGCCTTGTGCTTGAACGCGGGTGTGAATAGAATAGGTAAGAGAGTATATGCGTATATTATTGTTATTGTTTTGGTAGTAGAAGTACGCATGTTTATTTCGACTGGTGCCATATGCGTTCAAGTGTGTGTATGTTCGTCGTGTGTGGGTGGTTAGGTGGTTGGGTTTGCCGAGTACATTGACTCTACAAATGTGATAGGAATGTGTATGTCGCGGAAAACCGGTAGCCCCTAAAAATAGTACAGAGAGAAAAAAAAGCTGTGTGTTTGAGTTTCTATAACATGCACCGAAGTTCCAAATGCATATCCTCGCTTTTTGATTGGCTAGGCAAAAATTTCTGAGTTAGCTATTGCAGAGTTGAAACGACATGACAACAGTAGAAACTGCCGCTTCCTTTTCGAACAGGCCTATTTCAAAAAACAGTTCAGGGGTTTGTCAACGAACACGCATAGAGGAAGGAAATATATTATATATATATATATATATATATATATATATATATATATATATGTACATATACATATATATATATATATATATATATATATATATGTATATGTGCATATATATATATGTACATACATATATGTATATGTACATATATATATATATATGCATATGCACATATATATATATGCATACATATATATATATATATATATATATATATATATATATATATATATATATATAAAATTATTGATACACTCCACTGACCATGCAAAATCAATCCAAAGTGATCATTTTTATAAGTTACTTCAATTTTGTATTAACATCTCTGTGGAAGTTTATCCTTCCTATGTACACCTTATATATACAAATCAGTATTGTCACGTTTTGCATTCTAACATGCGTCACAATCTGACAACAAACACGTGTAAGAATGCAAAAGATTAAAGAGGAAACTATTATATTTTATATGTAAGATCTAAATTGGAATGATAAACATCCATCAAGATGTTTAAATAAATATAAAATAAATACAATTAAAAAAAAAATTATGACTTTGGATTTATTTTTGCATGGTTAGTTGGATGAATCAATGTAATATATATGCTCTGAATCTTGTAATACAAATTCATTCAGCTTTTAATTGGAAATTTGTCTAATGCTGTAAGAAGCATAAAATTGTCAATATACATTTATTTTTATGAACATATCTATCTATATATATATATTTATGTATGTATATATATGTATATATGTATGTATACATATATATATATATGATGTATATCAGAGAGCTATAGGAAGGGGGAGTGAACCGACTACAACGTAATAAGTACCTACATTTAAAAATTAATTAGTAATTTACTTTGAAAGAAAATAGAAAAAGAATAGAGCGATATCGATTTGAAAATCAATATTGAAAATTACATATAAAATTACTAAAAATGAAACGAAGAAGGTACCGGGAATTCGAGACCAACATTTTCAACTAGATGATTGTTGGGTGTCATTTTTTTTAAAAAAGCAAAAAAAAGCTAAGTAATTAATTTACTTTTACTTCCTGGGTTAAATAATATTTTATTCCAGGTTTTTGGTTTCCTTGCTTTTACAAAAAATCTTTATTTTGTCTTTCTTTTCTTGCTTATATTTCTGTTAAGTTTTAAAGGGGTCAATGCGTTGGGATTGAAAGAGGAGCGGGGGGGGTGAAGAGTAAGCGAACACAACTAGCGAATATATGTAAAAAAGGAAAAGTAGTCCTAATCAAACCATCAAGCTGTAGCAAAGACATATTTGATATCTTGCCATCGACCGGAAATTCGAGAGCAAAATTTGACGCAACGCAAAAAAAAGCTAAGTAATTAATTTACTTTCATTTCTTGAGTTAAATAATCTTTTCTTCCAGGTTTTTGTTTCCTTGCTTTACCAAAAATCTTTATTTTGTCTTTCTTTTCTTGGCAATATTCTCAAATCTTAATGTGTCTTACATGAATGTTCTTATTTCTGTGTTTGACTTAAAGTTGTTTAATTATTGATATATACTGTCTATTGATTTCTCACTGAAGAAATTCTTAATCTCACGCTGGCCTGAAGTTTTTGGCTGTCTTTCTCTTAATTCTGTAATTTGTAATTACTTGCGAGAGGGAAACCTATCTTCAACTTTCTGTTTTCTTTCTCGTATACAATGAACTTATTCTATCTACATATGGGCATGTATATATATATATATATATATATATATGTGTATATATATATATATATATATGTATATATGTTATATGTTATATGTTATATATTTTATATGAATTTGTTTTTTTCTTACCTGCGGGGACTAGGAAATACCCAACTAGTACACGTGTGCAGGCTATCGCTTCCCTCTCGGAGTGTCGGACACGTAAGACCTCGTAGGGCCATCCATCTAAGAGAACCAAATCTCTGACAAAAACACCTTGCAATCAGCTACTTACGCCGTTGCAGTAAACCGTTGGGGAGGGAGGTCTCCTTAGTCCTGATTGACAACCTTCTTAGAGTTGGAATCTACAACAAAATACCCGGTTTGCAAACCTACAATTGCTTAAGGAGTAGATAGGTTCTGCCTATCGCCAGCCCTTGCACTCCTTCTTTGTTTATTAGTTAGGCGCAGAGGTAACAGCGCTGGGACGTCTCTAAACACTACGTGCCTAGCCTTGTTTCATAACTAGGACAGTGTACGCCGTCCTCTTTCTCTCTATCTTGGCAACTTTAGGAAAGTGTTTTCGTTACTAAGTCTTACATGACCAGTCTGGGTATCTCTTGCTCCGACAGGTTGCGGGTACAGGTAAGACAGCGCTTCTGGCTGCTGTTTCCGACTGATAGGAAGGAGCCTAACTTCTTGGGTAGCGCCAAGAACAGCTGCTCCATCATCAGTTGCATAATACCATGGGTAGTTGTATGTGCCCTGTCGCGCATGGAAAGGGCCCCTGCAATTATCTCCGGTGGGCTTTCTCGAGGCCACAACACCAATGGACCAGGTCCTGACTAATAGATTGGTTATGCGAGCTTATTGGAACCAAACAAGTACCCACCTTGGCCAACCCACTCTATAATCAAACCAAACATGTCATTACAAATAAATTAAAGCAAACTTAAACCAGACACCCAACAAAAAACACTTTCGCCTCCGCCCTTGAGGCTCGCATTCACAAAGATCCGGGGACTTAGAACCAACATCAACGACGTAGAAACTTTTCTACTGACAAACTCTCCGGATATCCTAGCTCTTAGTGAAACTAACCTTAAATCGTCAATTTCCTCACACCACTTTGACATGACTGACTACCTCCAACTCTACCGTAAAGACTCTGAACAACATATGCACTGGCTAGGAGTTTATGTCTGGACCCCCCCCCTGACTAGAGAACATAGGTTAGAATCAGATAACCAAGATTACATATGCTTTAGTTTGACTTTACATCACAGCGTCAGCTACTTATATTTCTTATACCGCTCTCCGTCGACCCAGGAGTGTACTCTGCTAAACTCTGTCTCTGAAAGCACAGATAGAGCACTCTTATTTGACTCGAATGCCCAGATACATGTATTTGGGGAGTTTAATGCCCACCACTACGACTGGTTGGGATTCTCAAGCCTAACTGACGCAGCCGGCGACTCTACGTATAATTTCTCCCTAGTTCACTCCCTCTCTCAGACTGTCGATTTTCCGAGCCGCATCCCCGACCGAGTAAACCAGCAAGCCTAACTTCTAGACCTCTTCTTGACCTCAATGCTCGAGGCTTGTGTGACGAAAGCTCATAGCCCACTCGGGAATGTTGATCACATTGTGCTAATGATACATATCACCCTAAAAAACGTCCAAAAGCTGATGAACCGTTGCTTAAAACAAAATACTACTAGCAGGCTTATTTCGAGTCAATCAGAGATCACATCAGTGACACCCCATGGAGGGAAACATTCTTACTACCTGCACACCAGTGTACAAACGAATTAACTGAATGGGTTAAAGCATACATTGAAGCCTATGTCCCCATGCGAAAATTATTTAGCAAGGCCCGTTCTCCTCAATGGTTCACTTCAGAATGTGCAGCTGACATTTCTGAGAGGCAACAAGCATTCCCTAAATTCGGCCGCCATAAGTCAGCTACTAATAGACATGAATTTATAGAGTCAAGAAATAATTGCAAAGCTGTGATAGTGGAAGCAAAGAGAAGGTATAATGAGTTAACAAAAAGACGCATCCAGTCACAGAAACTAGGTACTCGCGATTTCTGGAAACTCTACAATAGTGTAGTTAATAATGGTCAATGAACGATTCCTCCACTATCACACCACAATGATGTCATTTGTACGCCCACTGATAAGGCTGAACTACTTTTCCAGCGTTTCGCTTCTAACTCTACTTTAGACTCAGATAGCCACCCCTTCCTTGAATTCCCTTTGCGGACCGAAGTCACAATTGATAACCTGGTCATCACCCCATCCCAGGTCAGAGACATCATAAAAAACCTTGACACCTCTAAGGTGTGTGGGCCTGATCTTATACCTGCAATAGTTATAAAGAAATGTTCTGCTGAACTGGCCCCTGTCTTCTCCAAACTGTTCAATAAATGCCTAGCTGAATCTTGCTTACCCGATAGCTGGAATATTGCCGCTGTTTTACCTGTCTACAAGAGTTTTGGGAATAGAACCGACCCTCAGAACTATCGCCCAATCAGTCTACTGTCGATCTTTGCCAATATCTTTTAATCCTTAATCAATCTAGCGATAGTACGGCACTTAGTTAATGCTAAACTTCTATATGACCGCCAGTATGGATTTAGACAAGCACGATCTACTGCAGACATCCTAACGGTCATCTCTGAACGCATGTATCATACACTCGACAAAGCCGGTGAAGCTAGGGCAGTAGCGCTTGATATATACAATGCCTGTGACAAGGTTTGGCATAAAGGGCTTCTCCTGAAAATACGCTCATACGGTATTACTGGGCAACTACTTAATATAATTATATCCTTCCTAAACAAAAGAAAAAATCCAGGTTGTCCTCGATGGCTGATCATCTAAGCAAGATGACATAAATGCAGGTGTACCCCAGGGATCTATCCTTGGACCTTTGTCATCCTTGTCTATATAAACGATCTCCCTGATGACATAGAGTCGGAGATTGGTTTATTTGCTGACGACACCACGCTTAACTCTCGCCATGTTGGTAAAACAGACGCGATTATATCCGAGGCAATGGCTGAATCATTAGAAAATGACCTCCAGGCTGTAGTGGATTGGGGTCATAAATGGTTGGTAACTTTTAATGCCGCAAAGACAAAGCTAATTTCCTTCAACAACTACAAGTAGCCTCTCCAACCACCGATTGCCATACCAAATAACACCCTATCTAAGAGTTCATCATTCAAACTCCTCGGCCTAACCTTCACAGGTATCATGAATTGGAACAAATACATTGAAGACATTGGCAAGGCTGCCTCAAAAAAGGTTGGCTCCCTCTACTCTGCTAGTAAACGCCTCACACTTAACAGTATCCTGTATCTATACAAAGCCACCATCCGCCCATGCATGGAGTAGTGTTGCCACATCTGGGCTGGTGCGTCATCTACTAGTCTCTCCCTCCTTGACAAGGTCCAAAAAAGAGTCGCCAACCTAATATGCTCCTCACTGTAAACCAAGCTCCAGTCCCTGTCCATCGCCGCAATGTAGCATCCTTATGTTTGTTTTCCAAAAACCTCAATGGATTATGCTCCGATGAAGTGGCTACTCTGGTGCCCTCTCGACGTAAATTCACTAGACTAACTCGACAATCAACTAAATCTCATTCATTGACTGTGGAGGTTCCCAGATGCCGGAGAGCCTTCTACTCAAATAGCTTCTTTCCTCGTGCTGCTGGCCTATGGAACTCCTTCCCTGTCCCCTGTTTCCCCGACAGTACTGGCATGCAGAAATTTAAAAGTAATGTAAACATCTCGCTGCTCAGATCCCAATTTAGGCTGACCCCCCAACCTTCTCCCTTTTTCTTTTTTTCTCAGTAGCCCCTTACGTCTACAGTGGCGGCCTGCCTTGTTTGGGGGTAAACCATGTTAAATAAATAAATAAATAAATAAATAAATTAGTTATTGAAACAAATGGCGAATGTTACTAAATCATTACTTCAAACGAATTGTTATATAACTGAAAGTAATTGTGTATATATGATGTTTTTATCTCTTTTTAAATCAGCGTTTTCTTATAGTCTTTACACAAGAAATTACGTTCTATTATACACTTCAAACGCTTTGATATTCTTTTAAAATGTCTAAGAGTCGCGTATTATTCGATTCTTTTTTCAAATGATTATTAAATATAAAGATGACTGACTTGATTACGATTTTCAGCGATTTTGATGTTCTATAAAACTTTGCAATGACACAAAGAACATACTTTCTAATTTTTGTTAATTATTAAACGCAAACATCACATATACGAGTTGGTATGCCTCGAAACAAACAATACACACGCATTTTAAATTACTTTTTTCCCATAATGAAATGCAGGTATATGCTGTATGATTGTAAAATGCCTTTGTTTTTTACCAAATTTTTTTTACATCGACTTTTTGAAATTTGATGTATTCGTTATTTTTTACTTTAAGTATTTTGAATTATTTATAACTTATACAAATGTACATCATGATTTTACAGTCACAGGGTTGTTGTTAGGAATACATTCCTAATTCTGTCTACCAAGTTATAGTTTCTAACAACGGGATTTAAATTAAGCAAGCCCATCTTATCACTTGACGTCGTTATTAACATAGTAATTATGCATTAATTACTCGATTTATTTGTTTTTATTTAACATATTTACAGAAAAAAGCGCTACACACATACATAGAAAAGTAACTAGTAAAGATCGGATTAGAACTATCCAAAACCGCTTCAGAAAGGAAGCAATATATTATCAATCCGCAATGGAGGAAACTCACTCAGAAAGTAAAAAAGGAAAATAAGGAAAAAGGAAAATAAGGATAAAGGAAAATAAGGAAAAAGGAAAATAAGGATAAAGGAAAATAGGGATAAAGGAACATACCAATACATACACACATGGGAATACATAGTGAGAGGAAAGGAATGTAAGATATAAAGAATAGAGAATGAATAAAAGAAGATAGAAAAGAAATCTGTGAGAACTCAGAAGATTGAATGAAATTGAAACCGAACAAAACAGAAGGAATAAATAAATAAACAGAAAGTAAGTACACAATAAAATAATATTAAAGAGTAACATAAAATAAACAAAAAATAATGACGTTATTTAAAAGCTCAAGTGAAACTGAATTTAATTGGATTCAGACAAGAGGAAAACTGAAACGTGTGAAAATAAGTAAAACTTATTTGATGATGAAAGAAAAGCAGTTAAGGGACACAAGAGGAACACACAACTTCAATAACTAAAATAGAGAAATAAGAAGGAAATAAAAATAAAATAAGAGAGTAAGACTTTAACAAATTATCAGAAAGTAAATAATCACGTTCAAAGAAAAGAGTAGGAAGATGTGAAAATATCAGGCTCTTCAAAGAAGATATAAGTATTCAGCTTAAAAGGAGAACTAGTTGATGTTTAAGAGAGAAACGTAATTTGACATTCAGTCGATGAAAGAATGGAATAAAGAATAAAAAGAAAAACAAAACAAAATGCAAAAGCGAAAGTAGAGATATAAGCTTTTAGTAGAGTCAGTTTAGTTAATAAAAAGAGTGAGTATGAGCAAAATAATGGTTTGGTGATAGTTAAGAAGAAGACATTGACGAAGAATAGGATTTGCTCATGCTTAGGAAGGATAAGAAAACGGTTGGTGATAGTGAATAAGAAAATGGGACGAGTAGAAGAGAAATAAGACAATTACTGATATTTAAGGAAGGAAGGTAGAAAAAGAAGAAGAAGACGAAGTAGAAGACGAAGTAGAAGACGAAGAAGAAGTAGAAGAGGGGGTGGAGGAGGAGGAGGAGGAAGAGAAGGAAGAATAATATTGCTGATAGTTAATGAGAAACATAAAAGTAGTAGAAAAAAAGAGATTGATGATGGTAAAGAATGTAAGGAAGAAGACAAAAAAAGCAATTGCTGATAATATAGAAGATAGAGTAGAAAAGATGAGGAAAAAGATTGGTGATAGTTAAGAAGAAGAAGAAGAAGAAGAGGAAGAGGAAATAGAACAAGATTTGTCATAGTTAAGAATGAAGTGACGAAGTAGAAGAACGAAGCAGAAGAAGTGTTAGTAGAAGTAGAAATAGTAAGAAGAAGAAGAAGAAGAAGGAGAAGAAGGGGAGAGACACCGATTTGACTATAGTTAAGATAGAGAGAGACAATGAGAAGAGGAAGAAAATAAATAATTGTGAAGAAATTAATGAGATATTTAATTAATTGAAGTATATATACACATATTAACCTGATAATTAATTTTGAAGGAATCTGACAAGCAATGAATAAACAAAGACAAAATTAAAAATCACACAAAAATCAATTCGAGAAAGTAAGAAATAATTGAAATAAATAAAAAGATAGGTGGAAAACCAACGCTAAATCGAAAGCAAATACACAATGAGAATAAACAACAGAAATAGGAAATAAACATTAAAATAGGGTAAAACCAATCGCGGATAGGAAGCTCTCTTTAGAAACTGTCCTTAGTAGGTTTGTGTCACGGACACTTTTATGAAGCTTATTAAATTATTGAGCCCTTTCATCGAGATAGGCACATTAGCATGATATTTTATGCAGTGAATAATTGTTTCATATATTGTATGATATAGTCACACTATCAAGTCAATAATCTACACTTTTCGTCATGCAACTATGTTTGGTCACGCCACGCACAGCTGAAATGCAACCAGATTATGTAAATTAAACAGTACACCCCCACCAATTTACTATATTTCAATAAGAAGGTTAATGTTGTTCATTTAACCTTTTCAATTAAAGGTAGCTCTGAAAGGAAAATACATATTTAATTCATATGCAAATCAGCAGCGCATGAACACAGTGTGCACGGCAGACAGACGTATGTAACACCGTCTATAGGGGCAGAGAAATAAAAAATAATACTATACAGAAATATTGTAAATATAAATTATAATTTATGTCACAATTTTACCTCCACATAGTCTTCAATGCATATGAGACCACTGTTGACAATCATAGATCTAACGGCAAGAGACATGCTGAAATAACATAATTAGCACGTATGTGTCTGTGTGATAAATATATATAGATAGATAAAAAATGAGAGAGAGAGTTAAATGTCTAGAGGTGCACAGCCTGGAAAACATAGAAAACATATATGACATAATAGAAGATGAAAGGCGGCATAAATCAAACCACAGTAAACGATTTTTTCAGAAACAGTAGCAGCGTGTTCTTTTTGTTTAATAATCGTCTCTGGATGGATAACAATGCACAATTTCACTTAGCAAACTAGAGGCGCACAATCATAACCTTCTTATTCCGTTTGTAATATACAAAAATAAACATATGGCTGTCATTCTCTCGTTTCTACTTTTCAGCAACACCCCATATGAGAAACTCCTTCTAAATAGCCGAGGTCAATTCGCAGACAAGAAATGAACTACTGTACAAACACTCTCTCGCTGACGAAACAGAGACAAGCTATTACAAAACCACATCTACAATGTCTATATAATTCACACAGACTGCTACACACAAACTGACATGAAGTCAGCAGAAAGAATCATGGCTACTTAACTTTATCCAACCTCATCATTGGTGACACCGGAGGACTCAACCGTCCGATAATGTTATGGATCGACTTATTCATTATAAACATTCATGACTTATCCTCTACATTTGTGATCCAGACAACCAATGTCATGAAAATTGGTGACCCACAATTTCAAAGAACCGCTCACTTTTCTGATGAAACACTGACTTCATTTTTACATAGCTTTCTCACAACTAACACTATCTTCCTAGCAGGCCAATAAAAACTCTACAATCCTGATTTTAACCACTAAACTCTTGAATCGAATGTGAAATATAATATACTCCAACAACTAGCCAGTAACAGTAAATATTGACTAAAAATATGAGTTTATAGCAAATTTAGAAGCTGCAAAATATTAGCAACAAGGAAATAAGAGCACGTCAATTCGACAAGGAACACACTCTTCGTATCTCAGACAAAATGACAACTATAATACGAATCACATACTTCATAACCTTGACAAATAAACGAGAAATTCCGTCAGCCGACGAAGAAGATTTAAAAGAATCTACATTTTCGCAAACGGTAAAACGGTAAAAGACGAATTCGAATTTCAAATATGTATATTCATTTCTAAAAAGAATGACATTATTAATATATGTTTTTTTGTACAAGCAATAATGCTATTTTTTGTACGAAGATCAACGCGGACGGTATATTACGCAAAGCAGCAGTTGAGAATGCATTTTTGTTAATATCGACTCTTAATGGGAAAATAATTCTAATCAGGAATTTCTTTTCAGTTAATCACATACGCAATAATATTTACGTCATTATTTGTCGCATAATATAAAAATGCAAACGCATAATTATTTATCTCATCTACAATGCTTATCAAATGTACACACTGCCGCAAAGACTAAGCTTCTTTCCTTCAATAACTACAAGAAACCTCTCCAACCACCGATTGTCATGGCAAATGGCACCCTGCCGGAGAGTTCATCATTCAAACTCCTCGGTCTAACCTTCACATGTAACATGAATTGGAACAAATACATTGGAGATATTGCCAAGGCTGCAGCTGGGGCATTATCTACTAGTCTCTCCCTCCTTGACAAGGTTAAAAAAGAGTTGCTAACCTAATGGGCCCCTCACTGTCAACCAAGCTCCAGTCCGTGTCCCATCGCCGCAATGTAGCATCCTTGTGCTTGTTTTACAAATACTTCAATGGATTATGCTCCGATAAACTGGCTACTCTGGTGCCCCCGCGACGTAAATTTACAAGACCAACTCGACAATCAGCTAAATTTCATCCATTCACTGTGGAGTCTCCCAGATGCCGGAGAGCTTTCTACTCTAATAGCTTCTTTCCTCGTGCTGTTGGCCTCCGGAACTCCCTCCTTGCCCACTGTTTTCCCGACGCTACTGACATGCAGAAATTTAAAACTAATGTAAACAGACATCTCGCTGCGCCGCTCCCAATTTAGGTTGCCCCCCCCAAAAAAAAAACCTTCTCCCTTTTTTCTCAGTAGTCCCTTACGTCTACAGTTGCGTCCTGCCTTCTTTGGGGTGAACTATGCTACAAAAAAAGAAGCAAACCCATACGGCGTAACCTGAAACATGCATGGCAGCTCAACGTATACTACACACTACAACACTTATTTTTTACTTAAGTACCTCATGGAGACTTTGTACTGTCATACATTACCAAGTCTTTATTTTCGTTTTTTTCAACAAACTGTAAAAAAATTGAGTAGTTCATTTATGGATAAATGTTGCCATTTTTGTTGATATTTACTTATCCTCAACAGATTAGATAGAAAACGTGTAATATTTAAATGAAGGGAATCTTACATAAGAAATAACTAAATAGATAAAGCAATGTGAAATTAAGAAAATACAATGTCATCAAAATTGTTAGCAGGATAAAGATTAATTCAATTTTAAAATCTGTAAGGAACAAAGAAAGAAAGTGGCAGAAATAACGAAGAAAAAAGAAACGAAATATTAAAACATAACGGAAGTGATCGAAAGAAAATGACGCAATCTTAAAGTCCAAGCATATCTGGAAATATGTGGATTCAGACGAGAAGCAAATGCAGCAAATAGTAAAGATGTGAGAAAATAAGGTAAAAGTCTTCTAATGGTTAAGGAAAGAAAGAAAGAAAAGGAGAATGGGAGAAAAAGTAAAAATAAAAAAAGTAAAAGCAAAAACAAAGAAAACAAGAAGAAAAAAAGAGAATGCGACAAGACCTAAAACAATTATCGCAAAGTCTAAAAAGTGATTTAAAGTGAGAGGGGAGAGAGAATACGAGAATATGAGGATGCCGTGGCAGTATCAGCAGTGAAAAGGGCCTCAAAGCGCTGAATAAAAATCGAATAAAAATAAACACGTTTGCTTTATGGCTCATAAAAAGAAGGTTTTATTACTTTTAAGGCGGGTTTTATATTTATGGTCCCCCACTTTTATTACCATTCGCATCCCAGCGAGTTGCCGGCAAAACGGTGACGAGCGTTTAGCGTAAACTAGGTGCGATCTCTTCCTCATTAGTTGAATGGAAGTGAGGATAGGAAGAAAAGAAAAATCAAATTGTGTTTGCATCTCTGATATACTATTACAAGGTTTGCTGAGTTTCGTAAGAGGTGGCATACTTTAAGATCAAGATATTTTTGGCAAATACCATAACTACTATTACACATTTAAGCGATGTGGAATTATAAAGTTCAAAACATCGCCGGCATTAAAATGTATGCAAATAAAGCCACGTATAAGTTTGTATTGGGAAATTACTGTAAAAATTGATCAACGCTGGAAAATTCTATGGTTCGAACTATGATATCCGTTATGCCCAGTAATTTAGCAACAAATCAGTTAGCTTCCCCATGTAATAACCCATATTCGGCTCTCATCACAATTGTCTAATAAAACCTCGATAACATAAACATGTACTGAAACATATATATATATATATATTAGGGGAGGTCGATTTTGAAACTGTAAATTATCGCACTCGAAGAAAGTTGCCAAATAATGTCAAAAGTTACCACAAGAAATATTTTTCTTCAAAATTTTGTATTTATTTGAGCATTGCAACTTTAAGATCAAATAAATCGAGATTTTTTATCACTGCCGAGATTTCACCGGCAGATGTGTCGCCTTAAATTACACCCGGGTTTTAACAAAAAAAAGTAATACATTACTTAATAATAAATATTTTAAAGTTTATTATTATTTTTCTTAAGAAATTAAATGTACATATTCAAATTAAAAAGGAATAAAACACTATAATATTTAATGTTATATATAAATAATTATTTGTTTACATAGGCGTTTTATTTATTGGATATTTTTTATGGTATTCACCGGTTGAAAATTCATCGGGCGAATTTGAGTTACCGTGTTGATTCTGTGTTTAATTATCACACATATATATTGAATTGTCGAGCGCTGGCTTATCTAATCCCACTTTCCCGACCTTTTGTCACACCTTACCTTGTGGGAGTTAGATAAATAAAAACTAGTTCAGCCAGGGGGTTTTACCCCACCAAATAAACCGGTATCGTCCGGGCCTTTGGGTCTGGATTCACGCCCGTCTATTGGGGCTTGTCCGTCCTGTGCAGTTCTCGGAGGTGCATCTCCCAGGTTTTGCCTTCCCTCTTTGGGGAGGAGTAAGTTTATTGCTTACTGTCTGAGGCGGCCCTACCGGGTAATGCCGACGAAGCTGCCCAGGCAATTTTTAAATTGCCAGAGTGCTCACCTCTCGAGCACTGGCTTTCTCATCCCACTTTCCTGACCTTGTGTCAATCTTACCTTGTTGGGGGTAGATAAATAAAATCTAATTCAGCCAGGGGTTTTTACCCCACCAAATAAACCGGTATCGTCCGGGCCTTTGGGTCTGGATGGACGCCCGTCTATTGGGGCTTGTCCGTCCTGTGCAATTCTAGGAGGTGCACCCTCCCAGGCTTTGCCTTTCCTCTTTGGGGAGGAGTAAGTTAATTGCTAACTGTCTGAGGCGCCCCTACAGGGGAATGCCGACGGGGCTGCCCAGTCATTTTTTAATGGCCAGAGTGCTCACCTCTATAGCGCAGGGTTATCTAATCCTACTTTCCTGACCTTGTGTCACATCTTACCTTGTTGGAGGTAGATAAATAAAACTATTTCAGCCAGGAGTTTTTACCCCACCTAAAATATATGTATTGGAGTTGATGGGAGAATGGATAAGGACACATTGATGTATAAGGAATTTGTGGATGAAAATAGACAGAGAATTATGAAAAAAACTAAGGGACCAGAACACCATTTAACTTTTACAAAAGAAACACCATGTGAAAGTAAATATCTGACACATAGAGTTCTTCCGAATAGTGGTGCAACAGGTGCTGTTCATGCAGATCAAGTGGTGGATGTTTTGCATGAATTCCACAGTGAGAACAGTATCAAGGCTATACTTGTTGACAACACTAATACCAACACAAGTTGCGATGGTGGAATGGTTTCAATTTTAGAAAAAAAACTTTTTAAAACCATTCACACAATTGGTTGCTCTTTGCATCATAATGAACTACCTTTCAGAGCCCTTTTTAAAAACATAGATGGTTGCGCAAAGGGCCCTACAACATTCAGTAGCCCTCTGGGGAAATTATGCTCATATGATTGATATGATTTACCCCAAATATCATTTTCCACTATTAGCAATCCTCTAGAGTCAATTTTTAAAATTGATGAAATACATGATCTTAGTTCTGACCAAAGACTCCTTTATGAATACACAGTAGGTATTTCTAGAGGTGAGGTTGACTCTAGATATGCCTCCTGGAAAATTGGTCCTTTAAACCAAGCAAGATGGTTAACTTTGGCCATCAGGCTTATGTGTTTATGGGCTCGTGGTGCATACCCACAAAGGCACACAACAAAACTACACTATGTAGTAAATTTTATTGTAAATGTGTATGCCACTTCTTGGTTTGAAATTAAAAGAAATAGTAAATTCCACAATCAGTAAGTGCACATTTTTAATATGATCCAGAGGATTAAGGAGCAGCCTCAGGAAATCCAAGATATCACATTTAGAAATATACAAGGTAATACATTTTGTTTACTGCCTGAAAACTTTCTATATTCCATGGTTAAATCTGAGGAGATTGAAGTAAGAGAAGAAGCTTTAAAAAGAATTTTGGCCATTAGGTAAGTAATATTTATTCATATATCTCTGACTCAATTATTTATTCCAATTTATAGAATGATTTTTAAAGATTTTATCTAATTTCACCATAATTATTAAAGCAGTACAGATTGGAATTTTTTCATAATTCAATTAATTAATTTGTTCTTTCAGGAGTGAGGAGTCAACCAGAAAAAGATTAAAAAGAATACTACCTATTAATTTTAATGCCACACATTGGACACAATTAATAGATTTAAAATTATGCGGCATTTTTGAACCACCAATGACGGAAGATTTTACTGAATCTGAACTTCGAGAATCGTTGATGAATGGAACCAAGCTTGACTTGCCAGATTTGCCCTCACATTCTCAGGGTGTGGAACGGGCAGTTAAGTTAATAACAGAAGCTTCACAAACTGTATATGGTTTTGAAACAAGGCATCAACACATTACAGCCAAAGTTTTGAGTCAGAAATTGAGACCAGCATTTTTGTCTAAGGGGTCTTATATGGAGCAATTTGACTCTCTATATTAAGCTTCATTAAAATAGTGTTAGGTTTTTCCTTATTTCTTTGCTTGTTATATTTTCACTAATAACAGAAAAAATCATTTTTTTAGGTATTCAAATATTACTGTTTAATTCATAACGTTAAAAGGTAGTTTACAAAAGCAGATACTGAAAATGAGGGGGGGGGGGCAAATTTTCAATTTGAAGATTTCTTTAATTCATATCATTTTTATAAAATAAAAGGACATTCCCTGCTTTTAAATGCTAAAATTATTTGGTTTTCACACCAATATTCAAGCAAATCTTGCAAAAACGAGGAATTTTCAGTATATTCTTGTCTACGATTTTGATACCAAACGCTCAAAAAACCGCTGAAGTTTTTGATCTAATTTTTTGCATGAGTATTTAATAGGTCTCTATACAACTTTCGGAACGTGCCTTTTTTTAATATTTAAAAAAAAGTGTAAAATCGACCTACCCTAATATATATATATATATATATATATATATATATATATATATATATATATATATATATATATATGTATATAATAATTAAATAAATGTTCCGAATGTGTTTTTAAATATCTTTATTCGTGTGAATGCTGCTGCGGATTCTAAAACCAACATATTTTGACTAATAAATTCAAAATATGTATTCCAGGGTTTTCTTCAGAAAATGTAACCCAGATTAAAAATGTTAACTTCAAAATTCTTCTTTTTCATTTTACTTATTTATCACAAACCAATGGAAACAATTGTTAGTTGCTTCTTTATATAGGCAAATCTCTAAAAATAATATCCAAAGACACTAGAATAAAATGATGTTATTTTAATAGAGATCGGATAGGAAACATCATGCTCGGGTTAGATTTCTGATAACATTGCTGAATAGCGGAAGACATTTGGTTAGCATATTTTATGCGTCAAGAAATGGCTGGAGTAATTCTGCCTATGACTTTATCAACTTATGTTTAACTGAAATAGGTCAAAAGTGTATAATGATTATTATGTGCACACACACACCCACACACACACACATATATATATATATATATATATATATATATGCGCTTTACTCACATATTAAACACTTTTGAAGTACATACTGAAAATCAATACATAAAATATATTATTATAATATTTGATGTAGATAACTGAAATAATATACATATATAAATATATATATATATATATATATATATATATATATATATATATATGTATATATAAGAAGATTTAATTAATTAGAACATTCCAATTGTTCAAAGAATTAGAACATCAAGTCTAGTATGGCGTACGGTCGTTTCCAAAACATTCTGGAAATACTTTATTTTATTTTTTAATTTAGATAAAAATAAACAAAGCCACTGCAAAACTTCTTCATCAGCGCCTTTAGCACCACATCTTACAGAAATTCAAGCAAAAAATAACAATTTCGTTGTAGAAGGACATCTATTTACAAGAGGGGGCACAGAGACAAATATTAGAGAAAAGAATAAGTTACAAATATAAAATAAAAATATAAAGATAAACTGATGATAATAATAACACATTATACACATTATAAAAATTATGAGGATAAAATGAAAATTATATTAAAATAAAAATAAGGACAAAAATAAAGAATAAAATAAAATATAATATAAAATATAAAATATAAAAATGATGATAGAATATTAAAAGGAAAAATGAAATAAAAGGTAAGAAACAAAAAAATTAAAAATTAAAAATTAAAATAAGATAGAAAATAGAAAATAAAAATAAACAATAAAAATATAAATTGTATAAAAAATAAAATAAAAAATATAAAAATAAAAAATCTAAAATAAAAAATGAAGTATAATAGAGTAAGATAAAAGAAAAAAGAAATAAAGTAAATTAAAAAAGAAAATTAATTATAATAATAGAAATATAAAGGAATAAATATATATATATATATATATATATAAATATAAAAAATAATAAAATTAATAAAATATTAAATAAGAAATAAAAAGAAATAATAAGGTAGTTAACTAATAATATAGAATAAAGGTATAATTTGAAATAATGAAGGTAAAATTAAAATTATATTTATATAATATATATATATATATATATATATATATATATATATATATATATATATATATATATATATATATATATATATACTAGTAGAATACCTATCACAGGACAGGTATAAACATAAATATATCATTTGTTTAAAATGTTAATGGGTTTTGTTTCGTTTCTCTTGGATATCGTACGGTTTTATTGAACTCTTTATATGATGAAGGTTACACACAATGTTAATGTTCGCAGGTTACTCACTCTGTTGTGTAGAACACACATACCATAATTCATAATAATAAGTTAAACAGTTTAGGAGTTTACAATGCACACACACATTGCTGACTCTTATTAACGCGTACTGATCTCTTTTAAAATTTACTCCTTAAAATAACTCAAAATTTCATGTAGATACATTTGTTTTCTTTTATTTTTTTGTATATAACTTATTTTAAAAGTATGTTGGTTGGGAGTTTGGCTGATCGGATCCTCTAAAATGTTGAAGAAAAATAATGTGCCGTTGTTTCTAACGGACTTACCAATTATATATATGTATTCAAAAATGCATTATGATCGGTTCATAATTTTCTTCTTTAAATAATTATTTTTATGGATCCCCACTATTAAAACATTAATGCACTCATGTTACCCACTGTGTTTTCTTAAATCTGCTTCAAAATTTCTAATGACCAGGTCATTAGTTTAGGAGGGGAGCTTGTACTCACACGCACACCCCCCACGCACACACACACACATGCACACCCAGCCACCCCCCCACACACACACACACATATATATATATATATATATATATATATATATATATATATATATATATAGGAAGCATCTTCTCTTGCAGGCAAGTATTGTGGAATATAAGAGCGAAATATACTGTATATCCTTTGGTAGATCCTTTCAATAGTCCGAATCCGAATCTTTGTTTCGGAGGGGAATTGGCTGATGCATTTGCCATAGTTTTGATTTGTGCCCCAAGTACTTTCAAACCCATCCGGGTACATCTTCAGGGGAATGAGGATAATCATGTACAAACCATGTGTTAGTACTTGGGACACAAATAAAAACTATCGCAAATTCATCAGCCAATTCCCCTCCGAAACTAAGATCCGTATTCAGACTATTGATAGGATCTACCAAAAGATACCAGCCATAAATTGTCTCTATTATTCAACAATACTTGCCTGCAAGATTATATATATATATATATATATATATATATATATATATATATATATATATATATATATACCATTTCTTCTATAATTTGAGATATCACAACCAGATCAGCAGATATATGACAGATAAAATGCTCGATACGATATCATATCTAATATTGGATAGACATTATACTGATCAGTCGTATTTCAAAACGATAGTAGCATTTTAAAGTTACTTAATATTTTTATATATGTATGTGCTTATGCAAGTGGCTCTTATAATTTTCTCGAAGGACTATGTGTCGTATCCGAACGTGCAAAGTTCTATTTGACAAAGCACAATAAAATTTAAATAAAAATAACTCTGATATCAATTTATTGAAGATAAGAAGCAAAGCAAACTGAACAGTTTTAGACTCACAATCTCAGACACTGTATACATAGGATACGTCATTTTAAAAAGGCTGAACTGATTTTTTGAAGGTCACCACTGTTGGCTGCAGTAACCATGAAAATAATAACGACATTCGGTTAGAACAAGTGAAGTAATATATAGGATATTGCACTAATGGTTTGTTTAACCGTAATAAACTAAACTAAATCAGATAAGAAGCGACATTTGAAAAGTTTCATCTACAGGGAATAATACCCAGTGTAATGTTGAGATGTGAGCATTAAGTTTTACTTTTAAGAATTATTTATATCCATCACATGTTAGGTCCCATTCATTTAAAAAAATAAATAAATTTGGCCATAAAATCACAAGATTTAAACTTAATAGCCTTCATTTCCGTTATAAAAACGATATTTATTCAGGTCATATATTTTAGATTAAAATCAAGAAAAGATGGCGTGAACAGCTGGATTCTCTAATTCTACATTAATAAATATTAAAAGAAAAATAGAAACAAATACCAAGAAAGGAATCGATTTTTACAGAGTTTGCTGGATTTACGACACCACAGTTTCTGTAGAATTTAAAACGCTGTTTAATTTCCTCGAAATTCTTCTCTGCAAGCGCCTTTAATGCTCTAAGAATATCTTAATGACATCTAAAATCAAATTAACAAGAATATTCGGCGCCATCTATGGTTTACAGTCGAAATTTAAAAAAACAAAAAATGAAGGTAATAAACGAAACTTGTGGATAAAGATCGTGTTCAAACATTAAAATGAGAAAGAAAATAAAACATGTCTGTAACAAATCTGACAGAGCCAAATAATCTGAATTTATTTCAAAAATAGCGTCAAGAGAGTTTTAAATTTTAACGCAACTCTCGACATAGACTTGAATTGTAGAATGTTCTGAAATTACGTAGAAATTTGTTAAATAAAAATTATTTTACTATAGTAAATAACAGTTTGTTTTGATTCTTCCTGGAATAGTTCATAATCTGTCTATCTATATATCCATCGGTCTATTTACGTATCTCTCTAACTCTCTCTCTGTTTATCTCTCTCTCTCTTTCTCTCTCTCTCTCTCTCTCTCTCTCTCTCTCTCTATATATATATATATATATATATATATATATATCATACATGGCAGTTCTTGAGATCGACATTCACCCAATCTTTGGCTTGTTACTAATTCAGTATTTATCGATGCGGTTTTTTGCATTAGAATTGGTCTGTCTAAAGCCTTTTCCGAACGTAAAGACATTTACATGTAGTCTAGTAGAAACAAAATTATGTCAACATATTTGTGATCATCAATATGTAGGATAATGCACGACATTGACATTGAATCATCATAACTTTTTTCATTAAAAATAAATATTTATTATTGTTATACCAAAACTGAAGCAAACAGTACAAGGAATAACTTTTTAACTAGACATAACTGTTTACATTATAAATATAATTTCACGATGGAGAAATATATATATATATATATATATATATATATATATATATATATATAATATAAATGCAAACATTAAAAAAAATAACATAATTCATCTGTTAAATTATACGTTTTTTTATTTTTACAACTTTTCTAATTGTCTTTTTGTATTAAAATGAAAAAATATATAAAGGTTCCATAGGTTTCACGAACGTTTTCAATTCTTCGTCAAATCATCCTCAGGTATCAAAAGCAAATGAACAAAAAAGCTGGAGAAAGAAGATAATTTAAAAAAGACGGCTGGGAAACGTGCCGAGGACGTTTTCCGCATTGCTCCAGGAAAATCGTTAATGATTTAAATCTAGCGAGAGAGAGAGAGAGAGAGAGGGAGAGAGAGAGAGAGAGATGTTTAAAAATTATTATTATTTAAGTAATGTTATGGAGAAATAACATATGTGTTTATATAACAACCAGTCACAAAAATTCGTGCATTTAGCCTAAAGGTTCTCCGCAGGGATGTAGTACGAACGCTTTGCGTGGCTTACTTGCCATACATATATGTTCATTCTATATATATATATACTTTGCTGTAACTTACTTACCTGCCATATTAGGTTCTTTCACACACAATTCATTTCGTATTTCCTGTTTATTAATTTCGTGTGATAGAATAAGGATATGTTTTGAAGATAATTCAATAATAGAATATGCGTATTAAATAATAAAGGTTTTCCAATAAAATCGATCGGGTGTCTTTAAATCCCATTAAAGTCTGCTTAATGCATGAGATTCAATTGATTGGTGAGTAGCACATATCCAACATAAATAAAATGCAATGGAGGTAAGATGCGATGATGTTTATACGTCTTATCGAACATAGGTTTAAATACGTTTTGCATACCATCATCTTCAAATATTAAATAGCAAAAAACTTAACATCATTATCACTATATATTTGAAAAATACAAAAGAAAGAAATGGAATGCCTGAATAAAAGATCAGGTGTCGCAGTGGAGTAATATCATTCAAAAAGGATGACATCTATTAAACGGGTATAAACATGTTTATTGATGACGAGAACATATTGATAAGTTAAAATAACAATAAATTATCAATAGACGTGCTGCATTTGGTAAATGGCAGAAACACGTTAATAGTTGAAATTAAATTTAAAGAATATTAATGAATGATTATTTCAATATTGCATGAGTAATGCAACATGCGTAACAGGTAATAAATACATAACATCTCTGATTAGTTTGGTTTATTTAGTACAGGGCTGAACACTCTAATGAGAAAATACAAGGTTGCCGTTTAAGTTAAGGCATAGTATTCCGTAAAAATCGAAAATCCAAATGTAAACAAGTATGGGTGATAGCGTAGGGCTAATAAGTAGCAACTGTCTGACTAAACAATCAACTCTCAGATTACAATGTAACACAGTCGCAAGGTCTTACCATAACGAATAGCTCTGATATCGCGAAACAGCTGTGCAGTTTACTACATTGTTATCCAACTCGTAGGTTGTGCATTCTACTAAAAGAATAGACGGTTGCAACATACCACAAGGTATACCCTTAGTAAAATAATTGTGTATGCTTGGTAGTCTAAAATGAAATATATACACAGATACAAGTATAATAAGTCCTTAATTTCATTGTTGAGTCCTGAGGTAAGAGACGCATTTCCTGACTTCTGACCATATGGCGGGAGTTCTCATTTCAATTTGAAACACTCGTGACCTTCACCCAATTCGAATGACCATGATACAGCGAAACATCTTTTTTGTGAATAAATACTTTGATGTATGCATTCATATAGCTTGTTCAAGAAATGCTATCCTAACTCCATGAAATGTATTGTGAATTTGTTTAAAGCAGTGTAGTGTTTATTTTATTGGCGTCTATCCACATTAACAAATTTAATAATAGCCCTATTTAATAATTTGCCATTGCTAAAATATTTGAGGGATTACATACACTTCAATTTGATAATATTATTAGCCGGGATTAAAATTAAAAGTATGTGAATTATATTACCCAGTCACCCTTGATTCTTTTGCTGAATAAAGATCGACCTGTCGAGATGGGGAAACATAGTAAGCGAAATACAACGTCTCTAAAATAATATACATAATACCGCGACGCTTGAGCAGATCTCCCAATCGATATATGTGATTCGCCAGTTTCGCGTTGCATCGACGCTTGACAGAAGAAATCAATCGCGGATGATTTACTAAAACGAAGGCTCATGAGTTCGGTCCCGCGGGGAAAGGGTCGGGGGTGAAATTGTTTGATAAGTGAAAGACGGCTGGCTTTGCGGAATTTCTCAAGCCATCCAACGCCGTGCAATGGTTCCAGTGGAACTCACACGACAGAAGCCATAAATAACTCGTGTTAATAAAACCAACCACACAATATTTCTATGTGGATGAAATAAAAAAAGGAGCCGCTGCATCCTGCGTGAGCTGAAGCGGTTATTCTATGTTAGGTAGCTGTTGCCTACGAAGGAAATAAAAATAATCGGGTATCATCGTGTCTAAGAATAGAACTTCCGAACAACGGCCAGCGAAAAGGATAAGAATTGGGAAAATGTCAGTCAAAGTTTCATATCCGAACTAAGAAGTCATTTTTGGCATTAATATTCGAGGGAATAAATTGACTCCTAGAGTGACAAGCATAGAGATTGGGCTGACATAGGCTATTATATATATATATATATATATATATATATATATATATATATATATATATATATGTGTGTGTGTGTGTGTGGGGGGGGTTCGTGTATTTATATTTATGGGTGTAAGTTGGTCGTTATATTCACACACTATATATATATATATATATATATATATACATACATGCGTGTGTGTCATTTGGTAGTTATACATAGAATACGTGCCAAGTACATATGAATATGAGACTGCAAACATGCAGAGACAATAAAAATTGCAATTAATTGGAATAAATTACTTATTTGTTTTTCATGAAAAAAGAATTATCTAATTATCCCTAGGGTATTCGTGTTTGGTAAAACTCGAGAACGCACCTTTTACTGAATTATATATATATATATATATATATATATATATATATATATATATATATATATATATATATATATATATATATATATAAATATTGGGCAGGATGAAATGAGAATTATTATTATAGTTTGACGGCAACTAATTATATCATATTACGTTTGTAGGTATTTTTATTTCATTTTCTGGTATATAATTTTGATGACGGGGTCCAAGGTTCTAATCAGCATTGATTCAGTGAGAGAGCATGTATGCAAAGTAAAATTAACTAACACACACTTTGTTCTTTCTCGCGAATAAATAACAACTGTTGTATTATGGAGGTGACCGCATATCTTTAGAAGCAATTAAGTTAGCTTGTTGGAATTATGGATTGAGTCAGTTGAAACAATAAGTGCGGGTCCAGCTGACATGCACTGAAGATCATTGTTATGAGTCAATCATGTTTGTCAAACCATAACAATGTTACAAATTCGGCGCAGACATCGGGAATCACGGGTCAGACATGGTCAGATATAGTACGATTGTGAATGTTGGGTTAGATTGGCCGACCCGAGGAAGTGTTTGTTACGTCACGTGTTTTATCAAAAACTATAGTAGTTTAAAAGAGAACGTTTTGGGATCTCGCAGCGTTAAGACCACGATGTAGCTTCTCGTTCTGAAAGCAAGCGGCCCCATGAAAAATATGGGCTTAAAGTTATGGACTGGATCTCGAATGAGATCCGATAAATATATCCGGGCATCGTCTCGCCCCACAACGAAGTAGTATCAATGAGACGCATGGAACACACAAACTGATAGGAACCCCTCCATAACCAAGAAAACGAATAAAAAAATCCAATCCCTCTCTGAGAAAAAAAACTTGCTGAGTTTTGTCTCCTTCCTAAAACAAATCTTTCTACAGAGCAAAGACCATCAGAATCGATCACGGCCAGAGACGCAATGTAACCCACGGCACAGATTACGATCACGACCAGTGGACGAGGAAAGAAACTGTAAGGTAACTTTTTGTATTGAACATTTCTGGGTCCTAATTTGAAAAGGTAAAAAGAAAGTCTGTTACGTGTTAAAAAGAGAGAAAAAGTGTACGATGTTTATCAAGAAAAATGCTTAAAAAGAAATCTTAAGAAAACAGTGTTTAATTTGAAGGTGAAAAGAACCTCTGTGGCAATGTATAAAGCGAACAATGTTTAAAAGGAAATGTGTTTGAAAAAGTTGTTTAAGATGCAAGGTTTAAAGAAAACTGCTTGAAAAAGTAATAGTAAAATTAGTGGGTAAAAATACGAGAAGCGTTTAAGAGACTTTCGAGCCGAATACTTTTCATTGATTATGTAACACAACCTCTGACCCGTCTGTCTACATGATCTGAACCCTATTATTATTATTATTATTATTAGTAGTAGTAGTAGTAGTAGTAGTAGTAGTAGTATTGCTGTTAGTGTTTGTACTCACTAGGAGTTATCACACAGGTCAAAATCTATGATTGCTCACTGGAAATAACCGGAGGTTTTCTCTAGAGTCTGAGTTACAACAAGTGTCCGCTGCTGTTCAGCACTCTCTACCTCATCTGTCAACCATTTCAAATGAATGTGCGTTATCGCAAAAGCCGGTTACCATGATTTTTCCCCGGTAGCAAACTTTGGTCTTCTAAGGAATTTAGGTGGCTATAAACCTCCCACAAAACTCAGTATTCTCTGTACTCTTCCAGGGAAGGTCTAGTTAGTCCTCTCCCTCATTGGTATTTCTATCATCCTTGACCCTTTACGACTCGTGTGTCTGGTATCAACTTAGGCTGATGTCATTTCCTTGGAGGGGTATGAGTATTTTTTAGATTTGTTGCAGTTTCATTGATTTCACGTGGTGTTCCTTCAATACCATTGTTTTACTCATGTTCCTATTGGCTGGTAAATGTTAATAGTTTGTGTGGGCCAGTTTCCGCCTATTAGGATTTTCCATAAGTGTTCAGGTGTATTCATCATTTCGGTTTGTGGTATAGTCTCAGTCTTCCCTTTGACAGTTATTATTATTATTATTATTATTATTATTATTATTATTATCATTATTATTATTATTATTATTAGTAGTAGTAGTAGTAGTAGTAGTAGTAGTAGTAGTAGTAGTAGTAGCAGTAGTAGTAGTAGTATGTACTAGTTCTCACACCGATGATGTATCAGTGATTAATCACGGATAATCATCGATGTTTTACCTGGAGTATGAGTAAATAAAAGTCTCCCCAGATTCCCAGTACTTTCTACATATTTCGATAATTATTGCAAATGTGTTCGCGTTATCAGAACAGACGCTTGCGATCGATTGCTTAATGGAGAAGACGTTTCGTCTTCTCACGGATTTGGATGTGCCAGTCCTGACCGCACTCTTCCAGTGAATGTCTTGTTAGTGCTCTCTCTATCCCCGGTCTTTCCAGCCTCCTTAACCTGTCCTTACTATTGTGTGTAGTATCATTAATAACCGCTGTGTTGAACAAATTCGTCTGAATTTTTTGCGTAGACAATCTATATGCATATAAGAAATGTATGTAAGTAAGATAATTATTAATATTAAAGTCATAGGGGCATTAACTGTTATAACGATACATCATTAAATGTTGTGCTTAAATAAAAAAGATAGAGTTTGACGCTGTTTGACGATGTTTATATGAAAATACACTGATACACATTCCAACTATTATGTGTATATCCATAGGTGTATCACTTGAAGTGTGGTTGTATGCAGAACTGCGTGTAAGGTGTTCGTGCTCTGTGTATGTATGTGCGCATTTTTTCTCTTTATCTTCTGTTTTTATTTTATTCTGTTCGTCTGGGAAAACGTATGTTTTCATTTTTTCTCATGAAGCAACAAACACTTACCTTGACGCGACTCTTGAAGCGGCAGGCCGCAGACAACAAATTCATGTTTGCTCAACGAATTTGATCCGTAAGGCCCGGTCCCATCTGTATTTATTTGAGGATTGAATAAACATTTATTGAGAACAGAAATCTGCCGACGATCTGGTCCCTCCCCTCCGTCCCCCAAAAGATCATTCAAAATTGTCGGAGCACATGTTTTTTTCTTTTGCCTTGAGGGTCACCGAAATTGTTGGAGAAGGGTGATGGGCGAATGGGTTTGGGACAAATGCTACAAACAAAAGCTTGGTAGGAATGAATAACAATGTTTAAATGTTAAGGGAAAGAATAGGAATGAAAAGAAAAAAATGGAGTAACTATGGTTTGGGTTTGTTTGGCGGGAGGTGGTGAAGTGGCTATATAAAATTTATTCAAGGAGCAAGACTCGCAAAAGAAAGATAAAATAATATTGCGAAAACGAAACTTAACTTATGTAAAGAAATGGACAAACTTGAAAGAAAAAAAACAATTTTAGAAAACACCGAAAAAAAGTGCTAAAAAAAAAGAGCGAGTATCATAATTAGAATAATTATGATAATGATGACGCTTATCAAGTTGATTACTAAGAAGAGTAAGAGGTAGACACAGGAAGAGATATAACTGGACAAAAAGAGGGAATTGATGTGGTACACAAACTAATAAAAAGACACGTGGAATAAAGTAGCGTAATAATAACAATAATAATAATAATAATAATAATAATAATAATAATAATAATAATAATAATAATAATAATAATAATAATAAGTATTCAAACCCAACTTAATCTTTCTAAAAGAAAACAAGAGAACTTGCGTCATTTTTAATATAGCCTGCCCCTTCGATAGGCGAGTTTAAGAGAGTAGAGACGAAAAAAATACTAAGATCTAAAATGGGAATAAGTTAGACTATGGAAATGTAAAGAAGCCAAGGCGATTCCCGTTGTAATTCAAACGAGTTGAACTATAACGGAACACCACAATTAACAGCTTCAACAGATTGACGATACAATTTATTTTCCAATTCTGCAAAAGGATTGCATGTTAAGAACGGCGAAATTGTTAAGAACCTTAACTATTTCGCCGTTCCCAACAGGCTTGAATGTCTAAAGTCAATGGAAATTGACTAGATGTTCAAAAAAATATTCCAACTAAAACATACAAATGCTGAGACAACTACGTAATAATAATAACAACAACAACAACACCAACAACAACAACAATAATAATAATAATAGTAATAGTAGTAGTAATAGTAGTAGTAGTAGTAGTAATAATAATAATAATAATAATAATAATAATAATAATAATAATAATCATAATCATAATAATAATAATAATCATAATAATATTAATAATAATAATAATAATAATAATAATAATAATAATAATAATAATAATAATAATAATAATAATAATAATAAGTTGATAAGACTGAGGGGGAAACACCAAACCAGACATAATGTAGAAGTTTGCGGAGAGTACTGGACATCTGAGAAACTTAATGCCACTACAATTTCAAGCAAAGCCAATGGTCATTGCTAGCGAAAAATACATAGGAAACAGTTGTTGCGATAGTGCAAAGTAATTTGCATTTTCTATTGAAAATTGGTGGAAAGTGCTGGGAATTTGGGGATACCTGCTCTAACTGAAACTCCGGGGAAGGCCAATGGTGAGCAATTGTTGATACGAACTTGTGTGAACATTAGTGAGTGCAATGATAATAATTGTAATGATAATGATAATAATAATAATGATAATAATGACCCCAGCAAAGGAGGCAGTGTTTATTTCTGGACAAAGGGATTAAATAGAAAATCAGATAAGAAAGAAATGGCAATCAAAAAAGTAAAGAAAAACAGACACGACTGTCTGGGGAAGGCAGTACATTTGGAACTATGCAGTCATATGCATTTACAACATACAGACAAATAGAACACAACCATATGGATCATAAGGTACACATAAATACACTCATTGAAAAAGGAAACCAATTATTATAATAGTAAACAAGAACGGGAAAAGACTGCAAAATTGTAGATGTTGTCGTTACAACAGAGCACAGTGTGAAGATCAAGGAGACAGAAAACCGAAGGAAACACACGGAAATTGCAGAGCATTCAAAATGATGTTGAATAGGAAGAAAATCAATATAATACCAATAATCGTAGAAGTACCAGGAAATATCACGAAAAAACATAGAAAAAAAGACAAGAAGAGATTTGAATTGAAGTGGTGTCTTAGACTTCACAACAGACGGCAAGAGCGAAAACAGCTGCAATATTTAAGAATATCCTCTAATGCGTGAAACAACCCACATAAACTACGCACGCAAATCAGCAACAGCAATTGGGAATAAAACAAACACAGAACAAACACCATGTGACAAAAGGAAATTGAAACAGTAAAATATTATCATGCACCGGCAGGCACCCCCTTTCAAAATA
>OY744518.1:44324011-44356511 GCA_963556195.1 Sepiola atlantica
TATATATATATATTTTTAAAAACAAATGTACGTGGAAGTGTAGATGAAAAAAACAGGTTACATTGCATATTTATAAAATAAATAATAAAATAACGAACTGAAAACCATGTTGTAAAATCGTCAAATATAAAATCAGAAGTAGATTTACACAGAAGGCTGATTTTTCATTTGGTTAAAATTTATCTCTCCAAAAACAGCACTCCAATTTCGACAAAATTAAAAATTGTTGAAGTCTACAAGGATTTCTGTTTGACTGACCGAGGACAGAAAAGATAGAGTATAGTATCAGAACAAATACTACACGTTAATTTTAATTTTTTCAAGTAAATCACAAATATAATAATTCTCAGAAAGAAAAATTATTGTAAAGTCGGCAAATATTCAGAGTATATTTATACATTTTTTTTTTCAATTCGAGGCAGCCAATCTTCTTAAATGTGTAATGCTTGCAATTGATTGGTTAATTTTAGGCATGTCACGAACATCCTTGATTGTGATTGATGGCGAACAGTAGTGGCCATAAAATGTGCCACCAGATTTAAACTCGAATGCGGTCACCATGCCATATCGCATTTTAGAACAAATTTATCTGTCTCCTAATCATCACGTTTGTTTTTTTCTAACTATATTAATAAAATAAAAGGTGGTTTTCCTGTGTCACTTCAGTCATTATAGGGAATAAGAGTACACTTATACAAATCTTGTCGACTGAACTTATCTTCCTAAAGCGTGATTCACGAAACTATGTGTACAATTCGTCTACATTTACATATTATTATCTTTGATTATATTTAATTATTATATTTAATCCGAATAAAATGATTCTCTCAAATACGTACTTATATACAGAAGGAAGCAAAGAGTTTCACTCTTCTAACATAAAGTGCTCCACCATCTCTTAGATTCACCCTGTTATTTCCTTAATCGGTAAGATGTTGTATCCAGTCAACGTTTATTGTTTCATTGTATTGCCTACATTCTATACTAGATCGCTTAAATGAACGATATGCTTCCTAAATTGTCCTTATATTGTACCTAATGACCTACATTTATTCGCAGTATAAGAGAATATCGAAATGGTCTCATTTTCGCAGTGCAATCTGGTTATACCTTATACTTTAAATAATTCTTCGGAATGCTATACCAGATTACAGACCGTCCCAAAATTCTATTCAAAATTTCGTCTTTATCCTACACTCTACGTGTGTCACCTTTTCTTTAAAACACAGGTATTAAGCTTGTTTTGTGTTTCACATAGCACAAAACGAACAACCGTACACTCCGTTTCATTCAAACATATCTGTAAGAAACTATAACTTTAATAACTCCAGATCTTATTCGTCGGGTCGTCTCTCGCTTATTTGAAAATTATTTTTCAATGTCAGCGTCGTTAAACTTGTACCCTTATCTTTATCAAAGGGTTTTGCGTTAGTACATTTTGCAAGCAATTATTTATTGGACATTATTAGTTCACAAAAACAGATACCAATTTTTCATTAAAAAATTAATAAACATATCTTTCGCAGTAAAACCAAAACAATTATCTTCTAATTTCATTCTGACTTGGCGTCGTTTCTCCGATTTGTTTTTTCAAATACAGCGTGGTTAAAGTTATATTCTTATTTTCAGTTAAATTGCTAATTCTTTTTTTTACAAAATTGAAAATCTTAATCTCACTTTTTTGGAAACCATTCATCTCTTTACACTCTTTTCACATTTTTTCAGATCACGCCTAGTGATCTATTTACGTTTCTACATTTTGCAACCGATTATTTATGGATCTTTATCGGTTTTCAAAAAGGAATACCCATTTCTCGTTAAAAAATGTATTTACACCAACACACACACATCCTACAAACGCAAAAAACATATATTGACTGCTCTGAACTACGTGAATTAAATGGTTGATCTGTGGAAATCTTTAAATTATAATACTGCATGTGCATGGACTAAACAAATTTAAAATTGCGCACTTATTATAATGGTGAGAATATATATATATATATATATATATATATATATATATATATATATATATATAAATATATATATATATATATAAATATATATATATATATAAATATATATATAAATATATATATATATATAAATATATATAAATATATATATATATATAAATATATATATAAATATATATATATATAAATATATATATATAAATATATATATATATATAAATATATAAATATATATATATATATATATATATATATATATATATATATATATATAAATATATATATATATATATATAAATAAATAAATATATATAAATATATATATATATATATATATATATATATATATATATATATATATATATATATAGAGGGAGAGAGAGAGAGAGAGAGAGAGAGAGATAGATATACCGAACTGCTTTCTTCGTTCTGACAGGGCGTCGTTTTCCATTGAGTTTTTTTAATCATTCCATATCAGCGTAGTTAAACGTAAACGCTTTTTAAAAATTTGCTAATTATCTGTTTCTTCAATTAGCAAATCTCATAATTACTTATTTTTAAACATTCTATCACTGTTTTTCTCTTTTCAATTATTGCCCGACACCGTTTAGTGACCTATTTGTGTTACTACATTTTGCAAGCTATGATTTATGGATCCTTGTTGGTTCGCACAAATGGATATTCATTTTTCGTTAAAAAATCTATTAACATAATTATATCAGAGCAACAATTATATTTTTGCTTCGTTCCGTTAACCGGGGGGGGGGGTTACACACGTTCTTTTTTATTTGTTTCATTTATTCATAACTTTCGTGAATTTACAATATTGTAGAATTGATTGCTTGACAACAGAACATATTACGTCTTCACGCGAACAGGTCCCAAACAGCATGAAACATCCGCTACAAAGGAATTAGTAAACAATACAAAAGCTCACAGGTGTTTACTACGAAACTAATACGTATTTCTTTAAACTTCAAGCATGCTTTTCTATTTTCTTCAGCCACACTCTGGGCACCATCACCGTATCCCGGCGAAATATGAATCAATTATTTAACTATAAAATAATAGTAGAGTGTAAGTTATAAACAAAGTTAACAAAAGGAATCAATTGTCTGTTGTTTACGTGACTCCAATTAGAATTACAGTGGTTAAATAACATTTACAGTCAATTTTGTTATCATACCCGACGTAATTTACCCCCTCTATAACTTAAAATTTGAATTTAGGCTGTTACGCGTAAACAGACTGTAAAATATTAGGATAAAATAAAATAACAAAACAAATATAAATATTTTATATTTTAAGGTGCGGGATCGCTTTCCTAAATAATGTTTACAAGTAATAAGCATACACTTCGTGCCAAGTTAGTTGTAAGTTGACATATGTAACCGAATGGTTTCTCAATATTAGGACGGGAAAATTAGCGTGGGTTATTTTGTTTTACTCATCCAAATTATGTGTTTCTGTTTTACAAACAAATGGGGATGATTTTAGTTTTTACAAATTTTCGAATTTTTGTCTTTTAGTGGTAGTGGGTACAAATTATGAAATGAACGCCCAGTACCGAAGAAAAACAAACATGATGGAAAATACTCGTGTTTAGCTAAGTAAAACGACGATAATTAACTTAATCGAACAATGTAAACATACGAACAAAACTGTTTTTTGAAGTTTTCCTTTACCTAATCGTAAATTAACCCTCAACTTAGTTTTAGTATGCAAAATATTGTGTTGAAGCATCAGAACTCCTCCGGACAATCGAAACTGCTTACGTTACGAGTGCAAATTACCGAATGCATATTCCTAGACAACACAAAACCACTTTGGAGGAAGGGAAAAATGTATCCTCAAAAAATATAAGTGTTGCACTTCATTTTATTGCAGGCACAATATAAAAATATTTTTCTTGAATTTCCTTTTTCGCGGATAGTTTTTAATTGTTAAATCATTATATTATATTAAACACGGGCAATACCGAGACACGAGTCCTGCTAGTTGACAATAAAATTAAGCGCGAAAACAATCTAGTATTTTTCTTTACAATAAAGAAAATATTGTAGAAACTACTTCGGGCGGGGTAGTTGATTTACTACACGAATTTAGCGTTTTACTTCTTTAAACTAAATTATGGAATTGGTACTTTTTCTTATTGTCAAGCAATGACAACATAGACTTAAAAGGGAACCTCATAGATATATTGTAAGTATATTTTACCTAACATTATTCTTTAAACAAACCTAACGTCAAACTAATCATAACCTAACTCTGAAAATAAGTAGACAAAAGCGATTTCGCCGAAAGTGAAAATCGTTTTTTTGTTCAGAAATCGCGTACAATTAAAAAAATGAATAAAATAATTGAAAGAAAAACTAAAAAAGAAATGAGTAAACGTCTACATTTACAGCTAAATAGGCAGGAAGTCGGTGGTCATTCTACGTTAAATTTATATAGAAAAGTAATCCGCCATTCAAAAATTGAATATATTTGATTCCATTTCTGCGGATATTTTTCAAGCTGTTTACATGTACTCGTCAACATTGATAAATGTAATATTCAGAATTGTTGTTACTGTTTTGTTTTATGGTTAACTTATTCATGTGTTTTATTTTTAATACCCTCTTATCACTTTTATCAGTAGAATTTCTTTAGACTGGTACATATATATGTTTACCCCACTTACACTCTTCCCCCATTACCACCACACAACAAAGATTATCTTTTCGACGATGTTATATTCTAACAAATGATGTAGACAATCTTTTCAGCTCATAAGTTGACGCTCGAAAGATAAATCGAAAAGAAGAAAGTAATTAGCAGTCTCACTAAGAACGTAACGGAACTAAAAGTCGAATTTCGGAGTCAAACGAACGAGATAGTTATTTACAGGGTAACAATCATGGTATTTGGGAAAATACTGCTATTTATTTTATATCACATCGACCCAAAATTACGGAAAATTCTAGTGACTTGCTTTTTAGATTGTAGGGTCTGTGTTTGCGACGGATAATTATAAGCAACCGATAATTAGTAAGATCAAGGTTGGGCATGAAATTAATTTAGTTAATCTACGTTCCCGGGCTACGCCGGTACACGGGTCAGCTAGTAGATCATATTCTAAGATAGTACTGATTACCAGTATAAAACGCTATTTGTATACTTCATACACGTTACAATTGAAAGCATAATCATAACATTTTAAATCGTATGGATAGCGGTTGTTTCGGAATACACACTAATAATATCACAGTTTCGTTGTTTATTTAAAGTGTAAGTTAGCTTTATTTTTTACACTGTATGAAACTAACATGTTATTAAATCTCTCGATTATACTAGTTTTACAAGAGGGACTACAACATGTGTTTAATGAGTTGTATCCACGTTATTATTATTATGTCAATGGCAAATAATAATACTTTTAAATGTGTTTCTTACGAGTATATTTCGTTACAATATGAGAAATCCATCTCAATGAGAATAATTTGACGATATCAAATTATAGATGCTCTATAATTGGGCACTTGAAGCTGCGATGAGATGATTCTAATATGGTCAACGCATAGTCCGCGTGCATTAGCTACCTAAATAAACTGGTGATCATTTGATCTCGTGAAACCAGGTGTGAATTTGTGAATGTAAACTATGTTAGATAAACATTAAGTGATATCAAACTAATAAAATTCAAGCTGTTTTAATCACACCTGATAAATAGGGACTTATTACAATTCGAAAGCTCTGGTAGATATTAAACATACATTTGCAAAATAGCCATTCACTTTTTAATGTTGTTTATTTCGCTTTAGCTCCCTCTATCTCCACTTTCTCTCCCCCCTCTGTCTCTCTCTATGTGTATATATATACATATGCATATGCATATATATATATATATATATATATATATGCACATATATATATATATATGTATATATATATATATATAAATATATATATATATAAATATATATATATATATTTATATATATATATGTATATATATATATATATATATATATTTATTTATATATATATATATATATATATATATTTTTATTTATATATATATATATATATATTTATTTATATATATATATATATATATATATATATATATATATATATATATATATATATATATATATATATATATATAACCTTACAGAATAGACAGAAAATCATTACAATATATTGCGAGTCGTGTATTAAAACAACACTGCTGCCTTATGGAGGTCACGATCAAAAGGTGGGGGGTTCGATTCTAGTAATATTCTGGATTCGATGTGAAACACAGTGCACTAATCAGTGTTATAAGACACTACCACCCACCTCAGGGGAAGGGAATGTAAGTAACCTTTTAAAGGCGATTTGGTGCTACGTTTCGCCAACTGTTTCTCTGGATAGGTTTAGTTAAATGTCATTCAATTCAATAAATTTGCCAACAAATAAAATCAGCACGTGGCAGTTGCCATGTAGTGAAAGGGTGGTAGAAATGTACACAGAAGAGGAGACATTATCCCGGTCCATACCCAACTTCACTTTGAATTGATGCGTTGTTTGCGCATTTACTACCTCTGCTGCGACAATATTCCAACGCCGAGGGATACTCATTGAGAAGGCGGTTCAATCAAAATCGGCGGTGACATTGTGTCTTGTGATGTCCGCGTAGAACTTTTTTCTGGTGCAAGAGTTAATAATAGGCTCTGAGGTATATCGTAATAACCCTTTAGGAGAGTGAAGGACAAAATATGATCATCGCGTAATCGTCGGCGCTAAATGGAGAAAAGATTAAGTTTCTTGAGTCGGCTTTCATAAAGCATATATCATAGACTTTGCACCATTCGTATAGCCACTCTTTGATCCTTCTAAAGGTGGTGGATATCACGTATTAGATATGGTGCAGAGGCCTTGGCACAACAACATAAGAGTTGCCTTACGAGGGAGATATGTTGTTGGAGAAATATTTCAGGAGTAAGTTTGCAGCAAGAACGTCGAATGAGAAATAATAATTACATAGTAAATTTTGTTAGGTACTGTTTTACAATTACGATGGTAAGCGACTATTTGGTGACACAATTAAAGATTGCGGACACACAATGTAGGACATGTTCAGACAAATATAACGGAAGTAATGATACAACACTATCATAGATTTACTAAGTGAAACTCAACGCGGCAATAACTAAACAGGGTGTATTATCTAATGTTGCTCCAAGTGAGCTCTGAAGAACAGAGGACAATACACTTCATAAGAATAAAGCAGTGCGGCTAAGCAAAGAAATTAAATCGCTGTCTTGAAAATATTATTTCAACATTTACAATTTTTACTTAAAAAAAATATGTTCCCACACACGATCTGACGAAAATGGAGATGAGCCTATGTAATATTATTTTAAGTTCTTCTGTTAGATAGTTAATAAACAAGTTATAGGTTTCTGAATAAACTTGATGTCAAGTTTATAAACAGTCGTGGCATTGTGTAAACGTAACTGAAAGGATGTTTAACAAAGGGTGTGTGACCCTTAAAGGGGGGGAAACCAATTCGGCTGACAGGAAGGTTGAGTGTATTAACGACAGAACTTAGAAGCCGCAGGGCGAGCATTTTGATTTATTTTCTCAGGGAAGCGTCGTTTATTTCTTTCTTTTAACCACACCTTACATCCTAGGGCCCGTATACAAAACATAAAGTTAGCTCATTGCTATATATATATATATATATATATATATATATATATATATATATATATATATATATATATATATATACTAGCATGACTAATTTCTGTAAATACGTAAAAAAAGTAAAAGTAAAATTAAATAATGTTTGTAATTTGATTTGTTTCATGTCACTTTAAGAAACACATCAAAGTAAATTATTTACGCTTAACTGAGGTTCGATCTTGTAACGACCTTCTAGAAAATCGAGGGTGCCATTCTTTCCAAGAAAAGCCATGCTGATGACGCTGGATAGCAAGAAACACGTGCCAATACATTTACTTTATGTACGTAGAGTATATATACACACACACACATTAACACACACACATGTATATATATATATATATATATATATATATATATATATATATATATATATATATATAAAGGCGATAAAAGACGACTAAATGTAACATTCTGCATATTCGTAACCGCTTAGGAAGTGGTAAAATACTAAAAACACAACACTGTCTTATCACCGGAAAACAATAACAAAACTGCGCTTATATATATATATATATATATATATATATATATATATATATATATTAATTATTTATTACCTACATACATCGATGTTTTATGCTTACGCAATGTTCAGTGCAGGAAGTTAATTCTCGACGGTCGGCGGGCGCGCACTCCGACACTGATTTGCTAGGAAGTTAGGAGGAATTTAACTTTGCAAATGCTAAGTCGGCGACTATTTACAGCCAGCAGCGAAGAATGATCAACAACAAAAAACCGTGTTGGATCTCGCAATGAAGCAAGTAGTACTGCTTGTTATTAAACTCACTTTGGGGGTGCCGGCCTTAGTAAAGGGGTCTATATTTTATAAGTAAATATTAAGTATGTATTACCTAAAGACATCGATGTTTCATGCTTACGCAATCTTATTTATATATATATATATATATATATATATATATATATATATATATATATATATATAGAGAGAGAGAGAGAGAGAGAGAGAGAGAGAGAGAGAGATACATTATTGTTTGTATATACTTGCGAAGTTAACTATAATACATTATATTTACAGTTTTCTTTATTCCTTATAATACGGTTTATTTAATCTGAGAATGTACGCAAATTCTGTTTTTGCGTGTGTTCCTATGTGGCATGCGTATGTATTTTGTTTGTGCGTAATAACTGTCTTCCTTCGTTGTAACTTCTCTAAATAACGACAGTTTGAAGACTGTTATATCTGTCTAGTTGTATAACCCCAACTAAAAACATTCGTTCAGAATCCTGTTCCAATATAATAAATAAACAAGTAAATTAATTAATTAAAGAAACTAGACGATTAGTAATATTTAAGAAGATATTAATTGTTCTTGTTATGGGTTGATCGCCTATTCATTTTATTAATAAATATGGTCTCATTGCATAAAATGAAACCTTAAATACAGAACGTTGGCTTCGATGAAGTCCGGTTGCTATACAACTGTGACTGAAACATGTGTCGAACATGCATTGCAAAATAGTGTACATATGAATAAAATGTATTTATTCCTGTAATATATATATATATATATATATATATATACATACATATATATACTCTTTCTCTCTCACACACACAACTTATAATTCTACGTATAATTTATCCTTAGCTCAGTCCCTCTCACAGACTGTCACTTTCCCGACCCACCTCCCTGATCGTGTGAACCAGCAAACCTTAATTATCGACCTCTTCTTGACTTCACTGCCCGAGGCTTGTGTGATAAATACCCATAGCCCGCTCAGGAACGCTGATCCCATTGTGGTAATGCTTGATATTTCTCTAAAAACTCACGCTAAAGCTGATTAGCCGTTTCTTAAAACGACGAGATACTACGTGCAGGCTGATTTTGATGCCATCAGAGATCACATCAGAGACACCCCATGAACTTAAACCTTCGGACTACCTCCTGATCAGTGCACACATGAGATAACTTAATTGGTTCAAGCTGGTATTGAGGCATGTGCTCCCATGCGAACATTCTTCACCAAACACCACTCTCGTAAATTGTTCACCTCGGAATAAGCAGCTGCTATTGCACTGAGGCAGCAAGCATTCCCTCAATTCCGCAGTCATAAGTGAACTGTGAATAGACATACAATTATAGTCAAGAAATACTTGCAAAATAGAGATAAGTGAAGCAATGAAAAAGTATATAAAAAGATAACTAGAAAACGCATTCAGTCACAGAAACTAGGTACTCGGGAATTCTGGAAAATCTACAATAGGGTGGTAAACAATGGGCAATCAACAAGTACCCTGCTATCAAACCACAACGATATTGTTTGCACAGCAACTGATACGGCTTAACTACTTGATATGCTTTTCACTTTAAACTCCATTTTGGACTCGGAAAACCACCCCCTCCGTAAATGCCCATTGCAAACCGATGCCACACTTGAAACCCAGGTCATCACCCCATCAGGGACATCATAAAAAAACTTGACACCTCCAAAGCGTGTAAGCCTGTTCTTATACCAGTAATAGTAATAAACAAATTATCTGCTGACCTGGCCCGTGTCTTCTCCAAACTCTGCAAGAAATGGTTCGCTGAATCTTGCTTCTCTGATAGCTGGAAAATTGCCCCTGTGCTACCTGTCTTAAAGAATTCTGGAGATATTTTCTTAACTCTTCTTGTGTCTAACTTATTTCGAAATGTGCTGTGGACAAGTGCGGTTCGCGTAGTCGCACACAGTAAATGGTAACGTTTACTAAAACAAAAAATATAATGTCCCCAGATTTCTCCTCAAGTTTCCAAAATAAATATTCAAAAATTAATAATGATCTGCTCATGAATATAGATTAAACATGTTTCTACAAGCATCCATTGAATGTTTACATTCATAAGATACATTTAACCCTGGTACACACCGTCATTTCTATATTCAATATCCGACGGAAAATAACAACAGCAACTTAACTGTTTATATACATTTTTAATGTATATTATATAATTGCATTTTCTATCTATAATATCGTTTTTTTTTACCTGCGCCCCCAGTCTCAATAGAAAAATAACCGAACACATTTTTTCATGGAAAACGTTTCAACTCAACACAAATATAACTTCTTGGAACGAGGTTTACGAAAGTATACGTCTATTTCGTCTTGGTTTTCAAATTATTACATTTCATCCGAATGAACTGCTTTTCGCAAATACGTACTTCCACAAAATAGGAAGCAAGGAATATCACGCTCTGACAATTAAATCTTCCTACCTCACTTACATAACCGGGTTATTTCCTTCATATTAAGCCACCGTTTATTATTTCATGTTAATCATACTATTTCCTACATACAATACGCATTTGTTAAATAAATAAAAAAAACTCCCTGACTTTCAAATATATTGTACATGACTTCATGATTGTAATCCAGGAATAGCGGAATATCGCAATGGTTTAAATTAAGCATTGCCGTCTGCTATTGATGATACATTTAACCATTCTTCAGAATGCTAAAATTCATCACCGAACGACCAACATCGTATTCAAAATTGGGTCTAAAAATGGCGCCACGCCTCATCATAATTATGATTAAAAATCAGGTATTAAGATTGTTTTCATATAAACCATTCGAGAACATCGATAAGTTAGTTTCAGCAACAGTTTACATTTTACAAAAAAATCGTTCATAAGACTGGAGTAAATATACGCACATATATGTAGTTTATGCTGCCTTAGGGCCGGCTCTAACCCTCAAGACAGCTAGCATAACTCCTTTTGATAAACAAGACTCTGAGTCGTCGAATATTTTAACTGCAAGTTTTATTATCCATCAAAAAGGTAAAAAACTGAAAAGAAATAAAAACATTGTTCAGAAATGTGAATATGATAAATGACGACGAAACAGGAACGAGGAGTCTACTAAAATCTAAAAAACTGTTAATAGGGAGTATTTTAGGGGATGAAGGATACTGCGAAGCGAGAGGTACACATCACAAGCGATCGACGTGGTGATACGCACGTGGGAATGAGAAGGGAGATTAAAGTTCGTTTTATTTAGAGAAATGTTCAAAGGAAATAACGGGCACAATATTCAATTCTGTTTGAGGAAGGAGAAGGGATAATGTCTCTTACCGAAGATAGCCAAAATGTCAGAATCTGTGGGGAGATAGAATTTCCACCATGCAATTTTCTCTGTTACACAGCGGCAGCGAGCATTCAGAAACAGAGCACCGGCAGCTGCTTGCCAGCCGGTGTCTGGGATAAAAAAGTCCCTAACGAATTGGGGGCCGGGAAAGGGAGATAACTCTAAATGACTTATTCTAGGCTAGACAGAACACTCCTCGCCTGGCGTCTTCGGCGTCATTAAATTGCACTAGTCCTTGACACAAAGAACGGGTCTGAGTAGTTGCTGCAAAAAAGAGATGGAAGCCGCTGGAAGGAGCATGAGCAGCTGAAACGAGTGGGAGGCTGGAGCAGGTGCTGCATGGAGTGAGCTGGAGAGATAGGCTGGGCCAGGGGTTGTGGTGACGCCCTTTCGCTTTGGTGTTGTTGAAGATACTGTGTGATGGCTGACCGTATTATGTTCTTTAGTGAATGGTTTCTTGACAGCTATAGCCATGATGGCTGAAGATGCATTCCCTCTAAGGAATGATTGTCTTTGTTCTTGTTTATCTTGATGGTTATTGGCAGGATTAACCTCTAGTTTTGGTGGTTGTTCGGGCGGTGGCCTGTCTACACCAGCGAATTTACAATACTGTTCAGTCTTCTCAAGAATACTCTGGGTTCTGTCGTCTTTAGCTGTGCTCGTAGTTGCGGTCATCTTTAGTAAGGCTAACCTGGCTGGTAGGTCGTTTTTTAAAGTGGTGTTTGTTTTTGACTGAACAAAACATGTCGCCTGAGGTGAAGATGTAATCTTAGAGATGCTCAATTTAGCAGGTGAGGCAGAAGATTTAGAAAAAGAAGGAAATCTGTAGGGAGATCCAGGTGGAGGAGCTGCTTCGGTGGCTTGAACATATCGAAAAGTGTCGGCGATATGTATGAAGTTGGGTGAGGCCTTGGTTATTGACGACCAAGTGGAGAGCTTCTCAAAATGTAGGGATCCAAGCAATATGTTCGAAGATGTGGTTAGTATAGACACTTGCGGACAGACTGTCTCTGGGTGGCCCTCGCATCTCGGTAAGGGAAATACAGGACTGTCAAGCCAAGCGATTCTCCGGAGATGAGATGCAGGTATAGAGCGGGTGCTAAGTTGAGCATGGTTTTGATCGGTGTGTACGTATTTCAACTGTTTAGGATGAGAAGGTCTACGTATACGCAACACACAATTGCTGGGGTACATGTAGAAACGTCTTGTTTCGATTTGGATGTACCCTAAGACTACCTTATTGAGCATGTACGAGGTAGTTGAGTGAACCTTCAAGTTCATCTCAGAAGAGATCGGTTCGCCCGCCAGAAGGGCAGCACAAAGCTCCGATCTGGGGACAAAATGTTCAGGTCGTGGGGTAAGTTTAAGTTTCCTTGTGATGAGGCTGATTTGACAATTTGCTTCTTTGTCGGTGACTTTGATGTACGCTACTGCAGCAATGATTTTGGTGGGGTCATTGTCGATGGACCAAAGGAATATCAGAAAGTTCCTGTATTCGTCTTTCGCGGGGAAACGGTATAACGTCCCTTCAGTGTTCGCGGTAACGACTTCTTTGAGGAAACTGGTGAGAACGCCAACCAGATTGTTGTTTAGGTCGGGTCCAGTTATTGGCACTTTGTTCAGGGATGCTCCGTCATGTTTGGTGCTGGAGTCAAAGACCACCCGGGATTTTCCTTTTTGTGGGAGGTGGCATGGGATAGGTCTGGAAGGTAGTGGAGCGATCCAACTGTTGTTTATGTCCTTCTCAGCTCCCAGTTCCATGATGCTTGGTAAAGCAATATCCTCAATAGGAGGCGCTGCCTTGTCGTCGTCCTCCTCGGTTTGTTGGAGCACGTTTTTTGAGGGGTTGCCATCACGAACCTGTGTACGCTGTGAAACCACTCCAGTTGCTGTTAGGAGGTTACCCTCCCCGCCGTGCTTGGGGGAGGGTCTTGCGTGTACAGTTCGAGCTAGTGTCGGTCCAGCTGTCTCTCGTTGGGGTTGACTTGCCAGGTCAGCTGGCATATAGCCAAGTTTTGTTGAGTAGCTATGGCTAGACCGTTTGTTGTACTTGTTGGCGGCTTCCCTTAAAACCTTTGCTTCGGCCACAGCAGTGGCCGCCTCCATTTCGAGCTGTAATCTCTCCAACTTCCCCTTTATTTCCAGTTCCCTGTCAACAAAGGCTAGACGTGTCTTGGCCGCCTCAGCCTTTGCTCGGGCGATAGCAGCAACACTCGTGGACGTCCTCCTCGAGGAGCGAGAGTTGCGTGAGGCATGAGGCCATGGCCGGTTAGACACATTGTGATTCATCGTCGAAATGATAAAAATAAGGGTGACTGGTTGTGAGACTGAAGCTGAAAAGGTAGCTGGAAAAGGACGAACTGTATGGGCACTACTGTTTTTTAAGTAGTGTCCATAGTTCAGATGGATTCTTTTTTTGCTCGTCTTCATGGAATGACCGCATTTCTAACGGTTGGTGTAAAACGTGTATTCCAGTCATTAGGAGGCCGTCCGTTTCTATCATGCCTGAGTCCGACGATTTGGGAGGCATCTTCGTTTTTCTACTATGACCGCATCCGACCATTGGGAGGCATCTTCGTTTTCTACTATGCTGCCTTAGGGCCGGCTCTAACCCTCAAGACAGCTAGCATAACTCCTTTTGATAAACAAGACTCTGAGTCGTCGAATATTTTAACTGCAAGTTTTATTATCCATCAAAAAGGTAAAAAACTGAAAAGAAATAAAAACATTGTTCAGAAATGTGAATATGATAAATGACGACGAAACAGGAACGAGGAGTCTACTAAAATCTAAAAAACTGTTAATAGGGAGTATTTTAGGGGATGAAGGATACTGCGAAGCGAGAGGTACACATCACAAGCGATCGACGTGGTGAGACGCACGTGGGAATGAGAAGGGAGATTAAAGTTCGTTTAATTTAGAGAAATGTTCAAAGGAAATAACGGGCACAATATTCAATTCTGTTTGAGGAAGGAGAAGGGATAATGTCTCTTACCGAAGATGGCCAAAATGTCAGAATCTGTGGGGAGATAGAATTTCCACCATGCGGTTTTCTCTGTTACACAGCGGCAGCGAGCATTCAGAAACAGAGCACCGGCAGCTGCTTGCCAGCCGGTGTCTGGGATAAAAAAGTCCCGAACGAATTGGGGGCCGGGAAAGGGAGATAACTCTAAATGACTTATTCTAGGCTAGACAGAACATAGTTACATATTTATTTTTATAGTTTATTTACATTTAACAAAATAATAAAATACTAAACAGTACATTGCAGTTTCATTAATTCCCGGATTTGTCAAAGAAACTATTCTTCCCGTTATTTTAAGTAGTGTTCTGGAAACATTTCTATTACTAATCTGGTACTTTTCGACTGGTTTATTCTTCATTCAATCAAGAAGTCCATATAATAAGTATATATTATCAAAATTTTCAAAATAATATTTGAAGTTAATTATTATTTCACAAATAAAGATGTTTCCTTCAGATGAAAAAATATATTATTTTAAAAATTAAAGCAATCAAATATACTATTTTATTCGTCTATTCTTTCGTTGAATCTTAAGAAAGTACGGTAATAACCATCAGACTATATACGTGTGAGTATCTACACTTTCATTCAACTATATATATATATATATATATATATATATTTATATATATATATATATATATATATATATATATATATATGTGTGTGTGTGTGTGTGTGTTGTTTAAACGTACATTTATTAATATGATCTGAATCGATGATTCATGCCGATGCAATCTTCAGTGTAAGAAAATGTCAGGTCCTGCTGGTGGGAGGGTCCGAACCCAGTTGTCATCACGTCTGACTCGTTGGCCGACGTTCTACCACTTGGCCACGACAAGTTAACATAGAAATAAATAGAATTTATAGTCTACCAATGTCGAAACTAGCCGGCACCTTCAGTAAGCGCTGAAACATTGCATTACGCCGAGTATAAGTACTTATTATAAAATAATATATATATATATATATATATATATATATATATATATATATATATATATATATATATATATATATATATATATACTAGAAATTCATCTAACCTGAATCAATTGTAAACAACATTGAGGAAGTATAAGTTAAACATTTGAAAAGTGTATTTAAGTTTTCACATTCTATAGTGAATAAAAAATAATTACAATAAAAGTATATAAAAATATAAATGTATATCACATTTGATCATAATGATCATGATAATCATAATGATTATCATGATAATGATGATAGTCGTAATCTTGGATCATGCAGTTATTCGAAAGAGAAATCACAATATAAAAAAGGTCATTGAGTGCTTCTCCAGATTACGAACCGAACTAAAATCGACGTGGCCTGGTTATAGTTAGGGATACGGTAAGATTTATGGTTAAGGTCGGGGTAGGCTCATTGTTACGGTCAGAGTTAGGGTGGGGCTTATTCTGAAGAAGTACCAGCCATTTATTAGAATTCGTGTGTATGACTTTGTTGAACTTTTGCATTCATTTTCTTTTCGAGTATTATATCTAGATTAACTAATCCGGAAAAGTCGATAGTTTTTATCAGATATTCACAAAATAAAAGAAAAGATAAAAAAAGATGGAACGCTAACTTTTGATATTATTTGGACACATTAAAATTAAACAATAAAAAAGACAAAGAAAACTAAACACAATTCAAAATAAATGATTCGGATGGAAACAATAAATGGATAGAGTGTGATTAATGTGTTTGCGGTTGGGGTTATGTGTTCATCAATTGAAACACATATAGAATTGAATGGAACCGATGATCAAGCGTCCGGAAAGAGTAACAGCAGAATAGGAGGCAGAACAGATTTGAGAATCCAATGGATGCCTATTGCAAGAATAGTATAATGAGGTGAGTTCGGAGGTTTATAGAACCGTTTCGAGGTAAGGAAATCTTAAAAATAAAATAAATGTATGAATTTAATAGAAACGAAAAGAACGTATAAATTACGTTTAAACAAACTGTAACGTACGGATATATATATGTGTGTGTGTGTGTGTGTGTGTGTGCGTGCCTTCAAAATAAAATTATTTCCAAATCTTCACTTTTTCTGAAGACGTTCGCCAACACGAACGAAACCGGTCAAATCTCTTGTGATCGTGTTTCTCCTGTACTCTACCCTGTTTTCCGTCTGTCATTTTTCACACATTTTGTCTACCACGGCATTTCATCTTACCCCATATATATATATATATATATATATATATATATATATATAGGCAGCATCTTGGTGGGAATTATGTAATACATATAAATATAATTTCGTATTTATTACATAATTTCGGCCAAAACCTTCTATAATACTAACACATGGTCCGTACCTGATTAATCTCATTCTACTGAAGATGGACTCGGTTGGGTCTGAAAGTACTTGGGAGATAACTCCAAGATCCTGATTCGGGCTATTGAAAGGATCTACTAAAAGATATCAAGACATGAGTTGTCTTTTATATTCAACAATATATATATATATATATATATATATATATATATATATATATATACGGATCCAAATTAAATATTTAATTGTGTTTAACGCCAATACGTAGTTGAAGCAACTTAAATCGTTTTGGACTATTAAAAGATATTCCTACGCTATTGATGATGTTTAACAATTCATTTATTTTTTACTTTTATTATCGCTTATCTTTGAATTCATGTTTTGAAACATTACGTAAACAATAAATATATGACGTCACTTCCAAGTATACTTATTTTTTTAACATATTTTTTAAATATCTATTTACAAAAAATATCTAAATAGCTCAGTTTGTAGCACATCGGAATTAAGATTTCAAGGTTTGGGTTTCGTTTTCCGGTCATGACATACGCTTTATTTGTGACGAATTGATAATTTAGTAGTAATGCAATATTTCCCATTTCTAAAAAAAGTAGTGCAGTAATTTTTTTAAATGTGAATGACAGACAAACCGACACACGTACACATTAGATTTTGTTTTAATGAGAAACGAGAACTCTTAGTTTTTAAATGTAACAACTTTAATGTCGTAGAAATAGCAAGAATCAATAGACAAAGTATTAACTTTACTTTGAGATAACTCTTAATATGCTTTATAATTAACGCACTTAAACATAAAATAATAACGAACTTCGTAAAGACGTTTGTAAAAAGTACACCCAATAAAAACGAAATAAAAAGAAAAAGAGAAGTGAACCAAGATGTGTAATATATATATATATATATATATATATATATATATATATATATATATATATATATATATATATATAGCACTAGATAAAGTAAAAGAATAAAATAAGGTGCGAATCAAATTTTATTAGCATTCAATGTTCAAGCAAAGTACTTTAAGGTCCTTAACTCATGAGTTTTCAAAGCAAATCTTCCCCTCAGAAGACCATTACCGCAATGACATTACTGCAGGTAATAAAATGCAACTTTGAAAATATATTAAAATATTTTACTTAAAAATACATAAAAGTATATAAACGATCAAATATATCGGGCCAAAACATACTTTTTAGCCAAACTTATACAGTTCATCCAAGTCATAAAGTTTAAAACAGCTTCAAGAAAGATATCAAAGAGGTTGTTATATATATATATATATATATATATATATATATATATATATATATATATATATATATATATATATATATATATATAGTCTAAAGAGATTATTTGAGTCCTTTTAAACAAAAGTACAAAAAAAAGTAAAATGCAGTTTAAATTCCCAGAGAAACTAACTAAATCCAAGATATCGTAGACTTCACCTTCGTTGGAAAATTCACAAATAAACAAAAGGGGGGGGGGATTCAAGTATTTAACAGTGAAATATAAATAGGGGACTGTAACTCAAGCGTGAACTATTAAAAATGGGGATCATCAGCTGTGTATAATGTAACTGTTTCGGAGATTTAAAAACAGGACAGTTATAATATTCATGGCTCTCCAATGGTACTGATCAAACGACCATTTCCCCAATAAGCAAGTGTAGAAATAATTCAGATTAAATTTCACTAATATATAAATAAATAAATAAATAAATAAATAAATAATAATAATAATAATAATAATGATAATGATAATACTAATAATATATTACCCTTAAGACTACTGTGTGATATGGCAATTTGCATATCAAATAACATTAATTATAACAATGATAATTATACTATATACATATATATATATATATATATATATATATATATATATATATAGTAAGTTATGAAAATATATTCATGGCAATTAGCCTACTTAGAGTATTCCGCGTGTCATTCCCGTAGGGAATCGTCAGGATAAAGTGCATTAAAAACACAAACGCTTCCCACTTTAGTAACTTCAATTATTGATTATATAGCATTAAAAATAAATATAACATGATAAGAATATGTTTTTTAAACCAAGTTATACAAGTTTCATTCGTCAACAGTAAAAATAGATTTATTTAGGATTAAATATTATGCACGTTACGTCTTCGTTTTCATTAGTTTCACGATCGCTAGAATCATAAAGGAAAACGGTGTCACATTACACAGTGCATGGCATATCAACCCTTGTAGGTCATTTAATACAAACTATTATATATACACTAGGTGCTCTCGCAAGCCAGCTATCACTACTCACATTCGACTTCTTAATATACTTGATCACTAGATTTAATTATAGATATGTCTTTGTTATAACCATGAAAAAGGTAGTTTTGGATGCATTCTAATCGATAAACGTAACAATAAACAATACAAATTTGGTAGTTTTTTTAGAAATGTATTTATTTGTTAAATATGACGATGAGGAAGATAACATTAAGAAGAAATCAATCAGTTCCTCTGAAGAATAGGTCGTAAAGAAACCAAACAATGGTTCCAACGCAATTGTCTTATAATAATTATCACGGGTGGTATTATCATTGACATTTCTATAGTCTATGAACTTGCTAAGAATTATCAACTAAATAAAATGCCATTCGTAAACATAACTATTTCTATATTAAAATCAAAACGATGCTTGAATATAAAATACTAACTTAGTATGCATAATTAATAATGACTATTTGCATGGCAGTGTGTAAATTAGTTAACTTTACTACTGAGATAGAATATAGATGAATAATAAATACAACCGATAGGGTGCTGCTCTTGTGTAAACTTAAATTAACTTGAAATAATGGTTTGACCATACTATTATTGCGAGAAATGAGCAAAACTATCACTTTTAGTCATTCAGATATTATGAAATGTGTATTTTGTTCAAGTCATTCAACGCGCTATATACCCTGCTGTGTTTTTATGTGCATATATTGTATTGTAGTGGGAATGCGTAATCTAACACAATTGTTTTCTGTTTGAACTCGGCTTAGTTGATTTCATAATACGTATCGTTATCCATTACACTACTCGTGCATCTATCCTGCAAAACTTTATTTATGATTAATTGTCCTACATATTGTATAAAACTGAACGGTTTACTAGGTCAATAAAAATAGTACTAACCAAATAATGAACTTAGTACAGGCTTTACATACCAATCTGTGAAGACCATTCCGGGGCGAGAAATATCGTTTTGTTAGTTTACAGGAGGCGTTCTTTGTTTCTTTTTGATCAGCTAACAGTGTTGCGGGAATAGTTAAAGAGTCGTATTTAACAGTAACAAAATATGAAATAAACGTTACTGCCTATGTGCATTTTTCTTGGCTGAAATTTTATTCTTTTAAGCTTCCACTATTTTGACAATTTCTGCTGCGGTACAATTGAAGAAATTCATTCCTGATTAAATATTTCATTAAAATTAGATGATCATCTGCTCTTTGGTGATGACAAACTGAACACATCGGTGTCTTTACAAACGTATATATTGCACAAGGAGCTACGTCGGAACGGGTGTTCGTAATATCAGGCAATAAATAACGAGAGAGTACTGAATTACCTCTTCCGTTATCATACAATAGAATTAGGTGTTAGCGCAACTTTTGGGATGTTAATGTAGTAGATGTTCTGTTGTCATGACACCATGAACTCAGACATGACAAGCTACGTAAGGTAATGGGTAGTACTATCCTTCATGAGCTTACCTATTTCTTTTTTGTGAGGGTATAGTGTAGGATCTGCTGTTTTATAACTTATTTCTTAGTTGTCTTATAATGAGTTATGACCGTTTCCACTATTTTCCACATTGGATGATGAACCAACGTTCAATTTGTGTTTTATTGAGGAGTCGCAACCAAGTAGACATGCGCCGAAAAAAAGATAATATGTTTACCGCGTAATCTTATGTGGAAAGAAATAAGCTTTAAAACGTGTTCTCTTTTTTCCTCGTTACTCCTTGGCGTTAAACGTTAGAATGCGATGCACTTTTGTCACCTTGAAAAGTGGGTTCCTACGAATTTTAAGCAAGAGATTGCAATGATTATGTCCTTTGTTAGATGAAATAGAGATGGATATCTCTGACGCGGAATTAAAGATAGAACCACGGTTAACGAAGTGACAACAAAAAAGAAAAGAACGGAGAAAAGACGAACATTACAATGAACATTGGAAATATACGAGGTGGTATAAAAAATAATAGGTCTGTAAATGTTGTGATTATATCGTCCAACTTAATGCTGATTGGAACTTGTTCAACTTTGAGTTGATATGATCTGTTCTATTTCTTCGTTTTTTTCGTTCAAGCTGAGACATAAAAAAGAACACTAAATTACTTTTCACATGTCACAATATCCAATACTTCCACTCACGCTTAATAAACCTACTTCTTGCTTACTTAGTATATTAGCTCTCACACTATGAATAAAGAAAGGTAAGTTGACTTTATTGCTTTTAAATTAAGGAAATTCGATAGTAAATGTAAGCATGTTATAAATTGAGTAACTTTGTAAGAAAAAGCACGAATTACTTGGTCAAAAGGAATTTTAAATAGTGTTCGATAGAAAATTTTTAGCTGGTCATACAATGTGTGAGGTATTGAAACACCTTAACATAGCTATTTCAATTATGTTTGCTGAAACACCAAAATAATTAAATAGGGTAAAAACTGACGTAAAAACATTAAATACAGTTTTTTTTCTTGTTGGTTTTAATTCTTCGTTAAACTTCCGTCGAAACACAGACTCGTGTAAATAAACGACTTGTCTGTGATTTTTGCCTTTCTGTGTTTTTGTGAAGTGTTACTGGACTACGATTATCTACCCACATGAAGCGTACCATCGAGATTGAACCAGAAGCATGCCTATAACAGCCTGAGAGATCTAACATTTGTAGTTTTTTTTTTACTGGAGGTTAACGGCCATGACCCACCATGTGTTATTTTAGATTGCAATGTTCCAACACAACGTCATATTTAAAACGAGATGCTGACCAACCAAATTTATTTCAGCTTAGATTCTATATCATGCCATGAATTACATTTGCATAATAAGGTTGTGCATATACTGTAAAAAAATGAAAATTTAATTTTATTGAGAAATATTGTTTCATGATTAGTAATTATAAAATGTTTAACACTCAAGTTTATATTGTTTAAAATTCTTAAACCAAATGTGTTAGTTAGTTAAATATATGTGGTAGAAGCTTCAAGTCATCATATTTGAAAATAGTTTTCTGTTGATAAGCTTGTTTATTCCGGAAATGTTCGTTCTTATTTTTTTATTTAGCCAATGGCTGAACTTCACGCGAACAAAAGTTGACATATTTTGTCTTATTTCGTATTCGGATTGGAATAATAAAAGGATATATACATATATTTATATACATTGACGGCGCTACTGAGGGACAGGGGGCAGTCCATACTGACATGTTGGCTTAATCTACTACGTTAACGTGTATAATTCCGCTTGTTCCAAAAAATCGGGTTTGAAGATTGTATATTTCCAGATAGAAGGCATATTTATCACCACTGAACTACATTAAGTAGTAATACTATTTTGTTTTTAATTGTTAGTTTTAATTTTGTTTTCCTTGCATGCATATTGAAAAACAATAATGAAGAGAAAGAACAGAAATATTCATTTATAAAAAAAAAAACTCATTAAAACACTTCATTCTTTATACGAAGAAGAAATGAAAAAAATGCAATTCTTAAAATAAACAAGAAATATTAATTTATGATGGGGTAACACATACATTAATTAATAAAGTGGATGAACATTACTATTAAAAAGGAAACCGTTATAGGCGTAACTAGTGTGATGCCACTGTCCCCGGTGAAAATAATAGTCAACTGGAGCACTCGAAATAACGGCAAAGTAAAGACTGGTTTGATTACATATTTATGCCACTTATTTTAAACTAGCAAAAACTTCCCGCCCTCTGGCCGGCAATTACTGAAGCTGTAGTCTTCTTTACAGAAACCAAATAAGTAATTTTCCTTTGACATTTTTGTAATTTAGAGGAACTTTTTAAAATGATGATTGTCGTAGTGTTATTTTATATGATCCAATATGGGGAGAATATACTGTGCATGACAGGTTAATTAATATTGTCTTTAAGATAGTCAACATCGATCAATTTTATTTTGTTTCACCATAAAAAAATAAACATACGGTAGAAACGTCGATTGGTCAAATACTCCACTTTTATATTACTGAGTAATTCGAAATGCGTACTTTGTTTTCGTTCTTCTTAAGCTTGTATTATGATGAACGAACATATACTACACTGACCACCCCTGATAGAGGATACTATCATGATCGACGAACACTACTTACCTCCACCCAAAAAGTAGGAAGTCGTTCTTGCGTGAACGGTCTTATGAGAACGAAACCGATGTTACACTACCCCCTCTTTAAAATATATTCTGACTAAATCGAGTGTTGTTTATTTTTCATTCTAGAAGGATCCCCCCTACAGATCCTTAAACACGGAGGAGGTTATTCCTGGGAGGACAGTCTTATGAAAACAGAACTGATACTACACTACATCGCCCATTAAAAATGGTCCAATTTAATCTATTGTTTTGGTTTTGTTTTTAATTAAAAATTCCTATCCCCCAAAAATATGTTTTATAGTTCAGTGGCCTTTTGGCTAAGATCTAAGTGTAGTATATGTTTTCGAAATCTCAGCGATATTTGACACTTTATTTAATACGGAAGTGTATTATCTCCCTTGAAAAGGAAATTAAAAAGTTTTTAAACGCTATCATTTTTTTAATAACATCTCTTTATCTTATTTTATTTATAATAATAATGATAGTACAACCGATAAAACGATTGTGTATGTAAAAGAATAGTTGGCAATACACAGTAGCAAAGTATATTACAGAATATTAATTCATTACAAACTTAAAAATAAACAAATATGCAAATAAGCAAAATCGAGATTTGTTTGAGTTATTGTAAGATGCTTATATGTAGGGTATTTCAATATTATCCTTATCATTAGAATTAAATAATCCCAACGTGGTTTGATGGTAATATACTTTGGATAAATAAAAAAAAATAGCATGTATTCATTTGGAGGTAGCGTTTTACTGACAGACTGGTGCATACTATCGGAAGTAAGATTATTTGTTAAAAAACAATTTCGTATATCATCCTAACCAAGTTTCATATGCCTACATTGTAAAAAGTAAAAATACACAATGGGTGTCTTTGTAGGTGCACTTAGAGAGAAAGGTGGGGTAAAACAATCCTATGAAGGTAAATTTAGATTTTTTGTCGATAATACACAATATTTGTTTTGTCATTTATTACGTTTGTTTACTAACTTTATAACTATTATGCATCATTTTATTTGTTTAAATCCGACTAGTAGTAATCTCTGTATTTCAAATGTTGTCCTTAAAATAAGTGTTAGGTAAGACGAGCCTTTACAGTTACAAACATATTTAATAGGGTAAAACGGACTTATTCAAATTATTTGGTAATAGTGAAGTTGTTTGTTTCCCCACCCTTTTAATTCTTTCTTAATATTAATAGATGTGGGAATAATCATACTTCTTTTCCTCCTAATGAGATCTAACCTTCTGATAACTATTGACTGATAACATCGGCATGACAGTAGAGCGGCTGCTTTACATGTATGTATGAATTAAATAAGAAATATAAATTGATCTATTTACTATTGAGCACTATTTATAAGCACAGTTGAAATTATGTAAAGTTGTTTTTTTTGTGGATGTTTGCTGTACCTGGATTTATGTATATATATATATATATATATATATATATATATATATGTGTGTAACTTCTTTGTAATATAGCAGGGAGAATCCCAACAGAGTGCTCGATTAATTAAGAATCAAAGTTAAATATTTAAAAAAATTATATTTATTTATTTTGGTACAGAAAAATTAGTACAGCATTCGTACCGTCGTTTTCAAGCACAGAAAGGCTTAGTCATCCGGCTCTCTTTAGTTTCTGTTGTCAGCAGCTGAAGGGAGCCGGATTGCTAAGTTCTTTTGTGCTGGAAACCGACGGTACGAATGTTGCACTAATGTTTCTGTACCAATATATATATATATATATATATATATATATATATATATATATATATATTATATATATATATATATATATTATATATATATCTATATTATATTATATATATATATATATTATATTATATATATATATATATTATATATTATATTATATTATATTATATTATATATATATATTATATATATATATATATATATATATATATATATATATATATTTCTTCAAAGTAAACATATGAAAGAAATATTTTTGGTATATTTATTTTTCTAAATTTCTCAATATACAACAAAAATTACCTCCCCAAACATAATATCATGAGTCGGCATTGCTATCAAATCACTCATGTTTTAATGAACTTAAATAGTGGGTAGACGAGATGGTTTCCGATTTCGACGTATCATCGTTTCTGCGCAGAAAATCCGGACAGTCGCTGCTGACGAAGCGTTGAACGCTTTAACTGAGGTCATCCTTACAGAATTGGGTCAAGTCAAGAGAAATTGGGTCATGTCATTTGTTGTGTAGCCTTCACGCGCTGGCTAAAAGAAAACAAATAGTTTGGAAAAAGGGCTTTGGTGTTAAGCGTGGAGTGGGGTATGAGCTTAAATGAAAATAAATGTATTAGGGTGTGGATACACCTAGGGAGGGGAAGAGACTTATACGACTGAATCTTATCAAATGGATCTGAACACAGATTGCGGGATATTCGCGAAGGAGGTGACAGGGTAGCTCACGCCCCACCCTGCCCAGGGTTAGTTAAAGACAGCAGGGATCGTACGTCCGGTGGACTGTGACAAAAGGGTCACTATACAGTGTTTACCAAGATATGAAATTAGATATCGCCAGGCTGTCGCAAGGAAAGCTAATGACGTTGAAAATCATGGCGGCCTCCCAACGCTTTTGCGAGAGGGTCGGTTGGTATTTGTTGTTTTTATTCTATAAAATATTCATTTCGGACCTACGCTTTGGATTTGTCACGTCTTTCATCGCTGTTTACATACACTTTTAGCCATAGGGAAACCGGCATGTACGTGTTTATATATGTGTTTGTAATAAAATCACGACAACGCGCGATGAGAAATAGCGTTTGTTATATGCGAATTCCAAAATGATCACGTACATCGTCGTTGCTGTTTAGACAGTGCTCTAACAATTATGGATTAGTGTTTGATCTACAGGGGTGCTCGTAATAGCTGGGTGAGACAGTGTGCGATACATGATTGAACAAAGGGGTGACAGCTTTTTGCTAACTTTCGTGAAAATTAATACTGAAATATAAAATAAATCAGTATCTTCACAAGTAGAACACAATGAATATACATGTGTGTAAGACATGATGGGAATACACAGAGCCGCTTATACCTTCATTTAGACCGTACGTTTAGGGTGAAAAACCATGTCTGCCGACTACCCCGAGAAAAATTATGTTGCGGCTACCTTGGATTATTATCATTGTACATGTCGATAAAAAAAAATTCAACAAGCACACATTATTGGCTTAATTAAAATCCTCTTTTTGAAAACCAATATGCTGATATCAAACAGTTTCACAAGATTTCCTATAGGCGGAGCACGGCGGGAGAAGGCGCAAGTAATTCCCCCGAATAGTGGCGATTACGAGCTGCTTGTGAAGCAAGGAAACTCACGGTGGCCCATGATATGACGTGTCATTAATAGACTAACATAATTGAAGAAGTCCCGGGTAGCGGGGCCTATCGCTCCACCGGTCTCCACGATGGTCGGCGTATTTCGATTGCTGACGCTGTTACACACCCAGGGTATGTTACCGCCTCTGTTACAGATAAGGCCGCGAAAGTGTCGACCCACGTCGCATCCAATATAAGCGACTTGTCGTTTGCAAAAAATAACACCGCCAGACCATCGAACTGTTTTCAATCACCTCTCTATTGAGGTCAACTGGGTCGAGGATCAACATGAAGTCAGCGTATAAAAGCGTATTATTATTGTGTAATACATTAATGCCCCAAACTTTTTTCTCGAAAATGTGGACTTTTTATTTCCGATCGCCAAAAATACTTTATTTTTTAATGTCATTGTGTAAACTTTTGCAACTTGTACTCCCAAGAAGTTATTTTGGGCGATCGAAAAAAATAACTAGTATGTTTCCTTAAAAGTACTAATCTGCTCAGTTTGGACCTGTGGAATAGAAGGTCTAACGTCAACGCTGGAGTAAACATATGACTATTGAAAGTAGTAACTTACCATGCGCCCTACATGTATAAGAGGTGGTGTTATTGCATACACGCAGATAAGAAATTTACTAAGCAGTTCATATAAAAATGAAATCATGATTCCCTTATGTGCTCTTCTAAAATGAAAGTGTTTACTATTATTGATTTTACAATATACGCACTATCTTTATGAGCAAGCTGGAAATTGTTTGAGCTTGAACCCACACACACACCGATATATATATATATATATATATATATATATATATATATATACGCGTCGTTAAAGACCACGGAGTGTTCTCTCTTCGCTATCTTACTTGTTTATTTCTTGGCGAGAGATTCGTTGGTTTTCTGGTGTTAATTGGTGGAGTATGGCACCTAACGTTGTATCGTGCGCCATTCCTCTAGCGTTTTCGGTCTCTCGACCGTCGTCGGGAGGTTGTGTCTTCTTGTTACTAAGAGTCGTATTTATTATTAGTTATATATATATGGTAATAGATATATAACTGGTGATGAAACTATAAATACGGCTCTTAGTAACAATAAGACACAACCTCCCGAAGACGGTCGAAAGACCGAAAGCGCTAGAGGAATAACCATCGATACAACGTTAGGTGCGACACTCAACCCATTAAAAAAAAAAAAACGACGAATCGCTCACCGAGTCGGCAAAATAATATTTAAGAGAAAGAGAGAAAACTCCGTGGTCTTTTACAACGCGTGTATAAGAAATCACTTGCTGCCGATATATATTTATTTACTCCTCTGCACAAGGCCAGTTTTATCTTACTCCCACAAGTAAGATGTGACCACAGCTTGGGTCGAGTAAGTGGGGTTAAAAGCCAGCGCTCGAGAGGTGAGCACTCTGGCCATTTAAAAATTGCCTGGGCAGCCCCGTCGGCATTCCCCGGTAGGGGCGCCTCAAGCAGTAAGCAATAAACTTACTCCTCCCCAAAGAGGGGAGGCGAAGCCTGGGAGGGTGGATCTCCTAGAACTGCACAGGACAAACCCACAGACAGGTGGAATCAAGCCCCGAAGGACAAGACGACATCCGTCTATAGGGTTGCCGATATATATATATATATATATATATATATATATATATATATATATATATATATATATATATATATATATGGTTAGTTATATATACATTTATATAAACATGAAAACAGCCTACATAATTTAACTCGCGTTACTGTGATAGCCAACACTATGGGCCTATTTATGATCTTAAAATTGAACCAACCGAAATAATTTTTAAAAAGTAAACATATAAAAAGAAAAATCTGACCTTGCGATAATAAGTTCGTCCAAGTTAATATCTACCGTAATACATCGAGGGGTTACAGAATTTATTATCACAACCGACTAGACAAAAACATGTCATCTACCCATTGGAGAATCATAGGCGTCAAACATATTCATGCATAAACATTATCAATATAAACACATGTGAGTCATAACACGCACACACGTGTATTACCTTCTATACATATATACACACAGACAGGACGTAACAAAACTATTTAATTATTGAGACGCCAACAAACAGGCGCAAGTTAGCTTAACATACACACCACTGCTTGACATGGGTTACAAACTGTATATATATATATATATATATATATATATATATATATATATAAACATCATATATATATATCATATATATGAACATTTTTGAGAAATCAGTTATATATATGATGTGTGTATATGTGCCCGCCTGACCTTTGTGCCTTATGTTCCCAAAACCGATTGACACAATTGCTGGAAAATTGGCATGTGGACTACTGACTTCTCAGTGAATGTCATAGGCTATATAAGACATATATAACTTCAACACTGCTTGTCCCAGCCCCTCTCCTACACTGAAAACTGTTTTCCTTTGAGTTAAATGAAATGAAAACTATAGGTAAATGACCAAATAATATGTCTATTCCAAAGATTTCAGCAATTGTTGGTAATATTAACATGATCCCTTGAGCCCCTCCGACACACACTGAAATTAAAACTATAGGTCCACCGAAAATTAAAATAGGTCTAATTTTAATGAAATGTATACCTTATTTCATACATATAACATATGGATGATTTACAAATATATATATATATATATATATATATATATATATATATATATGTACACAGCTTACCAGATTTGATGCGTTTGGAAATCGATTTACTTTTTTCACCTCTAGAATGTCAGGTCAAACTATTCGGCACCTTTCTATCTCAAGTAATGTTGGGGTGATGAATCGCTTTCAGAATTGAGAATTGAAAAAATCGCAAGGTGTTTAAGAGTATCTGAATCGGTATCGGAATCAGAAATATCTTAGCCTAATTTCCAATTCCGAAAACGATGATTTTAAAACAACTTTACACTGAATTTGACATTGCTGCTACTAATGGTGCAATATAATTATTAATTATTTTTTAAAAATACAAGTAAAACTATCATCTACAGATTATGATAATATAGAAATTCGAAGCAAATTTATTGCATTTGCGTAAAAAAAAACACAAAAAAAATTCGCATGAATTCGCTAGGTAAGATTTAAATGAATGCAGTCGCATTAACAGAAATTCGCAAATCTTTTAAAATTAAATCAATCCTTCTTGTCAAAGCAAAATGCTGAAAAAAATAATTGATAATAAAATATGAAGTAATATATAAATAATGTTTTTAATTGTTTGTATATCATCACCTTTTGTCCGGTTAACTTTTGCCGGACCAATCAGCATTAGCAAACATTAAAAGAGGTGGTCAAAAATGTGGAACCAAGTTAAACATTTTGCTACGGCTCAGTATAGTGTAAGATATGGGTGAAAATGAATTTGCGAATGTGATAATTTCCCACTTTTTTCGAACACTCATTTTAGCGTCAGTTTTTTGTTGATTTTGAGTGTCCATGGGTGTGAGCTGGTTTTAAAACAATATTTCTAAAATGCTAAAATAAGGATTGAAATGAATAGAAAATACAATTAGATCAAGAACTAATAATACACACCCTTCGTTGGTTATGCATATTATTCAAACCGTTTGGCAGTTTAGTTGGCACATTCTCCTTCCACTGACAAGTGCATTCCATTTAAGATGCTCCAACATAAAAATGTGCGTATATATATATATATATATACACCAATTTCTGGAATTTAAAATCTGTTTTATGAATTAAATATTTGTATTAATTATTTTTTTTCATATTTAAAGTTATAGTTTAATGTAATAGGGAAGTTTAAATTGTTTGCTTTGTTTTATAATAATAATAATTATAATTATTATTATTATTATTATTATTATTATTATTATTATTATTATTATTATTATTATTATTATTATTATTATTATTATTATTATTATTATTATCAGTAGTAGTAGTAGAAAAAACTGTAGTAGTATTAGTATTGGTCTAGTATTATTATTATAGTATGCTTGTAGATTAGGCTCCCTCTCTTAAATAAAACACGAGATTTTACTTCTTAAGGGCAGAACACCCTAACATCTTTGGCGGTAAGAAAAACACTAAACCAACATAGTTTAGAATTGAAAGTGCGGGATAAGTTTCACGTGTAAAATGAACATTAAATAAAAACCATTTCCACGAGATTTGATCGCTATAGGGCAGTTTGTTTTATATTTAACTGATATCGATTGGAATTAGTTTATCTTTTCTAATGAATTAAACATCACGTATTGTTCCTCTACTTTTTAAAATTAGAGTAAATCCCAAACTACATAATTTACATGTTCATGATATTAATTTCCTTGAAAGCATAACTAAAGTACAGGATTATTTCTGGGTTTATCTTAGCTGCATATTTCATTATATTATGCTCACCTAACATAAACACAGTCGAAATAATTACGTAAAACGTCTCCATATAAGTTACAACGGTTTTAGACTATATAACGATGATTTACACATAAATTATCACACCTTTATATATATATATATATATATATATATATATATATATATATATATATATATATATATGAAGTTAAATATTATATTTATTAAATTGTGAAGTCAGACGTCGGTGGATACTATGTGATAAACTAATGTTCCGGATTGTGTTGTTATTGTTGTTATTTACATTTGTATAATGTGTGAAAAATTTATAAATCTTTTATCACATTCCTTGAAGTTTCACAAAATTATTAATTGCTTTTGTGCTCGTGTTTGAATACTGTGTATATGATCTGTCAATCGCTATTTTTATGTTTCAACATTTAACATGAGTGTAATGGTAAATCAATCATTACGTTGCCATATAAGGTATTTCCTTCATTAACCTTGCGACTTTCTATTATAAAATAAGCATGAGTTCATGTTTGGTATATGATTAATATTGCCGATGAGATAATAATGGGCGGTATAACTCATTAGATGAATATATAAGTGTTACACGCGTAATACAAGAAAATAGTCGGTTTTAAGAAGGTGCGATTGATACTGTCAGTTATTACTTTCTCTTTCTAAGACAATGAGGTAATAATAAAATATTAAGTCATTTTACTAGAACTTTCTTCCTTCCTTCTAACAAATAAGGAACCACTCTTTGAAAAATGATGGTTCCCAGCATCTGAATAATTAATTATTATATTAATTAAAATAAATCGACAAGGAATATGGTAGGCAAATCTGAACTCAGAATATGGTAAGCCAATAAGAAAGTGTAATGAAAGATGAAATAAAAAAGATGCTATAGAAAAAGAGTAAACATAAACAGGTAAAGTATAAGAATATGGAAAGGGGAAATATATCAGAATACACGATGTAATATGAAGATAATAATAGAAAACACATGGAAAAAGAATTAAATAAAAAAGGAATTGAAAAATATACAGATATTATAGAAGGAATGATAGATGAAAACAAATAAAATTAAATGAATTCCGAATAGATTAGAAAGAGTATAAAGACAATAGTGTTAAGAAAATGACAAAATTAAGCCAGAGAGGATCTATTGGCAACAAAACAAAAATAAAATAAAGATACAAATAGTAATGAATTATACAGAAGCAAAAGACAACAATAAAAAGTTCAACGTTAAATACAAAG
>OY744518.1:44361511-44371511 GCA_963556195.1 Sepiola atlantica
AAACTATAATGTTTGCCTTTCTAGAAACTTTTGCTTACATGTGTTATCAGAAAAGCAAACGTCAAATAGTTATATTTGCTGAGTTCACTCGGCACAGCAAAGGAGATTTCAAAAAAAGTTGAAATTACGTAAATACTGTTTATATCGTAAATAATTGAATGACAATAAGCAAGACTATTACGAGGAAGTCTGTGAGTAGAGAAATCAACAACACACACTTGCCAAAGTTATTATTAAAGCTCTCAAATCTAAAATACTAAAGGATCAAATTAAATCTAGTAGAAAATAAAATAATTCAGCACTGCTGCATATTGTTTTTTTTTCTTTCGAAGACTACTTATTTGGTAAGAAAATAAAGTTGTTCCGTTACAAGGCAGGGTAATTTCACACTTCTAACTTCTAACACTCTGTTTCGGACCGGAATAATCTTAACACGTTCTGGGCAATCTTAGTTTGGCAACATCCACCCTAAGTCCGGGGTCCGTCTCTTTACTAAGTGTATTTTGCTGGCGAGCAAAATAGAGTCTTTTCACTTTATATTGACAATTTGACGTGCATGACGCCGTTCCTCTCTCAACAGAATTAATTCAGTAATAAAATAAAATGTTTACTAATTATTATGTTCTTGACATATTTTGTATTTCCAATCCGCCCTTCACATTTTGGAATGTCCAACAGTATACTCCGTCTTTCATTCTTCGTCATTTGTTTCCATTTCCCACTGTTACCATAGTGGAGCGAGATTCTTCTATCCCTCGACACATTCATGGAAGAAAAATTGCATTTTTATTAAGTTATTAAATACGCAGAAAAAATATTCAGCAGACACCACACACCCCTATCGACAAGCCCGGCTACGACAGATCGGCGATGCATCGGGTCCCAGCAAGACAATATAAGTCTTATCTCTTAAAAAATATTTCGAGTTAATTGGCGCAGCTATGTCAATATGGTGAGGCCCACTAAACGCCGATGATGTACGTTGGTCTGTGTTATACAGTGACAACTACTCAGGTGACCCTGGCTTTTCTTTTAATCGCAAACCTCGAGCCAAAAAACGGCTTTCCCCATAATTTATTCCCCGTGTCAACACATTTTGTTTAAATGCCTTTTATGTGTTCATAACCTAAGAAAACAAATTCAATTCTTATTTCGCTCTCTATCAATCTGACAATATTCTCACAATTCCACAATATTGCCACAATTCAACATCATCTCTGCAACAAAACCCTACTGTTTGGCTGCATACGAAAATCAAGTGACTGGTGACGGACGTTATCGGGGTTAATTATCTTCATTAGTAGGAATTCACATTCACCCAAAATATTGCAAAAAGAATAGAACATGTTCCTTTTATGTTTCCTCTTTCCTTTTTGTATATCAATTATAGTTTTCTTTTCTTTTGATACAAAATAATTCTACCGTCTGATTAAGACAACTTGGGTCCGGTTTCGGTCAACCCTTTTCCGTTCGGCAATATTGTCACAGTCCCACTTACCCTAACACCTATATTCAAGGCCGGGTTGGCAATTTAACTTCCCTCATGAATGCGCGTGGCATGCCTCATAACCAAATATGTTACATTAACATGGTCGTGTCTGCGTTTTCGCAGAACAGTCGAAAACAGGAAATAATTAATGGTCGGGACTTGAAATTTCTTGAGTTTATCTACTTGTTCGGGACACGCTGAGCATAATTTTGTTATTAGCAAGTATATAAACATATATATATATATATATATATATATATATATATATATATATATATATATATACATACTCATTTATATATAATTTCTTTTTTTCGTTTTTATATTCCATGTACTTTCAAAAATTAGCTCTTATCATCAGAGGAAAACATTAGCAAACATTGTTATACTGGTTTAGCATGAATTTTAAAATATGAAAAGTTGTAAGTAAAAAATGTTCATTGATATGTGGGTAATATCTCTCTCTCTCTCTCTCTCTATATATATATATATATATATACATATATATATATATATATATATATATATATATATATATATATACATATATATATAAGCCCGTATAATACATTAATACAAAGAACAAACACTTGCTCGATTGTTGGTTCTACAAGAGCTAATATCAAGTATTTCATGTAAAAACTTTACATTACACCCTTTGTGTGTTGTGCAACAATTACTTCCCCATTTTATCGGTCTGTTTTACCGATGTGGTGTGCTGATGATTCGAGCGGACAATAATAAGATAGTTTCTAGCCTAGACAAGGTTTATCAATAAAAATAATCAATCATAGTGTATTGCGAATAAATAAAACTATTTATATGTATTATGAAGTAAATTTAATTTTTAACTTTTTTTTTTTCAGACATTATAGCTAAATAACAAAAGCCTGCATTGCTAATATTTCTTGTTATTCAATTAAGCTAAGGGTTTTTCCGAAAATAATGCATATATTTTCTTTTTTTTAATTACTATGGCATTTCATTAGGATCACATGCTTCTCCCAAATAAATATTTAAAAAAGATGGTGGCGCTCATTTTTACTCGCTACTAAGTATCCACTCGAACCGCTACCCGTAACACCGGTTCTAATTCTTTCATGGAATAGTAATGATATTAACACTGTTTGGGTATCATTTCTCGCAATAGTATTGTGTTATGTCTTCTGCTGTACATTTTCAATCAATATTATGACTGCTTCCAGTTTTAAAGAACATAAGAATAGCGGTTTTGTAATTATTACAGAACGGTTTCTATTTGCATGCTTGCAAAACAATAATATGTCTGCTAAGATGTTTTTCGAAACTAATTTCATACATTTCGTCATTGAATTACTTTGTTTTTTAATTGGCAATACATATGTTTACGGTGTGGTAAGCATCACACATATTTCTTTTTCACATTGGCTTTTTATATAGTCGTTATTATTATGATTATTATTATAACACTGGTTTTCGATGTTTTCAAAGTCCTATTATACAATATTAGGCCAATTATATGCACTGTATGCAGAAATTATGCTGTTGTATTTCAAAACATTAGCACATTGCAAATATCCTAAATTGTGATCTATTTGTAGATGAACACAATGCAATATTGGAAATATTAGATTGATTTATTTACAAATAGCTTACAACATATTTTAAATAGCTAGAATAGGATAATTAACAAAGTAAGTAAGTTTCCAACCACCGATTGCCATTGCACATAACACCCTAGCTGAGAGATCAACATTCAAACTCCTCGGCCTATTCTTCACAGGTAACATGAATTGGAACTAATACATTAAATACATAACAAAGGCTGCAGCAAATGATGTAGGCTCCCTCTACTGTGCTAGTAAACTCCTCACACCTGACATTATTCGGCATATCTACAAAGCCACCATCCGTCCATGCATAGAGTAGTGTTGCCACATCTGGGCTGGTGCTTAATTCACATGTCCCCCCTTCCTTGACAAAGTCCAAAAAAGAGTCCCCAACTTAATAGGTCCCTCACTGTCAACAAAGCTCCAGCTCCTGTCCCATCGCCGCAATGTAGCATCCTTGTGCTTGTTTTACAAATACTTCAATTGAGTGTGCTCCGATGAACTGGGTACTTTGGTGCCCCTCAACGTAAATTCACTAGACCAACTCAACAATCAGCTAAATCCCATCCATTCAATGTAGAGGTCCACAGATGCCGGAGAGCCGTCTACTCCAAAAGCTTCTTTCCTCGTGCTGTTTGCCTCTGGCACTCCCCCTTCTCCCCGTTTCCCCGACAGTACCGACATGCAGAAGTGTAAAACTCATTTAAACAGACACCTTGCTACACTGCTCCCAATTTGAGGTAACATCCAAAACCCACAAACAAATTCTCAGTAACCCTTTAGGTCTACAGTGGCGGCGTGCCTTGTTTGGGGTGAAATATGTTTTACAAACAATTTTTTAACTCACGCTGCGCAAACTGTGAGTCGGTCTTTAGATACCAGCAGTCGTCGGCCAGAAAGTTGGCATATAATCGGCCTTCAATAACACTGATATATTGGTGAAAACTCTCACCCTCTTCTTTACTGTAGTCTCCACAAGTTTTTTGAAAAATAGTTGGCAAATATTCTCCATTAACTCATCAATCACCTTCTGATACTGAATACTTCTGTGATTGCCAAGGAAGGTTGCAATGACTGTTATAAGATACAAGACTAAGAGTTCAGCAGGATTCAGTGCTTAATCAATACCTTTATCATTTATGAGTTACTTTTTGTAGGACAATCAAATACCCTTGCTTTTATTTTCTTCTTCTTTCGTTGAAACTTCTGATCGAGGAAAGCAAGGCATCCACGTTCTCTATCCAATGCCTTTAGAAATTGTTTGATGAGACCGAGTGTCATGTGGAAAGTAGGAAGCAATATATTGCTCGGTTAAATAAAAGGGTGGAACAAAATGTTGTGTGATTCAGGTGTTAATCCGTGTCTTGATAACTACTCTTGTCTAAAAGTATACTGGTCATCAGCACGGCTATCCCATGAGATCATATAGCATGTATACATGTAATCACCTTGATGAGATAGGATGAGTTCACCAAATTTAAGATCTCTACAGATCAAACATTTCTGTGTTTGATAGTTCACTGCAGGCAACACACGGTTCACACATGTATTTGTTGTATTCTTTCATCTCAAATGAGTGCACAACTGGGATCTATGTAAACTTGTTTTCGATATTCAAATAACTGCTTTCAGACTTCTCTTAGATCTGTTAATAAAAAGTCTCTATTCTATAACATCATACTTCAGACCAAGTAATTTAATCAGGTCAACAATATTTTTAAATTCACTCTCGCGATCCCGATACCAATAGAATGTTTTTTTTTATGGCGCCAGTACGCGTTTCTGTTGAAGACGAAGACTCAGAATTTGGGAAAACTCTTTCGAAATTTTTAGGTCTCGTGTCAAATCATTGAGTTTGGCTTTCGTAAAAGCACCGGTTGGTGGCCCTTTTCTGGCGTGTATTCAGCACACTTAGCGGTATCAATAAGTTCACTAAGTCCAGTATAAGTACTATATTTGATGATGGAATTTGGCTAAGCACCAGGAAGATTGGAGCCATAAAGAACTAAATTTATGGCAAAAATATTATCAGGGAAGTAAACATGGTGTTTATTCTTGTAATGTATACATTTTTAGATTAGGAATGCGAAAGTAGCAAACGGTTACGTGCTATTTTCCGTCCCTCCACACCATTGAGACACTGAATGTAATACTCTTTATTTGTTGTTCCCTCAAACCCGTAAGTTCTCTACACATGTTGATGCTTATTCTGGAGTCCTAGTTCGTCTCATATAAGCGTGATATGTTTCTTCATAAAATCGGTGATTTTTTCTTGTCGGTCTGGAGAAACCACATATCCGCAAATGAAACATAACCTATTCGGATGCCTTTTACATTTTTGACCCATTTTTATATACCTGAAAATAGAAATAGAAATAGTTATTAAAGGTTACCAATGACCCGGTTTTGTAAAAGCAAAGCGCATACACGTTTACATTGCGATATTTTAGAAAAATATATTGCACAAGCAATATACACTTTCTTTGAACCTAGAACTTACACAGGAGAATAAACTGTATTTAAAAAAAAATTAGCATTAAAAAATGTTCTTTTATCAGTTGGAAACTACTTGTCCGTTTTAAAATAGTAGTATTTATCACAATAGAATGAGATCTTACGCCATTGTTATATGATGATTGATATTTTTTTGTTAGCTGTGCTTTTTTGTTCGATCGAAAACAATAACTACTTATTTACTTTTATATGCTGGCTGTGGAGTGTTACTATTACATTATTACGGTAGGGAGCCTGGACCCGCGTCACACTTCGAGAACCCGATTTTATTTATTATTCTCCCCCCCCCCCCCGAAAATAGTATTACACCTATTATATTTAATCCTCATAAATAAGCGTGGCTAAATTCTATTTAATGGGTTCTTTCTGATTTGTGATTTTCGAATTGATGATCTAACATGTATTTGTTAAAGTGTTTGTATATTTCATTCGAGCTACGAATGGACACGGGTATTGCTAATAAGCGTGCCACGTTAGGTTAACAACGTAGCTACTGTTAGATCGTTAGAGTCGGGTGAGAAAAAGTGTTAAGCTTGTCACATCTAAAAAAAATAAAATGTGCAATGTATATGGATATCCCCTAAATAATTTAAACACATGAGAATAACATCTAAATATTTACAGAACACACATAGAGTCGTGTGTGTGTTCTAATAATAATAAGTGTATTTTAGTGTTTACTTTAAAACACTCTATATACAAATGCTTTCTTTTCTATATGAGAACACAGTCATATTGTGTTATCTATCATAAATCGTTAGGCTCAAACACACGGACGTCAGAACACTATTTCGGCTGTAAACGTTACACTAAACAGCAGAAAACGATCAGGATTATCGGGAAATCACAAGACTCAGTTAAAACTGTGAGAATTACCATTACTTCTAATGGCGCGAAAAATAACAATCTCAAGTAAAAAAAAAATCAAAATAAAGATATCACTAAAGTAAATCGACGAAGAGAAAGAAAATATAAAATGACGTAAACTCCCTACAAAATACGTGAAAGCAATTCTAAGGAAATAAACAGATAATTAAAGTTTCGTCGACGTTGGGTGCGGTTGGAATTTTGTTGCTCGTTAAATGGGGATAGAATAGCAGGCTGCCTTCTCTTTTCCGTTGCACTGAGAAAAGGCTCCATTTCCATTCAAATAAAACGATCCAAGGTCGAAAGGAGGAAGTCATGGCTTAGATTGCGTTTGAAAAGAATCAGATAGTAAAAGAGCGAGATAGAGTAAAAAAGACACCCGCAACAGAAGAAACTAAAGAAAAACAAGTCGCGCGTGCGTGGTCCACCCTATGTATGTGACACGATGTGGCGAGTGTAAAATGCAATAAATTTGGGCAATTCGGGGCATTTTGCCCCCTTGACCCCCTGGGGGCGCGAACCAGAATTTTTATGAGGGCAACGATGCTCATTTCATATCCAGAACAATTGCCTCTACATTTTGGCCAAGTTTCAGAAAAAGTGAATGGATGGATCAAACGTTATGGAAAAAGGGTCATTGTTTGCAATTTTGGGGGCTTTTGACCCCTGGGGGCGCAATTTTGGGGGCTTTTGACCCCTGGGGGCGCAAACCAGATGTTTCCAAAGGTCAGCGATACTTATTTTCTATTAAGAAAATTGCCACCACATTTTGACCAAGTTTCAGAGAAATTGAATGGATGGATGAAAAGTTATGGGGCAAAACATGTTATATTTTGCCATTTCGGGGCCTTTTGACCCCCTGGGGGCCTAACCAGATGTTTTTCAAAAATCGGAGCATGTCACTTTCTAACCTGACCAAAGTTACAACTTCATGCACAATTTCAGAGAAATTCAATGCATGGTTGCGGAGAAAAATCCGGACGGACAGACGGACATGCCTCAAAACATAAATCCCCCGATTTTATAAATCGGGGGACCAAATAGACGAATAAATACATCTTGTAGTCTTTTAAAACTTTTCTCATTGTTTTTTTTCTTTTTTATTGTTTGTTTCTTCTCAATTAACTTATCTTGCACTGATTTGCTTCTTCTTTCTTTTCACTTTTGTTCTATTGACTTTTCTTTTTCCCTGTTCTCTTTTCTTAAGTTCATTTTTTGCTATTATATTATTACTATATATTTTTAATTGTTCGTTCGTTGAATGTAAAATTGTTTATTTTTGATATATTTTTTTCTTGCTTGTTGAAGTTATTATTTACTTAATATGTGTTCTAACATAGGCCATTATTAATGATTTCTCAGCGAACACAAGTGCTCTTCAATGTAACATACCTTTACAGATTTCACTCATTTATCGCCTTTTCCCATAAAAGTTTCAAATCATTTGAAGTGGTCGTCACACTTGTTTACTATTGTTAAATTGATTTCTCTCTGATAATGTCAGTGGAGTTTTTCAAATTAGGGTGACAACGATTCTTCCCAACTTTCACAATAAATATAGACATTGTTTTAGCGTTGTTTAGTTTTAACAGGGTACATCTCTCACGATATAGCAATCAGGAAAATCATTTTCACATATTATATCAGGTTGAAAAAAAAGTAGTGTTGTTTTTGTCCAACACATTTATTCTATGTGAAACATTCACATCAAGTCATTTATAATTTTTACAATAATTTCCCTCGTTTTCTATGACTTCTGTGCAACAATCAACTAGCTTATTAATGGCTTCTTCAAAACATTTCTCTGATTTTTTAGAGAAAAAACAAATTGAAGCCACTTTTTAGTTCATCGTAATTTTCATAAATGTTATTATGTTAGTAATGCTGTACCTACCTGAAAAGATGGCAGTCGGATGGAGCAATGCCAGATGAATAAGGCGGATCAGACAAAACTTCCCGATTGAATCTCACGGCACGCACTCGGACGGTCACTATACTAGATTTTTACCCAATTGCTATTTACATTATTAACACTAGTGTCATCTAGATTGAGTATTCACCTTGTTCAAACATACGTTTATTCAGGGAAATACTACTAACTGCAGAAAAGTTATTAAAGTGTTTACAGTGTAGAGTCATAGTCGATGAATTCTTCGATATCAGCGTATTATCTAAATAATGGCCCATCAAGTAAACAGCTGGAGTATTGTCTTATTGATGGCACGTAGCAATATCTAAAGTGGGCATGTCCCTTTCTGTTTGCACAATTTGTAGTCGTCTAATTTAAAAGAAATACTTTCCTGAAATAAAAATGTCAATTTTCATATTTCTTTCGGCTCAGCTTGTTGCACATATGTATGGTTACGTTTATTCCTTGGATTATTTGGCAACAGAGTCTACACTTGCTATTAATATTTACCATCTCTATTTGTTCAATCGCTCTAGGTTTTCAAGTATTCATGTTTATTTTACTTTAGCTATTTTTACTCCATTTTGTTTCGTTTTGCGTTTTTCAATACTTTTCTTCTATTTGTATTTCTCTTGATTTTAATTTCCTTTCAGTATAACACTCATTCCACGTTTAGAAAGAAGAAACAAGAATACGAAGAAAAAGAAGAGGAGATGGAAGGGAAACATAGATATTTCCATGAACCGTTTATTCACAAGCAGTGTGTTTATTTATTTACTTACTTATTTATTTTGCATGATCGCAAAATAAAAGATAAGGCTAAGGGTGAGGCCCGAGTTTGATCTTTTTATCAGCAAATCTTAAATATTTCTACTGACCCTAAATCGATTTTGTTGCGAGGTTACAAAGCGCAAGTATGTCGAATGGAATAAATAAACCTTTTGTTGTGTCAAATAATATCAGTTGCTTAAACATTCTAAATACAAAATATATAGCAAAATGTATGCGTCTATTTTTTTAATACATGCTCTGTATTTGCATATGCGTTTTTGGAATGCTTAAGTTTTAATGATAGTCATACGTGCAAAAGAAATCGTAATCTATTATATCACAATTGTGTACTTTCCTGATTAAATTTGGATTAATTGGCAGTTATCTAATGCACATCATTAAATTATTATTTAACTTTTCGTTATCATATCGAGTTACATAAGTATACCATCAATAATTGATATGAATAGCATCTTAATAAATGCATCTGAACCCCACGTGTGTAGTGTCGATATATATATATATATATATAAGTTAATTCTTCCTTGTGTGTACTATGGGCTGGGATTAAATGGTGACGACGGTCGACATCGACTACTGGATATAGGTATACCATATGTGTCGCATACAATAAACATCATCGGCCATACGTTCGTAATAGTTGTTATATCGCGTTAATTATGAAAAAAGGAATCCCATTAGTATAATTTATTTTCTGTGATTAAACTTAACAGTTTACAAAATATAATCTCTAAACCTACGTGATTTGGATTATCTAATCATAGATTTGTCAAAGACGGTCATTTTAATTTGTATAACTTTATTTTTCATTAGGTGTGATGCGTATATTCGTATTTTTTA
>OY744518.1:44376511-44379011 GCA_963556195.1 Sepiola atlantica
GGCTTTTATTTCAATTTTATTAACTTTCTATGCAATACTTAAAACTTGAACGAAAAACACACACATTACTCGACAGCGTGCCAACGCATCTCTCGTTCGACACCGGATTTGAATCCTACCGCCATTTCATAACATCAAGGCGATGACGTCGTACCATCAAATACGTTTATCAAATTAACAAACAAATAAGTTTCTTTATTCTTGTTTTTTTTTTTTGTTTTTTTTTTTTTTGATGAAAAAAAAAAAAATGACTCAATACTGGTCACCCCTGAAGAAGGAATTTTATTCCGTAATCGATAGGATTAATGTAAGAAAAAAAAATAAAAAATAATAAATTAATCTTGTATTGCTAATTTGGCTTTCATTTCAATTTTATTAACTTTCCATGCAATACTTAAAACTTGAACGAAAAACACACACATACTTCGACAGCGTGCCAACGCATCTCTCGTTCGACACCGGATTTGAATCCTACCGCCATTTCACACCATCAAGGCGATGACGTCGTACCATCAAAGACGTTTATCAAATTAACAAAGAAATAAGTTTCTGCATTCTTGTTTTTTGATGAAAAAAAAAAAAAAATGACTCAATACTGGTCACCCCTGAAGAAGGAATTTTATTCCGTAATCGATAGGATTAATGTAAGAAAAAAAAAATAATAATAAATTAATCTTGTATTGCTAATTTGGCTTTTATTTCAATTTTATTAACTTTCCATGCAATACTTAAAACTTGAACGAAAAACACACACATTACTCGACAGCGTGCCAACGCATCTCTCGTTCGACACCGGATTTGAATCCTACCGCCATTTCATAACATCAAGGCGATGACGTCGTACCATCAAAGACGTTTATCAAATTAACAAAGAAATAAGTTTCTTTATTCTTGTTTTTTGATGAAAAAAAAAAAATGACTCAATACTGGTCACCCCTGAAGAAGGAATTTTTTTCCGTAATCGATAGGATTAATGTAAGAAAAAAAAAAAAAATAAATTAATCTTGTATTGCTAATTTGGCTTTCATTTCAATTTTATTATATATATATATATATATATATATATATAGATGGGGTGTATTTAGGCAACCTTTTCACTCGAATAAAAATGTTGTTTAATATGGCAGACACATTATAGATTGAATATATTTGGCTTGCCCATTTCCATTAGCCGAATCATAGTTTTGGTTTCGGTGGGAAATTTGCCGATTGGTCTACCATAACCGTTGGTGTGCTAAGTACATTCAGATCCATCTCCCCGGAATCTAGTAAGAACACTACTGAACTAATCATTAATAATATCTATGAAAACCCTAATAACCGGCCCCTCAAAAGAAACAATAACACCTTGCGTAGAATGTTGTTGGACCGCACTACTGAAGTTCACTTCTATGATCATCACGCAATATCTATATTCAAAGAGATTGCGTAGCGATGGGTTCCGGGCTAGTTGCAACATGTTGTAATTTTTGCAAATATCACTAAGAAAAAATGAATTCAATCTCATCACATGAGAACCGATACTTATATGATATCTTAATACTTATTAATAACAAATATAAAATCATTAAATGTTGAACTAATTTCCTAAATAACTCCGTACCTAATTGCACGTATGAATTATCAACATTCCTTTTTAAGATGTGTTAAAGACACGGACCACGATCAATACTCCACACTCGCGTATCAAAAAACTTCTAATAATAATGCATGCACCCGTAACTTTCATAGCGAACGCCCCTTCATATATAAAATAGATATGATTAAACACTTGTTTACTCGAGCCAAATTAATTCCGTCTTTCCCAAATATCTTATAACATCAACTAAACAATACCACACAAACTCTAATAAATAATAGCTTCATTTACTATATTATTGACCAACACATTAGACAGTTTAAAAAATAATCCTCACGAAAATATTTATAAATCTACTCGTCCAGCTTACGCATTTATAAAAGTATTCTTTCGTTACCAGTTTCATCATAATTATGAAATTGATAAACAGCTATGAACAAATAGTATTTATAAAAAACGTTATTCCTACCGACCCTAATAAAAAAAACGATTACCTTATTATTACGAATATTTTTCTCCCTCGCAAAGAGGTTTCGATAGGAAACACTTCGTATATGAAAGTCAATTGCTTACTCTGTCTCCGCCAATGTGTTGGCTTGACGACTAGAACTTTGTCGAGGAATTTACAATGACTTTATCACCTACCAGCGCAAGAGCCCTTACTAAACACCACAATATTAAAACATAGAAATAATAAACAAAAACTCTATTCATTTGAAGCTTTAAACATAAAAACAAAAAGTACAGCCAGTAACAGAATAAACTGGTATACTAGTGATACCATTCTAAATTGTTTATGGTTCTAAATTTAGTTCTGTATTAACAATATAATTCACGCCAAAAGTGTGAATTAATATACACCTAAAAAACTATGGTCTTAACCTGATCCCCTTACACATACACGAAAGTAGGTCTAAAAGT
>OY744518.1:44381511-44386511 GCA_963556195.1 Sepiola atlantica
TATATGTATACACACATATACATATACAAATATGTATATATATATCTACACATGGACATACGTTAACATATATATACATATGTATATATATATATATATATATATATATATATATATATATATATATATATATATATATATATATATATATATATATATATAAAGCAAATTGTTGTTTGCTTGAAGCATTGCTGGTAAATATAAATGTAAGTATGTAATCCGAGGCAGGAGCAATGTGACATAGGCACCAGAAGGTGGAACAGATGAACAAAAATAAATGAGAAGAGAAAATAAGAATGGAATCTAAAATCGATGTATTAATATTTCACGTTAAAACAGATTAAATACCACAACAGTAAATAGAAAAAAAGTTTACTTTCAAGCAATGAAAAAGTTCCGGAAAAGGTAAACTTGAATTTTCGAGAGCGGGACTTCTCATCATCAAAAGATCAAAAATATGACCGAATGGTCGAAAAAGCGAAATGGAAACAACTGTTGACGAAATGCCGCAGAGAATTGATGGTAGATACGCAGAAAATGAGTTTAGATAAGCTAATTGGATATCAATATTAATTATTCTTATCATAATTTAATTGTAGAATTATTCAGCTTAAATCTTGTCATCTTATTAATATTTGTTTATTTATATACTTTATTATTTATTATTATTTTTTAAATTTTTATTTTTTATTTTATTTTTTTCCTTTTTCGTTTTTACTTCAATTTTTATTTTTAATTTGTATAAATTTGAGCCGTTAAGCTGGTATTTAATCTGTTTTACGTGAAATATTAAGAAATTGATTTGAGATTCCATTCTTCTTTTCTCTTATTTATTTTTGTTCATCTGTTCCACATTCCGGTACCTATACTACATTGCCCCTGCCTCGGATTACAAACATACACCCCCCCCCCCACACACACATATATATATATATATATATATATATATATATATATATATATATATATATATATATATATATATATATAGAGAGAGAGAGAGAGAGAGAGAGAGAGAGAGAGAGAGAAAGACTGCAGTAATTTAAATGTTTGTTCCAATCCAGAGTGCTCGTTTTGGGGTTAAAGGACATATTTTCTCATGAAATTAACAAAAAAGAACAAGAACAAAAAAAACAATATATTATATTTATTTGTTTTAATCATTTCTTTTTTATTTTGGCAATTTTTAAATTCTTTAAATCTGAAATGTCCGTGGACTTGTTTGATTCGTGCGCTCTTTGATTACAAAGTCTTAATACACAGGCTTGTTTTTTTTATTTTTAATAAAAAAATAAACAATATTTGTAAAATTATAATTACTTTTATACAATACAAACGAACCTGTTTTACTTTTTTACCCTAACCCTTAACTAAGTGTTAGGTTCAGTTTCATTAAAAGTGTGTTGTCTTTGATTCGTATTGTGCAGAAGATCATAGTTATATTTAAGTAAATGTATGTATGTATATATATATATATATATATATGTGTGTGTGTGTGTGTGTGTGTGGGTGTGTGTGTGTTTTCAATTGTTCGTTGTTGATATTGTTGTCAATTGCCTGTTACAAAATAAATTAAGTAAAGTTATATTTAACTAAGATTTTTCACACAAAAAAATCATTGAACAAAATATTATTTTATTTTGTATTGTAATCACTTCATAGTTCTTTTTAGGAATAGCTATCTAAGAAAAGTTTTGTACTTCCGTCATCAATTCTGAGTGGCACTTAACCCTTCCAAAAGGCTTAAAAGGGAAAATCAATCTTTCTATAAAAATGCAACATTCTATGGGAATTTCTCCTTCACTGATCGAGGATAGCAAAGAGTATGTATAATATCAGAACAAATACTACACTTTAACTATAATTGTGCATTGAAAAGTAAACAGACCCCTATAAAAAGTCAATGAAACATTAATTATATTTATATAAGTGAAAAAAAGTTTAGAAACAGAAAAAAAACATTTTTATTTTACATGGAAATGTATTATATATTTTCTTTAAGAAATGATCAAAGCCAACATTTATATATAAGTGTTCATATTTTATATTGCAAATAATAATTAAATAAGTTTTTCATACGCTATTATAAAAATAGTGTAATATGTGGTTCTATTATATGTAGGGATGTAGGGAAGGTGGAATGTGCTCAGGGCAACAAATTCTTTCTCGGTTATTAGCATTTCCGTGTTGTGAGTTATGTATTCATCCAGCCTTTGTTAGTGCCTTCCACACAATTTTCTATACTTACCAGTCTTATTCCTCCTTCGTTTCTTTTAATGTAAGGTCTGTCCGTAGCATCTTTTTGGTGTAGTGAGTTCAGCATTGTCATTAATCTTCTAGTCCTCTGGTCCAGATGTCTGGCTTTTTCTCTAGTCCAGCCTATGAATAGTCCAGAGTATTTTATTACTGATACTGCCCTGGTATTTATTCCTTTTACTAGATGTATGTTATATAATTTAGTTTCTAAGTGTGTTCTTGTTCTTCGTAACTATTCTTTTTAAATCTTTTCTTTCATTTTTGTGGGTTTGATAGTCTCCGCTTCCAGAACTCCCAAATATGTGTAGCTATCCAATTCGCCTTGGTTGGGGAGTTCCGTGCCCTCTGTCATCTCCAGTTTTCCTATTTTCATTTCTAGTAGTTCACACTGTTTCATTCCGAATAATAATAATTATTATCATTATTATTATAATAATCATAATAATAATAATCATAATAATAATAATAATTATTATTATTATTATTATTATCATTATTATTATTAGTAGTAGTAGTATCAGTAGTAGTAGTAGTAGTAATACAAGTAATATTAATAGAAGTTGAAATAATATAAGGCTTGCCAAGCGTTCTTCAGGCCTATGACATTTACATGATGTTTAATACATTCAAATCGTATTATTCGGCATTATAAAAGTGTTATTATCATAATGAGTGATGGTAGTAGTAGTAATAGTAGTAGTTACAGTAGTAGTAGTAGTAGTAGTAGTAGTAGTAGTAGTTGCTGTGGGCATAATACTAGTAAGATATATTTCTTACTCAAAGCTCGAATGTCATGGAGTATGAAACTAAATTTGATGAAATAATGTCGAGTAGGTTCAGAGACTATAATTTCAGAACACCCGACTAAACGCACATAATAATTTAGAATGTGAAGTTACATATACCTATCACTCGAATTTATTAAAGAAAACAGAGCAATCGTACTTCACGCGTTATTCAGTTTTAATATTTATAACGTGTAGTATTTAAGAAAATGTATGTGTAGGGGTTAGAGAGTTGTTTGGGATGTTAGAAATTGCAGGCTATTTGTATGTGTTGGTACGGATGCTGAAATAATTTCTTAAGCGTGCTAAATATATTTTCTTAAAATGGTTAATTGTATCTATAACTTTTAACATTATGTGTGCCTCCTAGAATTGATTGGTTTGCCAAAGGTTGGGTATGCTGCCCTATATGCACTTTGTCAAGTGCACATGCACTCACATATCAGATCCTGGACTATTACATACACTTACTTAATATATTACGTACTCATAAAGACATATTACATTATATACAAACCCACACATTTGTAGGTTGGTGCACATGTACATACATACCGATACACTTACCAATACACAACTACCCACAACCACCTACACCTATATCTATACACACACTACACACAAACCCACATATGCATATATCTCTCTATATATATATATATATATATATATATATATATATATATATATATATATATATATATATATAAAAAGACCTAACCATTAGCTCCATTACCGATGAATATCAGTATACCAAGACGGATACATATACTATCATTTATTACGAAACAACTGAGATAGCTACTAGGCTAGGTGTCGAATACAGAACTAACTACCTAGACAAGAGGGAGGTGTTTTTACTTTAAAAGTTCACAAACATAACTTCATGAATAAGCCTTCCTGCAGACTAATCAAACCAGCTAAAAGCGAACTAGGACTAGCAAGTAAATTAATTGTTAAAAATATAGTTTATAAAATTAAGGAAAAACACAAATTTAAGTCTATGGGGCAATACAAATTCAGCCCTAAATTGCTTCCATAACATACACGAAAAACACAGATGCAAATTCACACAATTAGACATAGTAGACTTCTACCCATCCATATCAAAAGACACCCTAGACAAGTCCTTAACCTTTGCACTTTCACACACAAACATCAGTCAACTAGAAAGGGACACAATACTACAAGCCGGACAAACCCTACCTTGTTTCGAGGGATAGACGTGGAGTAAACAATCAAACCCAAAGGACCGATTTGATGTAACAATGGGCTCTTATGACAGTGCAGACATATGCGATTTAGTCGCCTTGCTAATATTTGATACTCTAAAATAAATTCCCCAACTATTTATTTGGTCTTTACAGACATGACGGGCTCTGCCTGTCACGCAACCACAACGGGGTCACACTAGATAGATTTAGAAAGATTTAACAAACACCTTTCAAAGACTCGGTTTCAAAATCAGCATTAAAACAAATTTAGACTAAGTAGACTTCCTGGATACCACAATGTACCTTACAAACAATACACCCACACCTTGTCACAAACCGAATGAAACACTCTAATACATACACAAGGGATCCGGCCACCCCCACTGTTTTTAAAAATGTACTCAATAATATTAGCCAAATAATTTCAAACCTCTCATTCAGTCGCGAAATGTTCAACCAGGCAGCACCCTGTTACAACAAAGCGCTCCGCGATTGCGGGTTCATAGAAGAGATATCATACACCCCCACCCAAGACCAACCACGGGCGAGCCGCAATAGAAGGAGGTCGGTGATCTGATTTCCCCCACCATATTTCACCAATACTAAGACAAGGGTAGGCCACCTTTTCCTCAACTTACCGACAAACACTTCCCTTCAACACAACCTGCACAAACATTTTAACAGAAATTCTATTAAGGTTAGCTACTCCGCTGCCCCATATATGAGAAACATCATCTCTGTGGAG
>OY744518.1:44391511-44401511 GCA_963556195.1 Sepiola atlantica
TTGGCGCCTTTATTTATCATCGTATTTTTCAAGCGAAACCTCATTCTCTTGCCTGATGTTAATGTCTTTGCGTTCCTGCTATTGCCCGTTGTAACCACTACATTAATCACTATCGGCGGATGGTTCCGAGGCGTCTAGACAATCATACACAAGAGTTAGAAGTGTTACAAGAGAGCAATCTATGAGGTTAAGTCGAGCTATTCTCAAATGATTCGTGATTATTTCATTACAAGGTGTTAGCATTCGTGATATTTTGAAAATCTACAATAGTGTTATCAATAGTAGCAAGTCAGCTATTCCTCTTGTTTTTAATGGTCTTAAGGTTATTTCATCTTCATAGAATCATCTGTTTGCTCGTCCTATTGCTGACAATTCTTCTCATGATGGTTCCTTTGAAAACTGATAAGATCACTCCAAAGAGAATTCCTTCTTATATTGGCCAGTCTAAGACTTCTGGTCCTGATTGAATCTATGTTGTCGTGCACAAGCGTTGTGCTTCGGAACCTGTTTCTATCATGTCTTACTTATTCAATATATGTTTGTCTTAGTTGTATTTCTCTTGTTGTTGGAAGGACTCCACTGTTGTCACTATTTAAAAAAAAACTTCTGATACATATGACCCAACTAAGTATTTTTTTGCTAGTCTCTTATCTGTTATAAGCAATGGTTTTTAAAGGTTGTTGAATAGTAAGCGTGTTCATTTGCTGAAAAAGTATGGATCTCTTTCGTGATGTCAGTATGGCTTCTGTGTGTTTATTTTAACTGTTGATCTGTTAATTGCTAAACTGAACGGATATGTCTGTTTATGGATAATTGAGGAAAGGGTAGATCCATTGCGTTCATCATAGTGTGGCATTCCGGTATTCTACACACACCTCAGGGTTATGGTACTGGTGGTGAGTTGTTTTTTATATTATTTGCTCTTTTTTCTGATCAACACGTGAGAGTAACTTTTGACGATATCTCTTAATTCTCTTTTCATATCAATGCTGCTGTACCTAGGCGCTCTATTCTACGCTCGACACGGGTTCTTCTCTATATAAATTATCATTCAGATAATATTCAGAGAATTAACATCCATGCTGATGATACCACTCTATATTCTAGTGTTGCTAATCGCCCATCTCCCTTGGATCAGTTTAAATACAGTTTACTTAATGTTGACCTGGGTTCAGTTGTGGATTGGGGTACAACTTGGCTTGTTACATTTAATCATGTGTAAATTCAGTTCGTGCCTTTCAACCGTACGCGTATTCCTTTTCACCCTCTAATGCTCATGGGCGAATCTGCTCTTGAGGAGAAATGGATTCTGGAACTTTATGTCCGTTTTCGTTCATCAAATCTTTCTTTGAATTCATATATTTGATACACTGCTATTTCTGCTTTTCATAAAGTCGCTTCTCTCTATCGCTCCAAACACTTTCTCACAGCTGAGTCTATTTCCATCTCTACAAACATACTATCAGATCATGTATTTAGTATTGTTTAGGCTGGTGAATATCTTCCCCATTTGAAGGTATTTGATAGGTGCAGAAATGTATATGTAATTTGATTGTCTCTACTCTTTCTACTACTTATCAGTCTCTCTATTAGAGATGTGATGTTTCTAGTCGCACTATTTTCTATAACCACTATAATGGCATGTGTGTTTAGTAAGTATGTGATCTATACCATGCTTGTTTTGCTCTAACTAATTTGACTCGTTGATCTAGTGCTCTCAATCTATGCGATATTTTGATACCTCATTATAATACTGCTTTCTATTCCAGTATATGTTTTCGAAGAACTGCAGGCTTGCAGAACTCTTTTCCTTCTGATTATTTTCTTCGTAATTATAGCATTGTTCTTTTAAAGACTAAGGCCAATACACATCTCCTGTTTTTGCAATAATCATGCTTCGTTCTTATTAGCTCATTGTATGAAGTGAGTACATGTGCGGTCTGAAGCGATTCAATATAAAATATGTATTCTATCATCATTATAACAAAATACTTTTACGTTTTACACAGTTCATTTTCATGTCTCTTATCAATCTTACTTCATCGGGTGTTTCCAGAAAAGAACAGTTTTACAAGAAGTAAATTCCGTACACTTGGTTTTCAAACACGCTGTATGAATTACTTAGACTAATAATTGTGCCTTTAATGATATTTGTCACCTCTAAGGAAATATGCGATAGTTGTTCTTTGGTCGCTATGATTACACTTAATGTTGCCGCTAAAAATAGTTTGCATTAGTCATTTGGCAGTGTGCCAATATACATCCACACTTAAAAAATAATAACTGTTATTAGATTATAACACTTTTTTAGATGTTCACGATTTGTGTAGCCATTTTAATGAACGAATTTCTTCAATAAAAATCCTATTTAAAAAAACAAATTATTTACATCAATTATTTTTCTCGTGAAGTTATATCACCAAGAATGTATTTTAGTTTATTTATAAATTTGTATTAGTGTCACATTTCTTTAATTATTATATAACATAAACTAGATTGTTTTTCGTTTTTTTTATAAAACACGTTGGTCATTTTCATACGTTGATTTGTGATATTTAAATCATGTTTGTAACATTTGTATGTACATATAATAATTTACTGGTTACATCATACTAACTATAATGAATTTCTGTACATTAAATGCACTATAATTCACTTCGGTTTACTTTCGAATAATTAAGCCTTTTCAATGAATAAGCACGTGAAATTAAGTTACTACTTCTGTAAATCATTACATTCATAAACAAAATAATCTATTACTTACATTAAATTATATGGAATATATTTCCGTTTCTTAAAATAAACTAGGCAATTTAAATGATATATTCGTGAAAGAATAATCAAAGTAAGACTAAATGTTTGGTTTAGCAAATTTGATTGAATTCTTAATTTTTATTCACATGATAATTAATGTAAATAATTTATGTTTTTTTTTTAAATAGGATTTTTATTTAAGAAATTCGTTCATCAGTTTCTTAGAAAATAAGTCAGCCACTTAAATGACTTCGTTAAATTCCCTTTCTGTCTTCATTTGTTAGTAATATATTGAGAACATTAAGTTAACTGAAGGACTATGTAAGTTAAGGCAGCGTAGCTATTTAAAATGAAGTTAATTAAAACACCATGTTTGGGAAAAGGTGGGTCTGTGTGGATACCGTCGGAATAAATACCGCGTGTAAGATTTTCCGTTCAGCATTAACAGGAACCCACAATTTACTCATTTTTTAAGTACACACTGTATATTTGTGGTGCAATTGTTAGTGGTTTCGGTGTTACACCAGTAAACAGGTGTTATATGTTGGTAATCGAGAACCCCTCTACGTATATATTTATTGTGTTCAATATGGATTAAATTGCGCAACTATATGTCGACTGAAATAACATTAAAATAAAATTGATAACCAGGCGTAGTTAGAACTCATTCTTCCAATATGATAATGCACGTCTATAATCCTAAGAGCATCTCACCTATAGTATTAGATACAAAAGGTGTATTAGTTTTGTTGATAAGCATTTAACTGCATTTATCAAGTATTTAAGAGTGATAACCAATATTAAAGTATTGATAGAGCGCTATGCTATTAATACGCATATTTATAATTATGGTAGTGTAAATATAAAGAATACATAAACAGATCAGTCCAGTGGATAAAATTAACGCGTTTACTTAGATACGAAATACAATTCCAGAAACGTAAATTAGAATTACATTCTCATTTAAAACTATTTATTGCCTTACTTCAACTTTAAACATCAGCTTCTAAATGATAAATTGGATCTCCGTTTCAAATAATTCTTAAAATTGTTAACATTTTCCAAGTGGTGTAAGACTCGTTCTCCATGCTGAATCAAAGAAAAATATAGTTTATTTCTCTGGGTCAGGTCTGGTTCTTTAGATATTTTATATTTCTTTTCCATGATATTTTTCTTAAATATCACATTCCGAACGCTTATTAACGTTGCTTTGGTAAAACTGGATCGTGGATAACTAAGTAGGTTCACATATATTTAGAGGTCGATGAAAATAGATCGGAAGTGTAAAAGTTATTCTAATAGGTTCTGTTACATCTGCAGACATGTGGGTCTGCAAGACCGTCAAACAGAAGTCACGGATTTTATGAAGACAGCATTAACCACTTACTTTGGAGTCACACTAAGGGGCAAGGATGAATTATTTTCCCTTAACATATGCTGCAAAAGATGTATGAATAACTTTCGTGATTGGAATACCAAGAGAATGAAGAGTGTGTCATTTGGCGTTCCAATGGTGTAGAGGAAATGGGAAATATAACATTACAGCCTACTACTTTTGCACGACAAAACTAAAAGGTATGAATCGCAACAACACACCCCATGCTCAATACCCTGACGTTCTTGCTGCCATAAAGCCAGTCTCCCATAATCCCTGATCATCCTTTACCTGAGCAAAATGTTATCAGTGAATGTTGTTCTGATTTCGAATCTAGTGAAATCATTTATACAGCTAAGTGATCATGACGTTAATTTGACCGAAAACGAACTCAATGACCTGACACGAGTCAGGAACCTTTCGAAAGAGTCTGCCCAGTCACCGATTGCTTGTCTTCGAGAAAAACGTCTACTACCGACAGGAACAAAGTTCTTTTGGTATCGTAACGCAAGAAAGAATTTAGAATATTAGAAAAATATTCTAAAAACTCTCTTGGTTTATGAAGCAATATTTCTCTTGTTTGATGAATCATCTTAATTGATCTACGGCAGCACACTTGCTGACCTGATGAAATTAATTTGTCTGAAGTATAATGCAAGGCAATGGAGTGTTTTCATTGAGTCTAAAAGCAGTCATTTCTGAACATCGAAAACAATTTTTCGTCGATCCTAGTTGGGCACTCATCTTAGATGAAATGATCCTACAAAAGCAACACACATCTCTTGTCTGCTCTGAACTACGAGAAACAAATGGTTGATCTGTGGGAATCTTTAAATTATAATACTGCATGTGCATGGGCTGAATAAATTTAAAATCGTGAACCTATTATAATGGTGAGAATATATATATATATATATATATATATATGTGTGTGTGTGTGTGGGGGGGGGGTCATGATGTTGTAAGTACAACAGAGTTTTAATTAATCTTATAGCTGGTGTCATATTGTTTGTCAAACTGCAATTATATAATATAATATAAACATTGATAGCATTACAGTACTGTTTGTCTAATCTAAGAGTATTTGCATATGTATACCAATAATAGTAAGTAGTTTTAGTTATAGAGGTATAGAGTATTAATTATGTTAGCCCTGATGCAATTAAAGTGATATGATAATGTACTTAGAAAATAAGAACTGCTTTTATTTTGCTAATGCATCTACAACCATATAATATTGAAGGTATGTTAATATTATATATAGAGATAGAGATAGACAGAGACAGAGACAGAGACAGAGACAGATAGCTATTATATATTAAGGCTATGTAACTATACCACCATATAATGATCATACTTTTGTTGGTACATCTATAATAATATTGTTAATATAAACTCTGGCTGTTTAATACTATACATATTATGTATATAATGCTGTTATGATACCGTAAATGCAACTTCAGTTATATAATGTCATATCTGTTATTGTGTGCATTTTATTACTGCCATTATGTTTTTAATGCAACTGCCGCTACCTTAATGAGACTGAAATGGAGAAGAGATGATAATGCCAACGACCCATGTCTGCAAATACTTTCCTGCCATCTACCTGATGTTATCGTTGTTTTGGTCCCAATATGGCCATAACTTTGGGCTCAGTTCAACACGGCCATATTTCTTTATTTCTTTCGATATCAACCGACGATAAAAGTCTTCATTAACTGATTAACTTTTCCAAAGCAAAAATAAACAACAACAAACTAATCAATGAGAAAAAAGGATTACAAACAGGACGGCAAAAGTAAAAAAAGAAAAAGAAAGAAAACGGATCAGCAGCAAAACGTAGAATACTGAGTTATCGAAAGGCCATTTCTCAAATCTCGCGAGACAACAGTGCTACTCTTACGTCTTTCCACTACCACCATTTTTCTATCGCCCGCTAATGTTTCCCTTAATCCCCTACCCACAACGGTCTGCTTTTCGGTGTCCTGGGCGGCTGCTCACCAAACAATACTGAATCAGTTGCCCCTACTCACTTCGTAGGAACTGTTAAATGGTCGTAAAATTAACAAAATAAAAGCCAGATAAACAGATGAATGTACTTTGATTAGAGATGGTCAATAGAGGAGGAAGACAAATTTTTGTTTTATCGCTTCTATTCACTCAGGTGCACGGTGGGGGATGATCCATTGAATAATAAGGAACGTCGAAATATAATCTAGTTGGAAAAGAAGCGTTCCAAGTTTCGGGCGGAAGTGCTTTTTTAAGATACGTCCTTAGATCATTATGCACCTATAAATTTCTGTTTGGCATTGAACGTATGTGTCTAAACATACAGTTTTAATTTACTTAATTCATTACTAATCGTAAGTTAGTATATATTTTTCTATAGCCAAAACTACATTATTACTTCTATCAATTGAAATATTGTATGATCTATTACAAATAAAAATTTAGTATCTGTTCTTTGAATAAGAAACTATACACATACAACCACTGATATTAATATTATCCTATCTTTAATATATTATAATGTTCAGTTCAGTTTACTATCCTATTTAAGACGACTGTACCATATTTTAGTGCTCAATTCAGGGGCCGGTACCGTGTCTGTTATGTTGTCAGAAGACACTTCTACTAGACATTAACCCTGTTCGCTGGTAGTGTAGTATTCATACTGTTGTCATAAGACTATGCATCCAGGCATGACCTACTCTTCTTTAAAGATAGTGTAATATCTTTTCTCACGAATAACATCCTTCTTTTATTTAACTCAACATTTCAATTATATATCCTATAAGAAATATTCGACCACTGAGAACATATTTTGATAAACCATGGTGTTTACGTCAACTGTATATTAATACATATATATATATATATATATATATATATATATATATACAGGGTGACCCCCCCCCCCCAAAAAAAAAACGGGCGCTAAATCTAATTAGGCCCCGTTTCTTAGTGTTTCGTCCGAATGAAATGAATTTTGGGGCATAACTAGTTTATTATATTCACAACATCATATATTAAAAACTCTAGGGTATTTGGCCTTTTTTTTCTCCGTTCTTCACCATGTGTTCTAGATGGACTCCTTTTAGCTCCGTGCATTTCTTGAGGCGCAGAACGAAGTTGTCCATGACGTTCTTACATACTGAATTGGGAATGGCTCTGATCTCCTCCCTGGTGGCTTCCTTGAGGTCCGTAGTGGTACTGGGTTTCCTTGCGTACATTCTGTTCTTCAGATAGCCCCAAAGGAAATAATCTGGCGGCCTTAGGTCCGGGCTATGGGATGGTCACTCAAAATTAGTCTTGAGACTGATCACTCGGCCTCCGAAGTTCTCTTTCAACCAATCTCAGGACAGGTTTGAGGTGTGAGAACTGGCTCCGTCTTGCTGGAACCGCTCCTTGGTGACTGTCACTGCTGCACCAGATTCTTCGATGAAGATTGGTCCGATGATGCCTCTGACCGAGATTGCAGCCCACACCGTGCAATTAGGACTTTGCAGGGGCTTGGTGGCTACTTCATTGGGTCTGGAGGACCCCAGAAGATATTTGTCTTGGAGTTCGCCTTTCCGTCAAGATGGAAGCGGGCTTCATCTGAGGTCCAAAGGAGGTTAAGGAAAGCTGGTGTCTCCTCGATATTATCGAGTATCTTGACTGTCATAGCGCTCCTCCGCTTCTTGTCTGAGGCTGTAAGGGTCTACAGCGGCTGTATTCTGTATGGGTAAGCCATGGTATTGTTCACCAGCACTCTCCTGCAAGTCTCACGGGTGATACCGCTTACTCACAGAGCGTTTCGGACTCTCTTGAAGAGACTCTCTCACACTTTCGACCAGCTCGGCTGTCCGCTTCTTGGGACGTGCTGAGTGGCTTGGACGGTTCTCACTGGCAGCGTTGAACTTCTGCACTGTCCCATACTTCTCGAAGTGGTCCACCCAGTACTGAATTCTGCTGTTGGGTGGAGCCTTTTCACCTCCTAAATGATGCATGAAACGGTCCTGGGTTTTCTTAAACGAGCCTGTCTTGTAGTAAAATTTAACACAGTGTATTCTTTGTCCCAGCTCCCACTGAGGTCTTGGTGTACTCACGGTCGTTGATTCTGCCATGTCCTGTAAAATAAGGGCAATCGGTAAATAAATAAAGGTGATATCACATAAAGTGTACACGGGGCCCGTTTTTTTAAAAGTCACCCTGTATATATATATATATATATACATATATATATATATATATATATATATATATATATATATATATATATATATATATATATATATTATTAAAATATTGTTAAATATAGGTTGATTTGAAAATATTATTTATATATATATATATATATATATATATATATATATATGGAAAATGAAATAAGGAAACACAAGTATTATATATATATATATATATATATATATATATATATATATTTATGATGCATATTGTGTCGTTTTTTTATTCAGATCGTCTATGTATATTTGCGCCTTCACAGAAACCTGTTAATCTACAAACTAGAATTCAAAATATCAAGCTTCTGAGTAACTCTTCAAAAGTTGGCATCTAACACATTTCTTTGCTCTATCATGGAAATATTTTACGTAATATTTTAGCTAAGTTTCGACTAGAATAACTTGAACAATCGGTTTGCTTAAACCCTGTGTTAAACTTAAGTTTTAATTCGCATGATACTCGTTAAATTGAATGTAAATCCATCAAAGCAGATTCTATCAGATTGTACGTAGGTCGAGATATCACACTTCACTTTGTATTAACTTTCATCCGTATATCATATTTTAATTTAAAATGAACTTAATTTAAATAGTTATGGTCAAAATAATATTGTCACCGTTTAACGGGCACATTTAATGTACACATCTTTTTTTTAGTTCCTATACATTTGCCTCCCCACGAGGGCAAGTTAGCCACAAGTTCCGTTTTTAAAGTTGAGAACATCCAGCTCCCCAAAAATGTAACTTGACCCAGTCTAGAAGGACTTCTCCTTAACTGACCTAGGACAGAATAGACTAAGTGTAGCTTAAGAACTCGTACTACACTTTCTTCCTAGCTAAAAGGCATGAGTTTAAGACTATCCATAATAGGCTACGTACATCTTGTAGTCTATCACGCTGTATTTTAAAATGTCATTTTCGTTAATTTGTCATGCTTGATTTTGAAATAGCTTTTCCTGTCAGCTGTCAAAGTTTTGTTTGCATTAAGATTTTGGTCGATCTATAACGTTTAATTTTTATACAGTATTTCCTGTTAGCTGTGCAAATTAAGTTTCAAATTAAGATTATCGTTGGTCTGACACGTTTAAATTGTAAATTACATATTTTTTCACCTGTCAAACTGAAGTTTGAAGTAACATTTTTGCTGGTCTCTCAAAGCTTAACTTCAAAGTATATCTTATTTTAGCTGAAAAGATGAAGTTGAAAATTCTATTTTTTTGTTCGTCTTAAATTTGAAGTAGCATATTTTCAGCTGTTAAACATTGCATTTTGGTTGATTGTTTATATTTAAAATCGAAATAGAAATATATATTTTACTTAAGGTTAAAGTTCTATTTCTGTCGGTTGTCACGCTTAAGTTAGAAATAAAATGATATTTAAGTTTGAAATAAAATGTTCTTTGATCTATCATCTAATTTTTAAATTGCGTTTTCGATAGTCTGTTACGCTTCAGTTATAGTTAGCATTTACATTCAACTGTTAAACTTAAGTTCAAAATAGCAATTTCGTTCGCCTTTCACGCTTAATCTGGGAATGCTATTTTCACGAGAATAACATCGGAATAGTATTTTCATTTTAGCTGTCAAACTTTTGGATGAAACAGCTTGTCTGTTTGTCTATCATGCTGAAGAATTTTTCGAGC
>OY744518.1:44404011-44409011 GCA_963556195.1 Sepiola atlantica
TGTGTCATGTATTATCAAGTTATTTTCTGGGGTATCTTTCAGAATGATCAGTACAGTCGCGGACGGGGTCCAAAAAACTAACGAGAACGGTGTTATAAAAATAAATATGCAACAAGTGAGTTTAACCTACGTCGAGAAGAGATATTTATCTACTTACCTATGATATTCGTTTGTATTTTTACGTACTATAAATGGGTTTTTATTAGATGTAAAAAAAAAATTCTTGTTCATTTTCAACTAGTACTTTTTTCTATACAAGATGGCGTCTTCTACTCACTCTCTTACGAGCAAGCGCCATTTTGTATTTGCAAGTTTGTGTTACAAAACTATTGATTTCTACTAAATAGCAGTTGGAACGGTTTAAAAATACAAACAAATATCACAGGTCAGTTTTAAATTAACTTTTATCGACGACAGTTACTTTTATTTGTTGTATATTTGTTTTTTTTAGCGTTTTCAGCGTACTGATCATTCTGAAAGATACCCATTTTCTGTATATATATCAATATATTTATTTTAAAGTACACTATTTAATAGTGTGATTGTCCATCGAGGAGTGAGCTTTCACAGAAATACTGGAAACTACTCGGTCTAAGTTGTTGATACCTGACACATTGATGTGCCAGGCGAGGAAAGCTAACAAGGGTAAGGTTACAATTTCGTGTGTACACACAACATGTACACATACATGCACATATAGAACTGCACATAGTTAATGCCCCAAAATATTAATATACGCTAAAAGATAATAAACTAAAACAACATACACATGCATTACATTAATTGCTAAAAGCAATAAAAACGCGGCAAGTAACGTAATTATATTCTAAATAAACGCATAACATGAGTTCCGTCTGGTAACAAAATGAAATATTCCTTCTTAATCCCTAGTTATAATTATAAAAATATTTACCCGAACCCCTGTATTTAACATTTGCATGCATATACACACTCGCAGAAAACAGCTAAGCGCAGGTCAATATAGTCGGAACCTGTTGGCATCAAACGAATATTTTCGCTTTACGTGTAAGGTAAAAAAAAAATATTTCATACCAACTCCAGGTAAATGAAAATTACCAAACAGTAAGGCAACTACTGGACGAATATTACATATAATTAGATCCTTCTTAACCAAACGAAACATCTATATTTTGCTAGATAACCGTTCATCTAAGTAACATGACATAAATGCTGGTGTGCACCAGGGGTCGATCCTTGGACCTTTACTATTCTTTATTTTCATAAATGACTACGCTGATGACATTGAGTCTGAGATGAGTATATTTTCTGACAACACAATTCTCTAATCTCGTCATGTGAACCAAACAAACGCACTCATATCCGAGGCAATTGCTAAATCCTTAGAAAGTGACCGTCAGTCCAGAATGTGGAATGGGGTCATACATAGATGTCAACTTTTAATGCAGCAAAGACAAAGCTCCTTTCCTTCAATAACTACAAGAACCCTCTTCAACCACCGATTGACATGGCAAATAACACCCTACTTGAGAGTCCAACGTTCAAACACCTTGCCCCAACATTAACAGGTAACATGAATTGGAACAATAACATTGAAGACATTGCCAAGTCTGCTACAAATAAAATGGGTTCCATCTATCGAACCAATAAACTTATCACTCCTGCCATTATCCTATAGTTCTATAAAGCCACTCCCGCTTATGCATGGAGTATTGTTGCCACATCTGGGTTAGTGCATCATCTATTAGTCTCTTCCTCTTAGACAAAGTCTACAAAAGAGTCGCCAACTCAATAGGTCCCTTACTATCCATTAACAACCAGCCCTTTGCCATCGCCGCAATGTTGCCTCATTTTGCCTGTTTTACAAGTGCGTTAATGGTATAGGCTCCAACGAACTTACTGCTCTGGTGCCCCTTTGAAACTAATGTAAACAGACATCTCGCTGCAAAGCTCACAACGTAGGATGACCCCCGGAACATACTCCCTAATTCTCAGTAGCCCCATTTACGTCTACAGTGGCGTCGTGCCTTGTATGGGGTGAACTATGATTAAAAAATGCAACGATGCGGATGAAATGGATCACAAATAAAGATAGGCAAGTAATGGGATGATTTTATGAACAAAAACTACTTGGAGCGCATGATAAATCTATGGGTTATATTTGCTTACTTTAAGTCAACGAAAGAAAAGCAGAGCATATCATGATGAATGAATGGCTCTTATGTGTAGAGCTCATGGAAATAGCTAAAAAGGAAAGTAGCTAAACACAATACTATAAATTCTCCTCCGCAATATTCACAAGTAGAAATAGTATATAATATTGAAACCAGTGACAAGGAAACTAAGTAACTCACTGCGAAATGCCTATAAAAATGGGACGCTCCAGGGACATTTTAGAAGATGAGTTAAACAATCTTCATTAAGGAACAGAGACCGGAAAAAAGTAAATGCAGATAAAATAAACATACTCCTCTCATACACCACCACAGACAATATTTCAGACCTGATAAAAACTGTTATTACGTTGAAGTTCTACGTATAATTATAATAGTACATGTAGAACCAAACCATAGATAAAAGACTTGATTAAAAATAGCTCATATGTATGCAAGGCTGGGTAGTTAAATGAAAACATAAAACATAACGTTGAAGTTGTAATGAATGATACTAGATCAGGGAAAGATCGAGGTCCGATAACACAGATATACAAATGTAAACAGTGCAAACAAACTGGACATTTTATAATTATTAAATCCTATGTGACCAAATGGCCAATGGCTAAATGAAGATTGCAGTGAAACCAGACATTGCATGACCTAAAACTTGTGAAGCAATGAATGTGTGTTTACTTATCTCCTACAAACAACTCTAATGAAATCATTTTAACTGGTAGAATTGATATGTAGAATAGACGCACAATCGTATTAGTGTGGGGAAGAAAAACTATAAAAAGCTGTAGCTAATGGCAGCGGTATTATTCCAATAATCTACGAATAATCTTTGAAGATGGAAGGAATCGGGATTCTAAACTGCATATTTAATTGTAGGATAGAACTGTAGAATAGGCCCTATGTAGGGGAAAAAAGTGGAGGAGTAATGCTTCTAAACTGCGGCTTCTCAAACACAGAAACCGCTTCATTCTTTTTCAAGATCAACTTATTACTGATTTTCAATCTATACAATGTTGTGTCACTTATTTAATTACACAACTTTATCTTCATTTTAATACTGCATTATTATTATTAAACTGAACAAATATTTATGTAAAAGACATCAAATGATGTTTAGAGCATGCGTCACTTTATATGTCTGCTATACAGAAACAAACGAATGTGGGCAAGATATATATATACACCGATATTTGTTATCAAGCCTCAAAGTTGGATAGAAAATAGCGGACACTGGCATTCCATATTGAACGAGGTTTTCGTTTCTGACGATTATGAACAACTTCAAAAAGAATACGCCGTGAAACTATAATGTAACAAAAATATCAGGTTGTATCCAGATTGACCACAAATATCATGTTTCAAGATCAGGGCAGTGCTTGATCCCGCTCTCATATTATTCGATGGTGACGTTTTACGTGTCACTAAAACATTGTGTTCATTAACGTCATCAGCATGCGCAGCTGTATTTCAATGCCAATAGTTTACACTATTCACATGCTCAGAGGGGCATCCATCATGTTGATCCATCATTTGACTTTAGTCTCTAAGAAATTGGGAATACAATGCTCTATTATTTTCTATATACATAAGAATAATCAGCACATGTCCCACTCACATCTTATTGATCATGGAAGTACGTTGTTAATCTAAAACCGCGTGTAAATATGGTTGATCTTTTAACAGAACATTAAAACCCCATATAAAACAGAAGTTCTACGACATATCTTGTTCTATGTCCGTCAGGGAAACCAGTTAAGAATTTATTACATATTCGTCGATAGAAGCAGATGGTTTGAGAGAATATACACCATAGTATTCTTTCTGTATGGGGTATATTTGATTTTGCAAACATAATAAGTAGGACGTCCGAATGATTTTATTCACCATTTCACTTAATTTATGAAGGTAGCCCCTTGATTAGTTGTGAAAACGAGTCGTTAGTAGATAATTTACAAAAAATTAAACCTCTGGTGTTATTAGCTGTTGGTGTCCACGATTTTATAATACTCTGTTTTTAGTTAGTTATTTATTGGTCCCCCGATTTATAAAATCGGGACACTTATGTTTTGAGGAATGTTCGTTCGTCCGCCCGGAATTTTCTCCGCAACCATCCATTGAATTTCTCTGAAATGTTGCATGAAGTTGTTACTTTGGTCAGCTTAGAAAGTGACATTATCCGATTTTTGAAAAATAATCTGGTTAGCCCCCGAGAGGGTGAAAAGTCCCCGAAATGGCAAAACATGATATTTTTTGCCTCATAACTTTTCATCCATCCATTCAATTTCTTTGAAACTTGGCCAAAATGTGGAGACAAATTTCCTAATAGAAAATAAGTATCGCTGACCTTGGAAAACATCTGGTTCGCGCGCCCAGAGGGCCAAACACCCTCAAAATAGCAAAAAATGCCCCTTTTCTCCCATAACGTTTGATCCATCCTTTCAATTTTTCTGAAACTTGGTCAAAATGTAGAGGCAATTGTTCTGGATATGAAATGAGCATCCTTGACCTAAGAAAAAATCTGGTTCGCGCCCCCAGGGGGTCAAAGGGGGGTCAAAAATGCCCCAAATTACCCAAATTTATTGTATTTTACACTCGCCACATCGAGTCACATACAGAGGGGGGGGGGCACGCATGCGCGGCTTGTTTCGTTTATTCATTGTGTGAATGTATCGAAATTCGTCGTTAGTTTTTAACGAAATATCGATCATGGTATATGACAATGACACAAATAAAATTACTGAGCAGGAAAATATATCGGCCAAATATATCGGTGAATATATACTCCTTTAAATTGGAAAAACAAATTAAGTAAATTCCCAATATTAATGTCGGTCAATATCTATCAAAAAT
>OY744518.1:44414011-44419011 GCA_963556195.1 Sepiola atlantica
AAGGAAAGTGGTCGATGTCTATTTAGTGTTGAAGATGTTGTGAATATAGAAGAAAGTTGTCTATATAAATATATTTCTGAAAGTAATGAGATTCTTCTTCGTGAATTGAAAAGAGAGGAAATACTAAGAACTCGGGTGAAAAAGAGTCAAAGGTTACAAGAGAGCGGGTTAAAACTATTTGGAAAAAACTACACAGTGTATTTTTTAAGAATACTGCATTTAGAGATAATTACAGCTGGGGCTGGTTGGGCAGGGGTGATCTCAAAAAGTCAACCGAGAACCTCTTAATGATAGCCCAAGAGCAAGCCACACGCACTAGGCCTATCAAACATTACATTGACAAAACTGTACAATCACCGATATGCTGATTGTGTTATGTAAGGGAAGAAACATTAGCGCAAATTGTATGTGAATGCCCAATGCTAGCACACAACCAGTATAAAAAAAATTCGACACGACAAATCGCCCAGGTACTACCAAAGAGACATACCAATACACAGACGACTTATGAACTGTTTGCTCAACTGCAGACGTAGCCACAACGGTAACAATGGAACACAGACATTCGAAAAAAACTCATTTCACATCGTTTCTACACATTTCTACTTATTTTTTCCTACCTTATATTCAAATGGTATCAACTCCTTAAAGTTATCCACACCAGACGTCCTGGCCATTATACAAAATAATATATAATTAACTTTGATCTAAAGTGATAGTTTCTGTCAGGACTCCATCTGTGGTTTAAAATAGAATCTATACTTCGTAGATTATTTTTTGGAAAATAAGAACTCTCACAAAAATAAAACTACAAATTGTATGTATGCAAATAATATTTACTGGTTTTGCATGAAATCAGTGATCGACTGTTGGCATGCCGTAAAATCCACAACCAAGCAACTTATTAAATGTTCAAATTTATTTGTTTCAAAAGTAAAAAAATTTCCTGGGATGTGGATTCAGCCTAATAAATGTATATATTTTAAAACATTTCTCCATATATTTATTTGCTCCATCTTTAAAAAGCATTCACATACACTATCGTTAATTTTCTGCTAAATAGTTATTGTCTAGCAAAGAGACATAGCATTGGACAAATGACTGATAAATGGTTTGGCCGACCGCAGACGTAGCCACAACGGAAACAAAGCGAAACATATCTCGATAAAACCCCATTTCTCATGTTATATCAGCATTTCGAATCTTTATCCAATTCCAATAGAATTTCCATTTTTCCTATTCTGCCGCCAATAGAGAAAAAAACGATAGAGCCATTTTTATGACGGCAAAACCAGTTAATTACAGTTAGATTTTCGATTGAGATACTCAGAGTTCACGTCACAAAAACGGTTGAATGTACATACTTTTTTATGATTTAATTCTTTTTTTGCATCATAAATCAAGACGAAACCTTTTAGATTTATTTAGGAAATATAAAAATATGAAAATAGAAAAAGAAAAACAATTTATTACCCTATTTGGTATATTATTTAACAACGAGTAAGGTAGTTAAATTATTCCTTGTTTAACTTTAACAATATTGTATAAATACTAGTTTTATATTTGCTAAACTTATTTAAATACTAGTTAGTTGTGTGTAGGTCAGCTGGATAAATATTTTAGAAGTATGCGTATATTTTTCACTATCTTTATTCCAATCCATGCCGTGGTTTACTATATGTATTTTTTAAAGAAAAATGTCATTTTCCGGCGTGAATAATTGTATGAAAGCACATATGTGTAAATGACAGACAACTAAAATTCTCTTTTCAAACATATTTCAAATTGTCAAACTTAAAATGTTTTGTCTTAATAGAACTTGATCCTAGAGTCTTTGTTTAATGTGTCGAAAAAAAACTTGAACCAATCAGTTAAATGTCCGGGTGTTAGCCTGATTAACCACATTCTTACTTCCAATATTTAATGTATATATAAAATGTTCGCAAGTAAGGTAACTCAAGTGCAACGCATCTAACCTCACATAGTAAACCAACAATACATAAGACAGTTGTTTGCTTAACCATTTCAGTTCAATAAAGGTAATACATATTTGTAACACAATAGAAAGTTATATACGACTTTTAATTAAGTTCAAATTATTTTATTGATTTACATAGTTTATTACCATATATCGTCAACAGAATTGCATTGAAGTGAAGTTGGACAAAAATAGAATATATTATATAATATTTAGAAAAAAATATATCTCATATATACAGAAAAAGTAAATTGTTCCATTTGTTTATTGGTCACTATATCTCCATAAACAAAGGCTACGTGTAAACGTATTCTTAATATGTAATTTACTCAATATATGGGTACATGTTAAAAATATGCTTATTCGAATTCAACGATTCATTATATTCAATTTAACGATTTATTATATTCAATCCGATCAGCTGTTTTCTAATTAGAATAATTATTTTTGCATGGAAAAAAGAGTTAGTAATTTCATCATTATGTATACCTTTCCATCATTATAACCATAAACTCGTAAATACAATACGGTTGAAATACGGATACTCTTTTTTATTTTAATAATTATACATTTCAGTAATTATACGGCCAACACAAATGCGTTTCCACCGTTACTTTTAAAGATTACAAATAATACACGCACAAATGCAATCTTCGTTCTCATGACCTTCTTATAATAACTCTAAAAAACGTCCACTACATTTCTTTGTTTTGAACTCATACTTAATAAACAGTAGTTAAATTTCCCTTTCGTTTGAAAAACATGAATGTTTATATTTTTATCTATTACTACCGCGAAATATATTAGTGAAATAGTACACAACAGAAAACAGTTAAAAATAAATATAAACTGGGGTTATTGTAGTTGTCTCGTTGCTCAAAAATGTAGATTAGAACACAAGTCAGTGTCTATAGGCACATGAGTGAATCTAACGATGGCCACTGTTAGTTATAACATAATACATTTCAATGTTGATGTTTAGTGATGGGTTTCATTTCTATCTACTTTCATTTAATTTAAATTCAGTTTAGATTCGGTTCATTACTTATTATTACGGCACTTTTGGCTAAGATCAAAGTGTAGTATTTGTTCCGATCTATATTGCACCCCATACTGTTATTGTCTTGTCCTTCGAGGCTTGACTTACGCCGGTCCATGTGTCTGTCATGTGCAGTTCTAAGAGGTCCACCCTCAAAGGCTTCGCCTCCCCTCTTTGGGGAGGAGTAAGTTTATTGCTTACTGTTTGAGGCGCCCCTACCGGGGAATGCCGACGGGGCTGCCCAGGCGCTGGCGTTTCAAACCCCACTTTCCCGACCCGACCTTGGGTCACATCTTACTTGTGGGAGTAGGATAAAAACTGGCCTTGTGCCTAACTCCTGGAGAGGAGTAAATCAATATTTATTATTACAGCCAGTTTTGCACAGAACATGCGCTTACCCTTTTAATTACACGTTCACGTACTTCAAAATCATTCGTAAAAATAATTTACTTACAAATACGTTTTTCCTAAAAATAATCAACTTTCTTCCAGTGTTTGTGTATAAGCACTATTATTTACAATCACTTTTCTCTGTCCCAACATACATTACGGGCGATAAATCATCGATTCTAGGTGTACTATTTTTTGAGTTTGTAATAATAAAAATGCTTATGTGTTTATTATTATTTTCAAATTTCATAATTATAGAACGCTATAATTATTTTTTGAGATTATTAACAAACATCCAGTAAAATAATATGTGGTTTAGTGCTTCTAGCAGGAGTGTCTTAGGTTCTTCAATGTTCCGAGCAACCGTTGCACAAGCAAAACTTATATTTTTTCTTGGGATATACTTGTTACTCTATTAGTGGAATAGTCTGATTAGTCCCTTTAAAATAAATAGAAATGTATTGAGTGTAATCTTATTTTAACAGTCAGTATTTTTACAGCCACCTTTGAAATTAGTGATTGCTTTCTTCTCATTGGCTTAGCGTTTATATGGTTTCTACACGCAAGCGATTCCTTGAAGATATGATATAATAGAATCTAGTTTCCATCTAGCCTTAGTAGATGAATATGCAGTTGTTGACTCAAGTATTTTTTTTAAAACAACATAACTCTTATTCTTAATTTAATTCCCACAATGAAATCCAAGTGTTACACTTAGTATTAATAGTTGTTCGATGAATTTGAAGTATACAAACGACGTTGCTGTTAGCATGTAGGGGTATTTATAATACGCATATTATATACATTTAAGATGAATTCCTTACTTTTACATCCCCAAAAAAGAGAGTATAGTATTTTAATCACCTTTTTAAATAAAAAGTTTAAGATATTAGTTTTTCCGCAAGAAAGGAAACACGACAAGTCTGGTCTGTTCTAGTGAAGGATAGTTCTACGTAAACGTACCTACTTTTTGGTCTTTTAAAAGTGAAAATATGGGAAAAAGGACGTATTTATTTTTTCTTGCCTCCATGAGTAAACGATTTGGGAACACCGTTTTTTGTTTTAGTGGATTTGAAAAGGATTACTCTATAGTTTACACCCGGACCAAAGAAAAGAAGATCATTGTCTGAAAGAAGCCCATATACTCTTTCCTAAGAAATAAAACATATATTGTCCCAGAAATTTAGACCTAGATAGTTTTCAAAAATATGTTTAGTAGTTCCTATCTATTTGAATGATTTGTAGAACAATTATGTGACGTTTTTTGTCACTATATTGTATTGCACCTATACTTCCTGCAATATCGACTAGTGTGTCACTGCACTGACCTACGTTTGTTTATTTTCCTGGAAAATTATCTGACTTTATTTTATTTATCATATTCCTGTTTTCATAATCTATCCCATATAAGCAAGTTGCTATGACTTCATGAACCACAATAAACTTTCGCAACTAATATCAATACGAGCAAAAAAGGACTACCTGCACATGAGCATACGTAGGCATGAACTTATATAAGGTTATTTATACTTGCAAACCCACCAAAAGATTAAACTACATTTAAAAATGTTATTTGTGAACCCCTTGACACAC
>OY744518.1:44421511-44434011 GCA_963556195.1 Sepiola atlantica
TTTGCAATTCAAATTGCCGTTTAAGTCCTTATCAAATCGCGACACTGACTAGCACGACATCTGGTAGCCGACTACGCATTCACTATTGTTTAAGGCTATTCCATTATGATCACTTGGTGCGATCTGAGTTGTATTTTTTTTCATTCAAATTGATAAGTATATCATTAAATAGTTAATAACAACTGGTAAATGAAAATAACTTGTGGTTATGACTGACATTCTTTTATTTACGTGTGATTACGACTGCATTGATGACGTTGTAACGGGAATGGTAGTTTTTTCAGCATTAATGTATGAAGCGATAATAAAGAACGTCTATTCATACTAATTTTGATACAAGTCGAATCTGTTACTACATCACGTGTGTTTTTCATAGTTTTTGTTTATTGTTGATTCATGTTCACATTATATGTACTAGTGAGTAATCAATATATATATGGACAGCATTTCCGCATTGATACATATTTGATTAAACAAAAGTGAATTTTCTGTTTGTTTCTATTCAGATCAACTTAATTGAGCCAGCATGCGAACGATCTAATGTTGTGCTACATGGGGAATATGAACTGGCCATATTTGCAAAGGTGTTTGATGCGAATGTCGATTAAGAACGTTTTACACAACATTTTAGTATGATATCTACTCCTTCGTATCGAACTTGAGTAATAGTGGGTTTACGTGCTCAGAAAAAGAACGCGTCGCTGACGTGAAGAGGGAACGTTCTAATTTGCGACAGCATTGACACTATAGCATAACAGTTGATCGGTGTCCCACCAACTCGAAAAATTGGATCAGAAAAGAGAGAAACAGAAAGTTTCACTTCTATTTAATCGAAATAACACACACACAAACACACACCCTCTCTCATATATATATATATATATATATATATATATATATATATATATATATATATATATATATATAGGATCAAATATAAACAAAAGTAAAAACTTTTAGTAGATGGAACCTATTGTGAAGAGGATTAGCTCAATATACGAGATAGAGCAATTGTAGAGATAGAAGAAAAAAGAGTGATAAATATGCGACGATTGTCCAAATTTATTTCAAATTTCAATTGTTCAATGCAAGGTGTATTCAGTAATAAACTAGTGTTTATTATTCTTTCCTTAAGCCAAGGCTTTTCAAAGATCGAAATCTTATCATCAGAGGAGAAATACAGATTGATAAGTTGGCTTTTGAAAAAAACAAAGTTCAAATATTTGAAAAATATGAAAATTATTATTAAAGGAATTTTTGTTAAAAAAACGCAGTGAATGAAAAGAAAAATTCCGTGAAAAATATATGCAGATTGTCCGGGTGGTAAATTTCCGTTGAAAAGAAGTCAAATGAATTGTAGAATGTGAAGAAAACTCTTTGCGTGGGACCAGTGTGGAGAAAGTGCTCAAAATATAGGTGAATCCAGACGCACTTAAAGGGGATTTAAAAGGGAGAAATTGGCCATTTTTTTATATACTGAATAAACCTTGCATTGAACAATTGAAATTTGAAATAAATTTTGACAATCGTCGCATATTTATCACTCTTTTTTCTTCTATCTCTCTCTCTCTCTCTCTCTCTCTCTCTCTCTCTCATTATATATATATATATATATATATATATATATATATATATAATTGGAAGGAAACATTAACGCCTACTAGACACCCATCTCGAGTATATGGGTTTGTCAGATACTTATGCAAGGAAAGTCGAACTTAATATTCAAATTAACATAGTTTATTTTTTTTTATTTTTGCTTAGTTCACCCCAAACAGTGAAAATTGTCACTGTAGACGTAAGAGACTACATAGAATGAAAGTAAACATTTCGGAGGTCGTCCAAAAATAAAAGTTCTGCAGAAAACTGCTTGTTCACATGAGTTTAACATCGCTGCACATCGGTGGAGACGAGGTTAAAGGGGGCAGAGAAGAAGGTCCAAAGGTTGACAGCTCGGAGAAAATAAGCTATTGGTAGAAAAAGCCTATACGGTATCTGAGAAACTTCACAGTTAATATATGGGATTTATCTGAGTGTCGTGTTGATCAAGTGTATTTACGTCGAAAGCGCACCCGAGCAGCAAGTTCATCGGATCACATTCCATTAATGTGCATGTAAAATAAGCAAAACGGTGCAATATGACGTCGATAGGACAGGGGGTAGTGCTTCGTGGATAGCGAGGGACCTATTACATAATAGGATTTTTTGGATTTTTTCTAAGAGGTAGTGATTAGTGAATAGGTCACTAGATGTGACAACAATACTTCCTGTATAGGCGAATGCTGGCTTTGTAGATATGTAAAATAAGCAAAACGGTGCAATATGACGTTGATAGGACAGGGGCTAGTGCTTCGTGGATAGCGAGGGACCTATTACATAAGAGTATTTTTTGGATTTTTTCTAAGAGGTAGTGATTAGTGAATAGGTCACTAGATGTGACAACAATACTTCCTGTATAGGCGAATGTTGGCTTTGTAGATATATAGGATACTGTCAGGTGTGAGAAGTGTTCTAGCACGGTAGAAGGATCACACTTTATGCTGCAGCCGTGACGATATTTTCAATGTATATGTTTAAATTTATGTTACCTGTGTGTGTTAGGCCGAGGAGTTTGAACGTTCAACTCTCAGATAGGGTCTAATTTGCTATGGTAATTGGTGGGGAAGAGGTGTCCTGTAGTCGTAGAAGGAAAAAGCTTTGTCTTAGCAGCATTAAATGTTACCATCCATTTATGACAGCATTCGACTACTAATTAGATGCTACTTTCTAAAGATTCAACCATTGCCTCGGATATGTGTGCGTAAGTTTTAAACACCTGTCAAGAGTAGAGCGTTGTGTCGTCACAAAATATACCCATATACGACACAATGTCATGATGGAGGTTGTTTATGAAAACCAGAAACATAATGGTCCCGTCATCGATCCATGTTGTATATTTGCTTTTATGTGATGTTGTTTTCATGCAGGACAACCTGCATTTATTTCGGATAAGAAGGATCAAACTATACTAATATTGGTCCAGTAATACCATATGAATTCTTTTTTTAAAGAAGACTTTCATAGCAGATAAATCAAACGCCTTCGCCTTAGCTTCACCTTCCTTGTCCAGTGTATAGTATATGCGTTCACAGAAGCCCGTTAGGATATCCACAGTGCACCTATGCTCCTAAATCCATACAGATAGTAAGCAAAAAGCTTAACATTAAAGACGTTAGGTACTATCGCGAGATTGATTAAGGATCATCAGAGTTTGCGGAGAGCGGGAGTAGACTGATGGGGCTATACTTCTGAGGGTCAATTCATCTCCAGAATTCTGGAAGACTGGTAGCACAGAGGCAATTTTCCAGGTATCAGGAAAGCAAGATTCATTAAGGCATTTATTTTAGAGTTTGGAGAGGGCAGGGGTCAGTTAAGCAGACCCTTTTTTATTACTATTACTGCGATCAGATTAGGTGTCCCGAGCATCTATGAGCGGGTTATCAAGTGTGACTTCATCCCGCAATGGGAAATCTTGGTAGGAAAAAGGTTGCGTCGTCCAAAGCGGAGTTTAAGACGAAACCCTGGGAAAGTTGTTCAGTTTCATCAGTTGCCCTGATAACGACATCATTGTGCTGGTATAACGAGGGAATTGTTGATTGCCCATTGTTCACCACACTATTGAGGATTTTCCAGAAATCGGGATACTCTAGTTACTTTGACTCAATGCGTTCTGGGCTCATCTCTGTATACCTCCTATTTGCGTTATCTTTTACAGCCTTACAATGAGTTCTTGACGCTATGAGAGATCGGAGACCAAATAAGATCCGCTGGGTATGGCAAACCAACACTGGCATATGCGAAGAATGATGCAACTTATCAAAGTAATGCTGCTATTAGTAACAACACTCACCTGGGTTAATTCTTTGTAATAGAATCCGGTAAAGCTAAAATACCACAAATAATATATACCATATCATAGATATCTTATTAATTGGGAAGAGGAAAAGTAATATGTTTAACTAATTTACAAACTCAACGTTTTACAAATTAAGGAACATTTAAATGGACTATTTTAATATATATGGATCTAAGGAGTAGCCCCAGGAAATCGGGTCCCTTGTTTTCTGGGAACTATGCGCGTGTGTGTATGTGTATACACACGTATATATATATATATATATATATATATATATATATATATATATATATATATATATATATATATATACGTGTGTTAAATATTGGGGCATACTAGACTATTAGGCCTTTGCAAATTAATATTGTTTCTATGTTAATTATCCCAATATTCTGTGTGCACCTTGAATCTTACAGAATGCTAGATCTCGAGATTGCTGTTGCAAGAAACTACTCGTGCAGACAAGCTGGCAGGGATTATTCATTGTCTAAATCTATAAACGAAATCCTAGTTGTTTAGGTTTGCGCTATACACGCTGGAGATGAACGGTTTCTTAATTAGGGACTCTTTATTAGAGCGCGGCTTCTGTTTTACAGCATATCAATTGATTATTATATCAAACTACAATACACATATTTCAATTTACGCAATTAGATACAACAACTGTACATCATTATTTTTCTCGTGTCCTCTGACAAAGGGGATATAATTGATGTTTTCTGTTTTGTCCTTTACTCCTCACATTTCATGAACGATGTTTCTGACAAAGGGTGTATAATTGCTGTTTTCTGGGTCTCAATCACTTACCGTTGAATTATTCTTTAGCTTGAAGTTGCATGGTTTAAGCCCTTTACATCAAATGGATTCATGCCTTGTCTGGGGCGATGTCCATCATAATAAAAAATTCAAATTCTGCCCAGAGTCAACAATCGTTTCGACCCGTCCCCCTCACAGATCCATCAAGCCTTATCCGTGTGTAGCCTTAAATCATTGATAAGCAGTGGCCCTTTAGTACATTAAAAAAAAGATTAATCACGAAAATACCTATGAAATAATGCTTCCTTTAGCCATAACACTGTTATAATATAAAATCAGATATTTTTATCATGAGAATTTCCGTAATTTTGTGATACTAATTAGAGTTGTATTTACACTGCCGGTTGAGACCAATTTGTTAAGTATTTATTGTAATATGTTACTTCCTGTACAATTACACAGTATGCACTATATTCCAATGCTCAATTCAGGAAGTGGATGTAATATCTGTATTTTTGTTATAAAAATAATAATCACAGAAATCACCTTCTCTTTTGAAGGGAGTGTAGTATGTGTCTTGTAGTCGTGATTATTATTAATTTTTATAGGTAGAGATAAGGATAATTATCTACTATACTCGTCGCTTATTTGTGCTGTTTCATATCACGATCATATGTAAATCCAGTCTCATATAGCTATTTCAGACAAATCTTCAAATACATTATTCCACGTTTTCGTATATTTGTCAATATTAATGCCATCATAATTTCATGAAGGTTATTTATGGACTCTTTTAAGCAGAAGCTCACGCTTCAGTTACTGAAATTATCCAGAACATTCCCCCAGGACATAGCATGAAAAAATATATATTTCTTCTTGGACAAGACAGCAAAATCCAACGTGTGCGACAGACAGAACGTCATGCCACCCCTTTCCCCGACCTTCGAAAAATCTAAATAACTCAAAATAAAATAAACGAAATATAGAAGTAAATAAAATACAAATTGAATAAACTCTTTTGAATGGCTTCGTTCACCACCGATCGTTTTATAAAAATGAAAAACAAACAAACTTTAAGCCATCCATTCTCTTAGAACCTTGTAAGATATTAGCGAATAAATATTGCAGACCATAAAGTATTTAACCCCAGGGCGTCTGACACATTTTTTATGATTTAAACGCAATTTTAGCGGTAAATGAAGCCATCGAAATCTATTTGTCAGCTACAGAACAAAATTTATATTTGATTTGGTTTTCATTATTTTTTTCATGTTTTCTTTTACTCTTTAAATATTATGATTTTCTAAAGTAGAACTCTACCTCGGGGAAGAGGTTAGATCTGAAATTTCACAAATTGCATCACTTACCTTTTTTATATAAAAATTACTACGAAATATTAGCCGTATTTAGATGCAGCCAATCATCTCTACATTAGGATGTGAACGTCCGTCTGTCGGTCTGTGAGGCTTAAGTTTAAAAGATCTGTATGTCGATCTGTCACGTTGTCGTTTGAAATAGCATTCATTTTACGTTAAGATGTATTGCTCTGTCATGTGGTGTAGTCGTCCTCCTCTTTTATTATATCACCAGGTAGTCTCACACCAATGTTCTATTAATACAGTATAATTGTAATTCAGGGTTCAGCTCTTATTTTAGATATGCCCAGTATAACACTTTTGCTTTGGACCCAAATGGATATTTATATTTACCCAGACTTATTCCCCAGGCCTAACATGAGTGTGGGTAAATACTGACGGGCGAGATGCCTGCCTTTGCTGAAATCTTCTCGGCAAAATAAAGGCGTTTAAGTTCGAAATTCTCGCATAAGACGTAACAGCTTCACAGGATTTGCCCACTTCCCAACACACACACACGTCGTTCAATACACAACAGTTATCTCACGCTTAAAGAACAAATATCACTTTTGGATTAGTCTACACATTTCTGTGCGAGCACATGCCAATATCTCGGTCTGTTACACGGAAGTTTGAAATACTATTTTGTTTAATGCACAGATTGAATCGATTCATCTAAGGAATATTCATTATTTGTATTAGTAGGTACTCTAAATAAAGGGCCATTATATCGCATTAAGATACTGTTTACATTTATTATAAAGGAGTGTCAAAGGAATTCGTATACGGGTGCATATATATTTGTAAAAATTGTTATCTCGATGTGTTATCAAAAGAGGCGTGTTGTGTGTTTACTGTTTTGACAGTAGACTCTTAAGTAACTACCTTAAAGTGCTCGAGCAATAATGGTCCTGAAACTCATAAACATTTTTAGATCAACTACGTAAAAAGTATTCCTATGCTCGCTGTGTGCTCTCTAATTTTTACAGTATGTTGCTGTACCTTTTGAATTTTCTGTGTGAAGCTACATGGTGCTAGTTATATTTCTATAAAGAGACTCACACTGACACATAAGCCGGCTAATAGAGGGTATGTGTATTTTGTTCTCATGGGTGTGTTACCAGAGCAGAAATGATGCAATAGCTAATGTGAGATACTTGTGACAGTGTTCGGTGAGAGACAGAGAGTGCAGGGAGTTTTCACTAAAGTTGAATAAACTATATTCCCTCTTCTAATTTATTAATGTTCTTTTTTCTTCCCTTTTCTACCAGAATCACAATTCCGTGCAATCTCCCTCGCACACAAACAGGTAAGTTTTTTAAACAAATTGTTTACACGATATAATTGCTTAAGATGTTTAAACAAATAGTTTAGTTGTACTGCGTGAAGTTATTTCTTACTGTATCCATTCATTATTTTTTAATAATGGATTGATAAAATAAATCTGAAGCTTTTGTTGAATGGATTAGGTTCATAAATTTTTTAACACCGCAGTAGTTACCAATACTATCTTTTGGTATCGCTTTAGTGTTGTTTCGTTGCTGCTGAAATTCGGTTCTTAACTGAAGCGTGTCTTTCAACGTAAGTGTTGCTTATGTCAACTTTATGCCGGTATTGTTTATCTTTCAATTGTATATACTTACCCTGTCATCATGTTGAATTATGTTTTTGTTAACAATTGAGCGATAGTGAACATTAATTTACGGTCGGTCGTTCTGTACCTAAGTTGAATATTCGGTCCGAAGTCTCAGTGCACTTTTCTTGTTTTATTCCTACGCCACATGGTTAATCAATCATGCATACGATAGTATTTAATATTATACCGTTAAAAGATTTAAGTAAATCTATTAAAACAATCATCTTTTTATTATTTATATGTTATTTAAATTAAGTTCATTTCACAATGAATGATAGAAATGAATAGAAAAACAAGTGTTTCACCCCCATAATTATTAACATAATAATATCTAATTAAACAACATAACTTGACCAATTTGTTTCATATGTTCCGGTATTAATAGTAACCATATAACACACGTAAGTGAGGTATTAGTTTACACATCTTTTAAAATAATATTCTTTTTTTGTAATTGGAAATATCTTTGGCTGCTTTACTAAAATTTAACATATTACGAATAAATTGAGGGGAAGGAAATATGTAAAATAAACGGTTCGATTCGTTTAATAAACGCGTTAGGTAAACAGTCATAAGGTAATCATAACAAAACAACATTGGAGAAGAATATGACGAAAAAAAAATAAAACAACTTTCATTTATTTGTTGCTTGTTTGTGAAATTTCATCTTCAAAGGTTTAGTATCTGTTACTACAGATTTGTTAGAGAATGTTGTAGTATTTACATTTAACATTACATTCATGAATGCATTTATTATTAGAGGACTCCGAAATTAGGGTCGTACGTATATACGATACACACTTAAACACACCAGAGCTTGCTTAGAGGCAATTCATTTCCGTAACTTCATTTTAAGATATATTATATAAACTTACAAGTTAATTTGCTAAATATATTTAATTGATTACCGATTAAAATGTTTAGGTAAAAAAATCGCTATATAATAAAATTCCGTAAATACGAAAACCATAATTTACGGACGCATTCAATATAACAATTGAACCGGTACATTTAACATAATGGTAAGAGTGTTAGGGTCTAGGAGGCCAAGGTTAAATCCTCGATCGACGCATACCAAATACTTAAAATAATTGTGCATGATTCGCTCTTTTTAATATTGTGTATTAGAAGGTGAAGATGTGAAGAATATATGAAGTTATACTAAAAAGATGTGGCACCTTCTCCGATATTGCTCTATAGTAAACGATGAAAAGTGTGCCTTCGGGTCGCCATTGACGATGGCCGACCATTATACCTTTAATAAAGTGTTTATAAACTCGCATTAAAGATTATATATTTATATATAATTTTTGGGACACGTGAAACTTCCACAGTTGTGATCAACAGTATATATAAGCTTACAGGTGCCTATCTCGAAAACCTTGGAGTGGTGTGTGACATATATTTTTATTTTATGAACGACACACGCAAGGGCCGAGCCGTCTATCTTATTATACCACCATTCGTCAATCTGAGGCATACTTATCAAAGTACTCTGAGTAATGTAGTTTCTCCCTTTTTTATTTTTATTTTTATTCATTTGCTGAGGACGGGGCATTCTTCCAAATGTCATATGATCACCAGCTATTTACAGACTCCAACCGAGAGCTCTTTTCAGGATTCTGGTTGTTCCCTTGAGTGCAGTTGTTTGGATTTCTCTTGCACTTGGTTCACCAGGTATACTTGCTATATACGTTTTCAAGTTCTTCTTCATGAGTCCAGTGGCTCCTATGATAACTAGAATGATAGAGATCTCTTTGAGGTTCCAGTTTCTTTTCATATAATACATTAGACCCTGATATTTTGTTATTTTCTTTTCACTGAATGTTTTATTTTACTTCAGTGGAAGTTTTCAGAAATCAAGGGGCCCCTTCCTGGGCCTAACATATGAGATACATAGATATCCGAATATTCCATTAAAGTTCTACTTTATTTCTCAAACATTGAGTTAGTAAAAAAGTTTAGAATAAAAAATGTATTCTCTCCCCAACTGACCAGTCAAGTATGTCATAGTATATCTTTCTTTTGGTCTGTTAGTATTACCGGATTCCAGGACAAGAATTACTCTAGTCTGGTGGAGAATCCAGCTATGTGGTGTTACTTGAGGTAACATCACTAGAAGATGCACTTTTCCTCGTATGAGGGGATCGTATTTGTGCTGCGGATACTATGTAATTTTGAATATTTGGTCAGGGTTTACTTGTAGGGGTATGTATCCTCATGTCAGGTTGTCCTGACAAACCCTTGTACAGAGAAACCGAAGACCCTCGAGGATAGTGTCTAGTAGGTAATTCAAACTCTCCTTTTCTCAGAATGGATTTCCATATGCCGAACTATTTTCCCAACACCTTTGAAGGGGGTTCTTATATATGCCCACGTAGAATATGTGTGTATAATTTATGGGCAAAACAAATACTGCTTTTTATTCTATTTTGAATGCCAAGAAAGTGTATTTTACTTCGAGTTTCATGTTCGACACTAAAGGGGCATCAGATGGAATTTAAAAAAGTATTGTTATTGCATTGCAAGTGTTGAGAGATATGGCGTAAGTACGTGCATGTAAGCGCCTTAGTGTATTATTATATAGACTAAGAATACCAAACAGAAAAGGTCGGCTTAATTAGACGTCGCATGATAATTACAAAAAGAATAGAGACCAAAACAATGACACCGATGTTGTATATGTTCTATAATATGACTTTATATATTTAATTGTAGAATTGAAGAATTCGCCTTCATAATGTATACGCAACGGACTTGGCTAAATGAAATACACGAACTAATCTTGTTGCCTGTGGATTGAATAAATAAACAAATCATTTTCCCTACAAGAATTATGCCCCTATTGTCTGATCAGCCCGGCCTGCGTAATGATCCAACATGGCAGCCGCTGTTATGAAACCAGTGGAGCATTGCAGACAACGCAACTGGGATGACATAAAGGAAACCCATGAAATGAGGGGAAAATAAAAAAATAAAAAATAAACGAATGTTTCAGTAAAATTGGGTGTTTTTATTTCGGTTTTGCGTCTATGCAATGAAATATTGACGCATTAGAAAGGAAATGAAGCTAATTTGACAGGGCGCTGAGAGAAAGGCATTAGACGAGTTTTATGTTGACGATATATCATTGTTTATAAAACGGGAGTGAACAGAGTGACTCTCAGTGAGCAGGAGAGGAAGTGGAAGTAAAATATAAACGTAGGAGTGAAAAACTGTATTAGACATGAAATGTTCTATTGTAAGAAAATACTTAAAATAAAAACAAAGGGCATAACAAATGGAGGTGGAAAAGTAGTGAAACAAATTATAAAATATAAGAAAGAATGAACTAGAAATATCGTTTTTACTTTAATCGCCATTTTGTATGTCTATGTGTTTAAACACAACTATTATTAAAAAAACAGGATGTTAACTAAACCCTTTGTTACGTTTTAATACACTTAATACATGTATATAATCGTGGATGCTATTCCGAAGTTATCGAACAAAATATACTCACTTTCTGTGCTTAGGATTCATTTTGGGGGGTGGGCGATATTTTTTTTTTATTAAGATATTTCTCAGGGTAGAGAGAAAATGAAATTGTTGTTCAGGGTATGGGGTGATGATGCGGGTTAAAGTGGGGTTTAAAAACAAAATGTGGGGGGTCGGGAAATTTTATTTTATTTTTTAAAATTAAAATATTTCTCAGAGTCAGAGGAGAATAAACATTTTTGGGTAGTGGGGAATTTTTTTTTTTAACTAAAACATTTTTTTGGGATGGGATGAGTAAACAAAATGTTTTTTGAGAGGTTAATTTATTTGAAAAAGGTTTAGAGTTAGTGTAGTATCTGTTCTGCTGTCAACTAGCAAAATATATGCGACTGGGAGCTTGTGCAGCATACCGCCCCTATAGAATACATGTTTAGGGGTGCTTTGCAGTGTTGCGTCCATATGAAATATGTTTTCTTCTTATTCATGAACAGGAGCACAAAGGCACCACATGGGTTCTTTGAAATGACAGGGCTCATTAATATTAGATTTTTTCATGATAGTGACGCTACATGGATGAACTTGATTATTGTTCTTGGATACGATAGTGGCGCATTAACATGAGTTATTTTTTTATCATAGTGACAACACATCAACGAACACAATTTTGGTTCTTTGATACGACAGGGGCGCATTAGTATGAGTTCTTATGTATGCGCACTAGGGTGGGGATAGGTACATATATAGTATGCGAACCCTTGCAGAGATAAGTAAGTATATAGTATGCGCACTGGGGGGGTGATATGTAGTATATACTAAGCGCACCGGTGCGGCGATAGGTATGTATATAGTATGTGCACCAGGGGCGGGGATAGGTACGTATATAGCATGCGCACCGAGGCGGCAATAGGTACATATATAGTATGCGCACTGGGGCGGTGATAGCTACGTATACACTATGCGCACCGGGGCGGCGATGGCTATGTATATAGTATATAGTACCTATATAGAAGGCGCAGATAGAGGTGGTACTTTTTATAGAAATATGTCATACTTTTGCCCTAGGCAACGGAAGAGGAATGGTCAGGAAGAGAGAGCTTTCACAAAAGGCAAAGGGAGAAAGTAGCGGTAAAATGGGGCGATCATGGAAGAGAAAGCTACAAAGATAAAGAGTCGGCTATAGAGAGAGGGAGAGAAATAGAAGTTTGAATATAAAGATGGTACACACGCGATTATTCTTCTATTTTGTGTGTTTATGACCCCCGAGCAACGCCGGGTAGCCCTGCTAGTTTTTAATAAAAAAGAAACTAGCAAAATAGTTGTTATATTACCTGAAGAATATTTAGCTGACACTGATTCTTGTTTTAAAGAGAAAGTAATAGTT
>OY744518.1:44439011-44441511 GCA_963556195.1 Sepiola atlantica
AACAAAATAACATACAAATCAATTACGCTTGATCAAGTTAGAATAAAAGGCGAACCATACGTGGAATTACTCCTGGGGGCAGATCGTTTAACTTCAGGACCCCCACAAGGACTACACCCCCCAGCTATCATCTCCAGGCGGAAATAGCGGCCATTGGCTCGGTGTCGTGTTTTATTTCCTAATGTCCACTGCAATTGAACGGCCATTTATTTTGTTTCATTTCGAAGTTTATGTATTGTCGCATTCCCTTCTCTTCCGCTCGACAACAATGGCTGTTTATTTATAGCGTAGGACGAAAGTGCTCTGCGTTAATTCACATTGGGTGGCGAAATCTATTAATTTTTTATTCGGTTTAAAGCTTTTGTTTGCAATTTTTATATATAGTACCTGAAACGGTATTGATTCTTGTAGCAATCATTCGCCCAAATAACAAACTTATTGGCGGGGTTGTTTTAAGAGAAAGTTGAAGGAGATTTAATTTAAACGCGTTGTATAAAATAGCAGCTATGATAATTGATATGAACAGAAATAAAATAACACACGTGTTAGCAAATATATTATGAGATAGATACAGAGGGTGAGTTATATGATGAAGTATCAATCTATATATATATGTATGTATCTTTCAATATATAAATATATATGAAAGTTACTACTTTATATATATATATATATATATATATATATATATATATATATATGTATATATATACTGAAGTTATAAAATAATATATTAATATACTGCGTATATATTCTTTATTTCAGTATTCACTGCAGCACTGTACATTACATTAGGAGAGATTCGTAGTAGTACACACTATTCATAGGACGTAAGTAACACATACGTCTTCATCAACGTAATAAGCTATAGGTAGTATGATTCTCTTTTCAAGTTATCAATAAGGTTTGTAATAGCATACTGTATGCATTAACTCTAATACGAAAGCATCAACATCTAATATAAATAGTACCGTATAATATGATATGATATATATATATATATATATATATGTGTGTGTGTGTTGGTGTGTGTGTGGGGGTGTGTGTGTGGGTGTCTGTATGTGTGTAGAGAGAGAGAGAAAGAAAGAGACAGAGAGAGAGAGAGATAGAGAGAGAGAAATTAGTAAAAGCTCTCGCAATATAGAACATTTTAGTTAAGTTGACAATAAGCCGTCATTCTGCGTAATGCATTATAGGCCCCAGCTATTGAGTTCCCTTGATGTCTGGTCTGGATAACCGCCGTGTTTGCTATGCAGATGTTACTTTACTTTCTATTCCTTGACAATGCGTGGTGGAGCATTGGTACGTGCCTCAGTTGCTGGGTCAAACATGACTTTCGTATCGGGGTTGTGACCAACAGGTGTTCTCTTTTATCATACTGACGATTGCAGGTTTAGCATGAAACACATGTGTATATGAGTTAATTTTGTTGAAATAATATTTATTCAAAAATAATTTTATATATATATATAGTTTCATTTATTTCAAATTATGTTTCAAATACCTTTTACACATCGTTGTATATAAGTTAACAGCTTTTTGCCGACGATTTTTTACTTTACTCTATGTCTATAATAATATTTATTCGTACTCAAGGGTAGAAATAATAACAACATTCGATAAAAAGCGCAAACAGATGAACTAAAAAAAAAGAATGCAAGTGTAAATCGAATGTCAAATCCCGTTTCTTGGTATTTTTACTGATGAGAAACCGCTTATCAAGGAATATAGGCATTTTAAAGACAAGGGTTTAAGAGATCATCGGTTTGACGATGGCACTACCACGCTAGTATTGGGAAACCCCGGTTTATCAAGGAAGACGGCTCAACAAGTATTTGTTTACATAAACCTTCAAGACTGCTTCGCTGTAGAAGAATGAGAAGCAGCTTCGCAGTATTTTGTTCCACAAATGAGATGCTGTATGAAATCCACCCTTTTTATGGAATTTCCGTTTGGTCTTTGATAAATAGAGAGAAAAGTGTATCTAATCTTATATGGTGCTATACAGACGTTTTTTTTTGCTGTGAACGTTTACAAGTGTAACGAGGGATTCGAGCTCAGTCGGGCACCTACCCTGAACATAACGATGTAGTTTAGAGAGGATAGCAACATCTCGTTTGTGTGACAGGTTGCAGGGAAGAGAAGAGACTGTTTAGCACTATGTTGCGAAATAGGTGTTGTACTCTCACAAGGAACGATGGAATGCCTCGAGCAAAACCTCCCCGAGTGTGACAGCAGTTGCTAATCTTAGAACGGAGCTGCCCTTTATACAGTTAGCGTATTGCATCAGTAGTAAGGTTACTTCTGGAGCGATATAATGATAGAACAATGCTTGCAGCGGCATTACCAACACACTTGATGTAATCATCCCTTTTAGGTATGGATTCACAATCTGAACTAGAAGATTATCAAAGATGGGTCTTCTTTAAGAAGAGAGCCATGCGTTCAACTTGGGAGACAGTATGATCGGTACGTTTGCGGTGAAAATATAGAAGCATTG
>OY744518.1:44444011-44461511 GCA_963556195.1 Sepiola atlantica
TTTTTTTCGTTTTTGAAATGCTCTTTGAAATTAAACCGTCAATATTAATTGCCGAACAAAGTCAATAATAACATCGTGAGTGTGTCCTCCCTCGACATGTCCCAGGTCATACTTAATGACCCTCGGCCGCAAGAATACGTGCCTCATCCACGTCACAACATTAGAACCGTTTATGATGAGCTATTTTTGTACAATATCAAAATCTAATTAAAAATGTAATCGACATTATTTATTTCTTTGTTTCCGTTCTCCTTGAGAGACCAAACTAAATCTACTACTTTGAGGAACGTTATTCTTTTGAAAATAACAGTTTCTCTATAACACACTATAAAGACATTTACTGATATCTAATAAAGAATAGTGTACACACACTCTATATATATACATATATATATATATATATATATATATATATATATATATATATATATATATATATATATATATATATATATATATATATATTGGATTGAATGAAAGAATAACATGAGATATTAATCAAACTTAATTACATATCAACGTTTAAGCAGAAAGTACCGTAACGTCCTTAATCAATGGATTTTTAAAGAAAATCTTCTCTTCAGGGGACTATTACCGCAAAAACATCACTGCGAGTAAAACATATCGCATTTTCTATGATTTGAAAGTTGATCATTTTAATTTTACTGACACAGTGATTTAACGCTCAACTTTTCGTAATTGTCATCCATTTAATGCATAGCAAATACGTTTTTTTAACTTTTGATTTTGAATTAATTTTGACTACCTGAACTGTCGCTTTAGAAACTAAAAAAAACACTTAAAAAAAAACGTTTTGATCTGGATACATTGTCAAGATTTCACATCAATTTAGGCCGTACCATGATCGGGTATGTTAACATAAAAGCATGTGTTTTGCCGTTAAACTTTATGTTTTATATATGTTTTATATATTTTCAAACCGAAACGTTTTATTCGCAGTGATGTCATTACGATGAAAGTATGAGGAGAATAGTTTCTTTCAAAATCCATGGAGTAAGGGGTTTACAGTACTTTTTGTTTGAACTTTGATATGTAATAAAGTTGGATTAATTTCTCATTTTAATCTTCCATTTAATCCACTATTATTTATGCTATATCGAATAAATTGAGCTTTGTATTTATCTGATAGTTTACTAATTAAATATATTAGATATCATTTATATCTTTGAAGTATCAATTTTCTTATATATATATATATATATATATATATATATATATATATATATATATATATATATATATATACTATTTGTTTTTTTTGTTTATTATCTATGTATGTGTACGGTTCGTCCTTTTTTAATCGGGACTCATCAGCATATAGATATATACTATCCTTACTGTCGCGTGATTCCAAACACCGGGCTACGAGTATTTTACAACTCAAATCCCGACACCTAGAACCATTTGCCCACCACTTGATAGCTAAATACACAGTGCTAATTGTAATACTTATTTCGGTGGATTGACGTCATAACAGCGTTCAACTTAATGAAAGGAACGATACATTTTTAGCTAGCGACGTCACACTGTGTTAATACTACACTTACAGTTACCATTTAGATTGTTTTCTAGGTACGACAGATAATAAATATTTGTTTTTTTGGTTTATTCTCTATATGCGTACACGTTTCGTCCCTTGTTATATATATATATATATATATATATATATATATATAAGAAGATTTAATGAATTATAAGATTCCAATTGTTCAAATAAATCGAACAACAAGTCTATTATGGCGTACGGTCGTTTCCAAAACATTCTGGAAATACTTTTTTTTGTTTTTCAACTTTTCAAAAAATCAACAAAAGCTACTCCAAAACGTCTTCATCAGCGCCTTTAGCACCACATATTACAGAAATTGAAGGAACAAATAACAAGCTCGTCTTAGAGGAACATCTATTTACAGGAGGGCGTACAGAGACCAATATTGGAAAAAGAATAAGTTACAGATATAAGATAAACATATAAAGAAAAACGGATGATAATAATAAAACCATATAAACATTATAAAGATTATTAAGATCAAATGAAAATAAAAATAAGAACAAAAATGAAGAATAAAAATAAAAATAAAATATAATATAAAAAATGATAGAATATATAAAGGAAGAATACAATTAAAGGATGAGAAATAAAAAAAAATAAAAAATTACATATAGAAAATAAAATAAAAGAATAAGAATAAAAATAAAAATAAGAATAAAATAGAAATAAAAAATAAAACATATAAAAAACATAAAAGTATTAAAAATATAAGAAAATGAAAAAAATAAAAAATTGAAAAAATTAAAAATATATAAAAAATAGAGGAAATAAAGAATGAAGTATAATAGAGTAAAATAAAATTTTAAAAATATAAAAAATCAAATAAAGTAAAAAATAAAAATGAAAGTATCATAATATAAATATAAAGGAATACGAATAGATACACACTATAAAAATACATACATATACACACATACACATATATATATATACATATATATATATATATATAGAAACACACATATATACACATACATAAAATGTTTTTAAAAAATAAAATTAATAAAATTATAAATAAGTAAATACAAATTGTTAACTTATAATATAGAATAAAGGTAAATTAAGAAATAATAGAGGTAAAATTAATAATATAATTAAAGATAAAAAATAAAGGTACCAATAAGGATATGATATTAAAAATTAGAAATATAAAATGAAAATATCAGATAAATATAAAGGTGATAATTTATAATAATAGAATGTATTAATAAGGACTTAGAACTATAAAAAATGTATGATAGAAGCTTAAATAAGTTTAGAACATAAAGGTTAATTATTGTCAAGGCTCCTTTACTAGAGGTTTTTTTAAGAAAACAGTGCGTAAGGAGATGAGTAGGGTAGGAGGGGAAGAGGAACAACATATGGGAAGGTATGGGCAACGATAAATGTTAGGGGGAGAAAAACACCTTAACAAATTATAATAGGAGAAGGGTCAAGGGTGACTAGGAAAATAAGGGATGTAATAGAATAGGTTAGGAGTATAGCTGGGACTATATTAACATCCGTGCACGGACAGGTGCATGAGGAGATGTGAGAAATGAGGGAGCAATATATACCAGAAAAATATGCTGCCTCCGGTCACATGTTTTTGCTAGCTTGCGAGGATGATGTACTAATTTACGAAGGATTAGATAATGATTGAGAGTATGGTGTCATGACGAATGTAACCCCTCCCCCCAAAAAGAAAAGGTTAATGCATGGAATGATGATATGAACATATTAAAGATATAGCGAGATGTAGATCGCATGAAGCAAATTGGCATCGCCTTATTGACAGACATCCAATATAAGTGCGCATATACTTCAATGATGGAAGCATGAGGAACGGCCTACCGATAATATGGCACGTTGCTAAGTAGTTAACGATGTGGACTGAAGACCTGGATGTGCCGAGTTCGAATCCGGTTTGTTCCGCAGAAACACATTCATGAGACCCTACATCGTACCTTGTGTCTAAACTCCTGAGAAGGATGTGAATAATATACTCGTCCAAACCCACGAAGACAGGAAATAAGTTTTTTTCTTTAGGCTTGGGTGGGGGTGGGGGGGGGCTGAATGTTGTCACAATACGTCGTGTAAGTTTTTTTTACTACATTTTTATGTATTTCGACTTGCCGTTACATTTGTTAAGGGCTTATATATGAACTTTATTTCCATGCTCTTTGTCCCAGGTGTTTAAATCGAGTGTTTTTTCCCCCCGTTGATGATGTGCAATTTCTCTGATGAGCAACAGATACGGGTTAATGGCTATATATTCCGCTTGATTTCTTGTGCGAGACGCGTGTTTGAAAATATTTAATTTGGAAAAAACTAGACACAAAAAAATGTTAAAATACAATATAAACATATTAGCGTGTTTTGTTTGTCTGCTTGACAAACTTGAATTAAAAGCGTTCGCTGATATATGAAAGAGATTGAAAGTACATAGGCACACTTTTGGTTTTGTTGATGAAATATATGATTATGTATTGATTTTCCGTATGGCATCAGAATGCAGCTATAATTCATATATATATATATATATATATATATATATATATATATATATATATATATATATATATATATATATATATATATATATATATACGAATACGGCGTTTAGTCTTTGTTTGATATTATAATATTAAAGAAAACACTATTTTAATTAGATGACAAACAGCCCTTAAATGAAAACTATATAAGCTTGTATGACATGTGCAAAGGATTTACTTTTTTTCACTATGGTGAATTGAGGTCGACATAACTAGACTAATCGTAACTAAACTTGTCAAAATATCGGTCATGGTCTAAGAATTATTGTAGTTGGTGATAACTACGTCAGAGAGCAAGCTCAATGTATCAAAATAGATGAAAGTCAAACTTTTGGCGATACGGTCGGTTCTGTTCATTATATAGAATCGTTACTTAGGCTATTGTGTAGCCAATGACGTACAACAACTTATCTGACCTTGCTCTTGAATTTGCTATTTGAATTTCATATTGAAAGCTTCGCTCAAGTTCGAAATTTTTACGTGATTAACACTTCTAATATTTCTTAATTAGTTATATGCATCTGATGTTGGTTCAATAAGAGTTACAAATATGCAAAGCTTCAGCCGGATGAGAAAACTAGTTTTTGAGTTACCTAAAATTTGCATAACATTACTTTATTACGGCAATACTTTATACAATATGAAGAATAAGCCACACATCTAACGTGCTGCCCATCTATACGTTGTCAAGCGGAGGTAGTCAGTGTCATGTTCTTGTTTAGTTTATCACATTTGATTATTTGCTTTTAATACTTTCACTACATGGGAACATATATTCTTCAAAATACCCAGCGTAATTTTTTCTCCGTTTTTTCTTATTTTTGCGAAAATGATATCACGAATCTGTATAACCTATACAACTAATTTAAGTGTTTTATACGCAAATATATTGTCAAACTGTCTCATTTAAACAAGCAATAACTTCATCTATGTGGGTTCAACATTTATTTAATTTAAACAGTTTCAATTAAATAATTATATTTTGCATGATGAAAATCAGAATAAAGAAACTATTTTTATTATCGTCAGATTTCTCAAGAGCAAAATATTTCAGAAAATAAAATGAATTAAAAAAGTTCAAATTCACTTCAAACAAGTAATAACCCGAGATAAAGTTGACGTTATAGTCTTTGATCGCTGTTCCATTGTGGATCCCGATACTTGTTTTTGTCACGGAAGATTATCAACAAAGAAATCCTGCTGAAACAGTTCCCCATGATGTGACAAGGAAACCATTGAAAATATTTGGAGCGTAGCTTCTCTTTATTTGCAATCTGAACAATTCAACGCTATAAAGCAAACTACAAGTTTCAATGCGCCTTAACACAATATCCTCATTTTTATCCTTTACAAATATTTAGGAATTAACCATTCTATCCTCTAGAGGTCAGCCAATATAAAAGTAGCTTGACAATGACAAGTCACAAGAATTTACAAAAAATAGGTTGGAGTTCATGTCGTAAAAGCGTAGGAAAATACTTTGTTTTAATATTTTATTTAAACAAAACCCCTTACTCTGGAAATTTAAATGCCAATACTTTGACCTTTTTTTTATATATGTTGATATATGGATGCAATAGAATTAATTATTTAATATAACATTTTTTAGTATCAAGAGATACAGAAAATAATAAGGACAACATGTACTTCTTACTACACGCATCAAAACATCTGATTGAAAATGAAGTTACCCATATATCGAATCCAACACTATACAAACACAATGTCTCTTAAATATGACGTTTTACTGTTGAACACCCATGTCCGGCATTTCGTTTATCTTCAGTTTAAATGAATGCATCTTTAATTGAAGAGGTCCATTCACTTCATAACCTCTCATTACGAAATTGCTCTCCGGACTTGTAATAGAAGTCTTAAATCAAATATCTTGCAAACATCACATGAACAATGATGCGATTATTCCACCGCTCCAATAAGTATCTAACTCCTGACGCATTCATCTATATGCATACGAGTCAGGAAATGAATAATGCAAGCGGACCTGGTATGATGCTGCTCAGGGAAATGATTTTTGAGAATTTACAAAACCGACTTCGCAACCGAGTTTGGAGTATCTTTTCTCCTCCCTTTAACTCCTTTAGTTTTTGATCTGCAATATTGATATTTTAATAGTAAAAGCTCGACTACAAAACTGATTCACTCGGAGGAGCCCGTCGTTGTACTGCAATAGCAAGTAACATTCAACTCTTCCTCCGTGTACTTAAAACTAAGCGGCATATGTATTGAATATGATGACTAACAGATGTTTAATCTATTAAGATATAAATGCCTCTTTGTAAAGTAGCATCCAAGTCGTTAATATATTGTAGTATTCTATGTGCACTACATACATCACTGTATGTATTCCTTACTTGACCACTTATAGAACTGAGGTTACTGAAGCTCTGTGGGCTTCGAACAGGGTGTAGAAGCAGTCTCAAATAAAGAAGCAGAAAGTATCATTTGTTTTTAATTATATGTTAGTTTAGTCAATTTTTTAAATTCTAGTTTTAGCTACGTACATTTTTATTGGTTGAGATGTATATTTATCTAGAACTACCTTACGTTTCTCTGTTAGTGTCGGCGATTAATACACTTGGTTAAAAGGAAGATTTTTATGGAACGTCGGTTCGCTTATTATGATACTTTATGAAGAGGAACATGATGTTCTTCAGTGAACTGTAAAATATTATATAATATGTTTGATATTATTTGTTACTTTTCAAAATACAAATTACGTTAAATTGTAGTATATGTTATACTATACTCAATCTTATATCTGTTAGTGAAGGAGAAATCCTTCTAGACTGCGGCATTTTATGAATATTTTTGTCCCAATCTTACCAAAAAAATTAAATAAAAATGTAAAATAAAAACTAAGATAAGAATATTGTGTTCGGGGGTAGCGGTATAAAAATAAGTACTAAAATGTATATTTTAAACATTACGAATATATATTAGTTTAAAAGTATATAACAAAATGAATCGTAAAAGTTATCGTCTTTATGTGAAAAAAAAAATCAATAACTTGTTTTAAGTTAAGTAACTAACTATATTTATGTTAAGGCATAGATACATATATTAAAAGTGTAAGTATTATTATAGATGCACACCTTAGTCTCCCTCCCCCAAAAGACGAACACATTCTACTTAGGCGATAATCGAGACAAACCTGGCGAAAAAAAGGTAAACAATCGTGGTTTAATGGCTTCGCCATATTATTCTTAACATTACCTCCCCACTTTCAAATTAAGTCCTGCCTAAAAGGCGGGCGAGTTTTACCATGCTACAAACCGGCATTACTCTTTGTCTCATGAAATAAGTCTATTAAAAATATTTCGACAAAAATGGTAAAATAAAGTTAAAAAATTAACCGACTAAAAATGTACTTTTGTAAGAATTTATGTGGTCGAATGTGTTCGTTTAAATACTATGCAGTTCTAGAATCACCTGTATTTATCATGCAGAATTTCACAATATCAATTCTAGAATCATGGATCGGTTGGTGCGGTTAAACTTCCAATCCTCTTTAAACAAAAGTCCCGGTGTTGATGGGCTGCTTGTGAAGACACGTTTGGCTAGATGATTTTGAGACAGGTAAAAGTCTCGAAATAATTGTAATGCATTTTGTTAGAAATTGAAATATCATTAATTAATAGTAAACCACGTTCAAGAGATTCCTTTTGGTGTTGAACGGAAATGTGTAACCTATCATGTATGTGGTTATTTACTTTCTATAGTAAAAGTGTGAGGAGAAAAAACGGTATTACTTTATATATTTAGATATACAAGCGTTGACCTGAAAGTCGATAAACTGAAGAAATCCGTTGCCACATCTGTAACTATTGAATTATTTGGCGCTTGTAATTGACCATCGGGAACACAGACGCATCAATGTGTATGCAAAACATCGGATTAAACACTTAATGAAATACATGGGGTAATAAGACTTTTGCCATGGTTAGGTGTTGCAATCTTGCTATTGACATCACTTTGTTTGGATTGTTTACACACTGTTGATCATTCAATGTGATAAAACATTCTGCCCATAACTTAAATCGTCTTTTATATGTTTCAGGACTTACATTGAGACATGTTTTTTTCTGGTAATGTGTTTTCATCTATAATGGTTTAAAAATATTTTTTACTTCTGCATTTTCAAGACATTCACCTCTAATAGGTAATGAATATTCAATTGTTATTGGGCATACATTCTGACGATAATGGTGTTATCTTTGAAAAGTCATGGTTTAAATGTCATTTTGTATTTGTGTTCCTTGTTTGAAAACTTGGTAAGTTAATAAACTTGTAAGCTATGTACATTTTATCTTTTTCATCAATTCATTATCCCTATATAAATGTTCCATTTACTATATTAAGTTCTACTGTGTCTGTATATGATCTAATATCATTTTAAATGTTTATATTATCAATTTATATATATATATATATATATATATATATATAATAATTTATAGAATATATTTGCAAATAACCCATATACACATGTTTTTCATGCCGAACCTGCAATCGCCAGAGTGGAGCGGATACTATATGTGGCGGTCACACGCTTCGAACTCCAATGCGACAGTCATATTTGACTCAGTAGTCGGAGCGCGTAACGACACGTCCACCACACATTCCCGTAGAAATGGAGAGTAGATTAACGTGTGAATTGCAATTACGCGGCCATATAAGCACACTGTAAAATACTCAATAGGCTGGGTCGAGAGTATTGAATTACGCTATAAATGGCAGCATGTTGTCAACTTACGTAAAGTCTCCATGTAGCGAGAGCTTTGAATAATTATACACATGTGTTTCCTGGCACATCTGCCATTATAATTATGGGGAGATACAATCTCTGACAGTCACACGATTCGGACTCTTATACGAAAATCATATTTGACTCAGTAGTCGGAGCGCGTACCGTTGTGTTCACCACGCACTGTCTGGGAATGGGAGAATAAATTTACTTGTAAATGGCAAATTCAAAGACCAGATCAGAATAAAATGTATGCATATATATTCATCGCACTAAAGCTACACAGAAGCGCTCATGTGAAATGCTACGTGTTTAGCCTAATTATTCCTCGCCTAATTGCCATTAATATATTTAGATAATTCTAATCTTAAGTCATACTAACTCATTTACTACTGTTTAAATAAATCTTGAAAATATATACGTATAATATAATTTCATAATATTATATGCGTATACACATGTAATACTTATATATATATATATATATATATATATATATATATACATGTCTTACAAATAAAGACAATTGTTTTCCAATAATCCTATCTATATTAACATCAACACTAGTTATGTTTTTTAATTATATCAAACAATGTGAGAGTTTGTAATACCGTATATATATTAATCTACAAACACTCACAGACGTCTTAAAGTATTTCTAATATGCATATTTTAACACTTTCTTATAAATTATATTCTTTAAGATGCATTGGTAATGTATATTATCATATGTTACTTATATACACGCAATAGTTTCATCGATAGACATACGTTTGGTGTTTCAAGAATGCCGACAAGAGTTACTAGACATTAGTCTTAGCGAAAAGTCTCTTATCTAAGTAATCATGTTATGGCTATCCATTTTAAATGAATCAATAAAACTAATTTAATCTATTATTGTATTTTGTATATGCTCTGTTCTTATGAGACACTATTCCCCGGGACTACATTTACATTTTTCCTAAGGGGCGGGGAAAGTAGTTTTGTGTATTTCATCTTTTATGAAGGGTTGGGGCAAGTAGTTTAGTGTATTTCATGTTTTCCTAAGGGTTGGGGGCAAGTAGTTTAGTGTATTTCATCTTTACCTAAGAGGTTGGAGGCAAGTAGTTTAGTGTATTTTATATTTTCCTAAGGGGTTGAGGAGAAAGTAGTTTAGTGTATTTCATCTTTACCTAAGGGGTTGGGGCAAGTAGTTTAGTGTATTTCATCTTTACCTAAGGGGTTGGGGGCAAGTGGTTTAGTGTATTTTATATTTTCCTAAGAGGTTGAGGGGAAAGTAGTTTAGTGTATTTCATCTTTTCCTAAGGGTTGGGAGCAAGTAGTTTAGTGTATTTTATGTTTTCATGATATCATACTTGTTAGCACAGCCCTCTCCTTTTATAGGGTGGGCCTCCCATGTCTTTAATCCTCTATTTTGGGGGTATAGTAGTATTTGTTCTATGTTCATCATTCAATCTTACCAGCCATTATCACTTATTTTGGGGTGAGTGTAGTATATGTTCGATCATCGTTATACCATCCTCCCAAGCATTACCAGCTCCATTATTGGTGTAGCTGACGAATATTCTCATACTTTATGTCTTACTTTAGAGTGACTATAGTATATTTTATTTCATTCATGATAAATTCCTCCCAGGTAGTACCTACACCTTAAGAGTGGCACCATTGTATGTTTTCCTTCCTCACAGAACCATCCTCTCAGAATTATCTTCCCGTTTTTGTGGGGGCGGTAGTGCACTATGTAATCGGTTGTTATATTTCCAAGCATTCGCGGGTTAGTGTTCGTTCGTCCTGATATACACCTCTCAGTCATTACCTCCCCAATTTGGTGGGCAGTGTAGTATATGTTCATTCATCATTATATAATTATCTCATCCTGGCAAATATGTGCGACTAGAGAAAGCGTATATTTGCTTATATAATATATTTTTTAGTTTTATTTATTTTATATTAACTATTGTCATAAAGATTCGTGCATCCCTTATAATAAGGTAACATTTATAATAATCGAATAATAAAGACATATATTTAAAGCGTACTCTTGGTTTGATGTTTTCTTACAGAATGGGTGAGGGTGTAGCATTGATTTCCCTCGGACATTTTATAAGTTACAGAGAATTTTTTCATGAACGAAGAAAACAATCCGGTTTAATTAATTTCTGGCCGCCATTTTTTCTATTTTTTGTTGTATTAATCTATTTGTATGCGTTCACTTTTGTTTTTCTTCCCCGCTCTTATATTTTCCAATATGAAATATTGAAATTTATTATTAGATATTGACACCATTGATTCCACGAGTTTGTAATTAACAAAACAAATGTTTCATACACAGTAATATCAAACAGTGTACGCACAAACACACAAATAAACACACACACACAGACACACACACACACATATATATATATATATATATATATATATATATATATATTAATGTGTGCATTTAATATATATACATATGACTATCATGCATATGTAATTACATACGCATACATTAAAAAAATCAATACATTCACTTGTGTATCTCTACATCTCTCTCTCACTCTCTCTCTATCTCTCTCCCTCTCTCTCTCTCTCATATATATATATATATATATATGTATATGTATATGTATATATATTGATATTAAAACTTATATGCAATTATTATTCATGTATATAGTGATCAATTTATGTGTAAACACTTATACTCGTAAATGTCTGAATACACATATACATATAATAACATTTATATGAATATACAGAGTGTGTGTGTGTAATAGAAACAGATCCTATCAAAGTGAGCAGACTTTGCACTCGCAAACATATACCATTATAATAATTTTTAAAAAGTGTGAAGATTAGCCGTTTTAATAATGTGTGTCTGTTATATCAGCTTAATTAGCTAACATATATTGTGCTCTTATACTGATCACAGTGGTTTGTGACCGGCCGCTCGTGTTTCAAATTTCAATGCTTTATTCAGATGAAATATTTTCTATAAATGTTTGTATTTCTTTGAACTAATGACTACTATATATATATATATATATATATATATATATATATATATATATATATATATATATATATATATATATATATAACACCTTACATACACGGTATAGGCTTACATCAATCAATGAACGTTTAGATGCTATGGCACTTTATAAAACACTGAATAAAAACGAAAATCAAAACTGAAAACGGACAATCTCGGATTGGTAATATAACTAGCAGAAGCTAGATTTTAGGAGGGAACGAAAGGGGGTAAAGTTATACCAAATGGGTGGTCTAAACACGACCAAAGTTCGTGTTTGTAAAATATAGGTCACTATACCCTGACCCATCAGGTTTGTACTAGCTTTCTCGAATATTTCTAGTCGGGCGGGCATTAATTAACGTGTGTTGGACCGAGAAGGCACGCGGGTAGACAATAAATAGATTCACAGTTAAATAAAATGAGAAATAAATATATATGTTTTTAGAGAGAACGCTACGAAGGCAAAAGTTATTAATTAATACATTAAGTAAAAGGTGCTAAACGCACAGTGTTCAAAAACGTCGTCATACATTTTGATCATACGGTTAAATATATATATATATATATATATATATATATATATATATATATATATATATATATATTAATAAATATATTGAAGCCATAGAAATGTTATCACTACCTAATTCAATCTAGGTGCTAGCCAGGGCTTTACACGCTCCACTACTTTTGGAGCTGCTCCCACCCCTGCTCCAACGCCCAAAATTGGAGCTGGCTCATCTCACGCTCCCTATTTAAACAAATATAGCCGCTTCTGCACCAATTCCTATAAAACAGGAGCGGTTCTTTTTCAGCGCTCCATAATGAAAGTGTACCTTCTTTCCAAAGCGTTCTATTCTGCCAATGATTGGTCGAAGGATAAGGGTAAGTCTCAAAGGATCTCATCAATATGGGTTGGGATGTCACTTTAAGTGTAAGACCGTAAGATAATAGTTGACAAAATCTCGCTAATATTTTGAGAGTTATAGGAGAACGAAGTATAGGATTATACGTAAATTTTCGTTTTCAACCTATTTTTTGAGGAAAGAAAAAAATTAACCGGATATCTTTTCTATTTATTTTGGAAGGGGATTTAGATTAGTTTTAAGTAAATAAAGTTTTACTTTTAAACATTATTAGTGATTATTTTCTTTTTAAAGAAAACATTTCTCTGGAAGAGGAGAGACAGCCATTAATCGTCGTATTGTTGTTTAATATCTGTTTCTTTTACGAACGTAACTATATTGTATAATGTATATTATTATTCATCACGGAGAAACGCGCAAGTACTTTCAAACAGTCGATTTATCCATTTTTTTCTATAGTAAAACTTGGGGCGAACAAACCAATGAAGTTTATTTTCAAAGATTGAATAAAAAAGTATTTTTCATAAGTTGGCCAGAAAATATCAATACATTGTTAATAAACAATTCAGAGATCAATTTAATGCCTTAAAATTTCATACAAAATATATGGTGTAGACCTTTGGAATTGAAAATTATCGGGATTAATTTTCCTTTCCCGAAAAATTAACTGGAACAAGTTTTCCTAAGTCGGACAAAATCATTTATTAAAATTAAAAACTTGAATAAAAAAGATGAACACGTCTATATCTGAGATCTCAAACAAAAACAAACTGTTTACACTTTTAATATACTATAAGAGATTTTTCAAGATCAAGAAAGATATTTAATCTAATTTATGTTCTAACAAACCAACAAATTAGTCAAAAAGTCTAATTATTTGCTTTTTTAAATTAATATTTAAGATAATTGCTTTAATTTAATTAAGTTTAAACATCGGGTTAATTGTGGAATATGGACCGCTGTTTTTTTTTCCGCTCATTTCGCTTAAGATTCGCCCACATTCTGGATGAAACTTATTGTTGGTCTTAATTGTATTTTAAGTCCTGAAGTAACATTCTCATTTACTTTTTTAAGTGCTGGGAATCTAACTTTAATTCCAGCTTTTAATCGCTGGCGGACAAGTTGGATTTTATTGATTTTTCCTTGGAATAAATATATTTTTTCCTTGGACTAAATACATTTCTAGTGCTTTAACATTTTATTACACAAAAAAAAAACTTTGAACATTCTATTTACAAAAGCAAGTGTTAACGGAATTTAACGAATTTAAAAGCAAACATGATAAGGTTAAAACATACTAGTCGTGAATTTAAGAATAACAAAAAATGTCGCTGAAAGACGACGGGTAAAACATGTGGCATAAAAGTTCAATTTGATGTATGCCAAAAAATGAATTAGAATTTTTTGTCAGTACAAAATGTACAATTTCACTCCCAAAATCGATTTTATCGAAAATTTGGGTGAATACCGAGCGAAATGGGCGAGAAAATCCAACGACCCCTATAGTATAATTGAACCTAAAATTCTTTTTTAAAAACAGGAATTAAAAGAAAAATTGGCTTATTTATTCAATCAGCAATAAACATCATTGTTATAAATACAAAAAAGTTCAACTCTATAAGCAAATAACTTCAAAGACATCTATCTTTGCCTATAATATTTCTTTTTTTGTCATTTAAAATACGTAACTGCTCGTGCATTTGAATACATTTGTTGCCAAATTGTCTCCTGCCTTAATAAAACTGTCCCATCAAAAATTTAACATGTCGATGTAAAAATATGAGAACTTCAAATGTTCTGTTTTCGTTCTTTGGCCCTCTCTCTCTCTTCCTCTCCGTCACTCTCTCTCTCTCTCTCTCTCCCTATCTCATATACATTTACCAGATATATAATGTAAAAGAATAACTCAGAATAAACTCTGAGACTTTCTTTTCTTTTCTTTTTCATTGCTGAATAACAAAACTAATGTTTAAAAGAAAACCAATCAAATAATTTTAGAACGACCACACTTTAGTCCCAAATAGAGTTGCTCCCGCTCTACTTCCGCTGAATATAAATGAGCAAACGTATCCTTCGGTCTATCAAAAAGGAGCGTGCTCCTGGAGCGCACTCATTTTTGGAGGGTTCCGTAACGCCCTGGTACTAGTACGTTTAGTGTTTAAATACTCTGGATTAGTGTGGACCCTAATATATACATACCTGTATTGTTCATTAATATTTGCATTACTTATTATGTATATGCCCTCACACTCACCATTACCCGTCACCACATCCACTGTTATTATTACTATTGACGTGAGACTATGATATTGTTTATGTGATGTTTTAAATGCTCTGCTTGGTGTTCGGCATTCTTAGAATAAATAGGTTTCAGGTTACTTTTGTTAAAATATTTAAACGTGATAAATTATCAGCAAAACACATACCCACCCGTTCAAATGAAGCTTATATTTGCAAGCTCATACAGTCCGTATAAAAATGTATCATCAACAATGACTTACACCTCAAATATAACAACTATCAAACAGACGCGAACACACTCTTACTTTCCATTACATTATATTGTTTCTTTTTTTTCAAATTTAGAATTTTATCTATTCCCCTGCCAACTTTTCCATCTATGTAATGTCCCTTATGATAACAACTTAAACTTCGAAAAGCCTGGCTTAAGGAACGAAAAATAAACATGTTTTATCGAGTACAGCTTGCACTGAACAATCAAATATGAAATAGACTTGTCATCCGCAAATTTTTATCTCTCTTCCTTCATGTATTATATATATATATATATATATATATATATATATATATATCACTATTTGTATAATTAGGCATCATTCTTTTTTTATGCATTTTTGATTAAACAGGAGTGCCAACTTTTTCTTATTCAGCTTTTGATCCGTTTTTTCTAGTTTTCGTACGACGGATTTGATGTTATAATCCAAGGAGTATAAACAAAGTATACACATTTTAAACTATATGGTCCTGCAGCAAAACACGAACCTGATATCACCAATTATACGTTCAATCTAGTGGAACGTGAGATCCAATCTAGCAAATTGAAGATGAGGAACTCATTGAGGTTATTTGGAGCATGGAATATCGACTGCAATCTGAGAATACAGCTGAACAGTACTACCATATTCAGGAATGGCTTTCAGATCTTAGGACACAGGACCACATTGAACGCAAACAAATAATTAAAATAAAACATAAGAAGGCATAAATGCAAAAGTTACCTTCCGAATACTCGAGAAAAGTATATTAATCTATCTTCAATTCAATTAAGTAAAAAACAAAAAAAACTATTAAACCTTGGCTGAAACTCTAACCGTAAAACAGATTTAACCCCATACATAAAACGTTGAAATCGAACTCTTATTTCAAAACATTACCAAACTCGTAAAGGATAATAAAATCCAAATACACCATGACATCCGCGACCTCTTAAAAGCGGAATGGATAAAAAGTAGAAGCACTTTCAATAAACCAAAATTACTTACCACCGAACTAAAACCAACAGCTAACGAATTAAAAAATTACCCAGACATCATTATTAAACGAGCAGATAAATCCAACACATTTGTTATAATCCTCAAAGAACAATATTATTCTAAATTACAATACATTTTATCAGACACATCAACATTAAAAAAATCACCCAGACATCATTATTAAACGAGCAGATAAGTCCAACACATTTGTTATAATCCCCAAAGAACAATATTATTCTAAATTACAAGACATTTTATCAGACACATCAACATTAAAAAAAATCGACGTAATCCTACCGATCAACTTAAAACACACATCAATAAATTAATTACAGCAAACAACGTTCATCCAGATTCTATTAAACTTAATAAAATCATCGGCGAATACAAACGTGGTTACATATACGGAAATGTTAAATCACATAAAATTAACTACCCCTTCCGACCCATAATATCTCAAATGCCCACACCTATACATGGACTAGCTAAGACCCTTAATAAATAAATCACACCGTATCTGCCCCCATCTACATAGTAAAATCACCAGATCAATTAATAGATATTTTCCATTCGGTAAAACCTAATAATAAACTCTTTGCTTATTTGGACGTTGAGAACCTTTTCACAAACGTATCAATACAAGAAACTATCAACAGCTTATATAATAATCCAACTTTCCCTGCACTAAAAATACACCCTAATATAATACGCAAACTATTAATAGATTGCACCACTGAGGTACCCTTCTACGGCCCCAATGGGATCAGCCCTGGGGCCATTGTTTGCTGAATACTATATGTCCAACCTAGAAATGAAAACTTTCAATATTATTACTACACCCTCTACATACGTCTGCTACGTTGAGGACATTCTCCTACTAACAGAACACTTATCTAATTTGACTCTAATCAAGAATACATTTAAAAATAACTCAACATTACATTTTACGCAAGAACTTAGCATCAATAATATAATTCTTTTCCTAGATATAGAAATAAAAATAAACTCTACAGATAAGGTTATTACCTACCCGTATAAGAAAACACTAGTAAATATTCACACCTTCTTAATTTTAATAGTGAATGCCCAGATAGATATAAAATAGCGGTCATAAAAATCTTATTCATCGTGGCAAAAGAAATTCCTCTAGTAATAAAATATTCTATAAATCACTCGCTGATATTAAAAAGACACTAACCAACAATAACTTTCATAACTAAGTGGTTGCTCAACAAATAACCACACA
>OY744518.1:44464011-44471511 GCA_963556195.1 Sepiola atlantica
TATATATATATATATATATATATATTGTATGTATTAGATGTACTAATTGACACTTCTAACAATACTTTTAACACCTCTACCTATAAAAAAACAACCAGCAAAAACTCCAGCCTCTTACATTTCAAGAGTGAATGCCCCCACCGTTATAAAATAGCTATCGTAAAATATTTACTAAACCGAGCAAAATTGATCTCCTCCTCTAAAAAAACACTATTTATCGAACTAAAACATATAAAACAAGTATTAATTAACAATTAATTTCCCAAGTACCTCGTCGACGAACTAATACAATCAATGATGAAAAACCTGACAAACACTAATATAAATAATAATATACAACATAACAACTCCTGTTACATCAACATATATTACCACAACCAAATGCAGCCACATTTCAGAGTAGAAGAAAAAGCTATAAAGAATATTACACATCGATATATATCTCCAACAGATAAAGAAAACAAAAGTAAATTACTTATTTATCATAAAAAGTTTCACAACGCAAAACCTTGTAGTAAAAAAACAACCCTTCTCCAATCCCCAAAACACTAGAAAGAACCAATGCAGTTTATAAATGCAAATGCCCTTTAGGAGGATGTACCTCCCAAAATAATAATAGCTACATTGGTTTTACAACAACCACTCTATCCCGCCGCCTCAAAATGCACCTCGCCAACACTAGTTCAATATACAAACAGCTACAAACGCCCTAGATCTGAGTTGAGACAGATCTTAGTAATGAACACAAAAATAATACATTCCGAAACTAATTTAAAAAAAGTAAAAATACTTGACGCCGTTTACATAACAACACAGCCACCTAAAATTACTAACATTTCGATATGAGACAAGTAAAACTATTTTAAAATGCTTAGCCTTGTTCAGTGACACCAACTGGTGTCGCCTTATTCAATTAAAAAAATATGGACATCTTATTAAAATAACTTACTGCCTATCTCCCCCATGTTCCTTCTCCATAATTATTAGACTAGACCAAATAAAATCGGCCACTCTTTTAAATTAAAATTATAAAAAATAATAATAATAAATAAAATTAATAAATAAACGAAGACCCGTTTCAATCGTCACATTTCAAAATGTAGACGTCCGTCTTTTACGTGAACGGTTTGCCGGCGTATTTTTTAAGAAATTCCATTCTTTCACTCGCTTTTTATTATTTTTTACCATGAAAGACCTGAAGATGATTCCGGAGAGAATCGAAAACGTTAGTCAAACACACAGATCCTACATTAATTCATTCCATTTCAACGTCAAAAAGATCATTCGACGAATGGAAAAAATAAAAAAAGGAATCACTAAAGAGAAGAGTTCTGTCGTTTTCAACAACACATGCATTATTGAAAAAAATTGCTGCCTAAATACACACAATATATATATATATATATATATATATATGTATATATATATATATATATATATATATATATATATATATATATATATGCTTCCATACATATATACCAAACGGTAGAAATGAGATGCTACAGAAGAGTGCTTGGCATCTCGTACTCAGACCGTGTCACAAACGAAGAAGTTCGCGCGCTCATCAACGCAAATCTCAACAACTACGAAGATTTGCTGACAACTGTAAGAAAAAGAAAGCTTGGATGGTATGGTCACGTGACAAGGGGCAGTGGTCTCTCCAAAACCATCCTGCAGGGAGCAGTGCAAGGCAAGAGAAGGAGAGGTAGACAACACAAAAGATGGGCAGACAACATAAAAGAGTGGACGGGCTACAACTTCGCTACAACCCAGCCCATTGGCCATGACCGTCAGAAGTGGAGACAGCTGGTGTGGAGTTCGTAGGTGCAGCGCCCCTACGACCCAGGAGGGGGTTAAGGGACCAAGTCAAGTCATATATACCCACAATATGAATACATACATATATATATATATATATATATATATATATATATATATATATATATATATATTATTTTTAAATACAGATTTTAATCAGACATGGACCAGTGGTTTCTGACAAGAAACAGGTTGAATTCCCGATTCCGTCGTCTTCAGCATAGTCTGAAATAGATATATATATATATGAAAATGATATATATAAATATAAAAGTAATATTTTATTATTATAAATTTAATTTTTTTATTTTTTTATTTTTCCCCTCCTTTCTTGCTTTCTTTCTTTCTCTCTTTTCTTTCTTGCTTTACTTCTAAATATAGAATCTTTTAACGGCTTTTTCTGACCTAAGCGTTTCTCGTCGGCTCTCCATTTCAAAATTCTGTGTACATAGCATTTCATAACAGTTAGATGTGTTTTGTTAAGAAATTCCATCATTTACTATTTCAGACTATGCTGAAGACGACGGAATCGGGAATTCAACCCGTTTCTTGTCAGAAACCACTGGTTTATGTCTGATTAAAATCTGTATTTAAAAATAAAAATATTACGCTCTTAATTTAATTTAATTGAGCACTCTACTGGTATTTCCCTTTTATTCTTTATTGAGTCTATCTTTATTGAGTATACCTTTATACTTTATATATATATATATATATATATATATATATATATATATATATATTAGTAGGCAAACCTAAAGTTTTCACAAAAACAAATAAGCTTCGATGTGTACACATGCCCATAGCTTTTACACCTTATTACAATTCCCTTCTTATCCAATTTCTTTCTTACAATTCTGAAGTCATTAATGAAATAAATGTATTCTTTGTTGTCTGTAGAAGTCAGATCCCAGCATATTATTATAAAACACACAGAAAAAGTTTTCAATAAAATAAAATATGTTTATTAAAAATATGTGTATGAATATATGACTTGCGGGATTTCACACCGGATAATTTTATTTTAAAAAATCACTTGAATGTTAAAATTATGCATAAAAAAGTAAAACTGATGCTTTGCTGTTAACGCATGTCCCACGTGATTGCAGCCTCCGCGATATTACTGCAAACATACTTTCATTTTCAAAATTAAATAAAAATAAAATAAAACCTGGTGTTTGCGTGTATTTTTTCAATTATTTTTTTTTTAAATAACACGCATAATAAATGAAATACATTCCAAGGTAGAAATATATATTTAAATGTAATATTTATTTATTTGTTCATATTTGTGTGTTTCACATATATGCCCATTTGTATTCGCATATACATGCATATTTATCTGCGTCTATATATATATATATATATATATATATATATATATATATATATATATATATATACATATATAAATATATATGTGTGTGTTTTACTATTTAAAATTTGTTATATCTGTAAAACATTCTTTTTTGATTAAGCAAAACGTTTGCATGTCGGTTATTATATTGAAACTGCATCAACTCAATCAACATTGTTTATAAAATTAGTTTAAATTCCGTATATTTTTACCTTGATCAAAGTTTTGAAGTTCGATCGCAAAGCTCAATGATGTGGTCCTTCATTAACTACAATATGGGTCTAGTAGCGAACTTCTACGATCAAAAAGACCGAAGTTATAGCCCTAAATGTAACGGTCACCTCTACTCTTACATTTACACTGATCATGTATTTAAATCAGTTCAAGAGGAGACTATGACCGAAACTTTGCGAAATTTAGTAACGATTATGGTGTATTGGAGACTCGGCAAAAAGCATAACCTCCGCCACCATTTTTTACCATTTACTGTAATTTAGCCTCGCATCGTACTAATCGCGAAGTGGAAAGTATAGTATAATATGTTAAATATTATTAAAAACTTACTTTCAATATTCCTATACACCTCAACCAAACCGCATTTACAAACAAATTCTTTTACAATATGATATTTTAAAATTAAAAAGCGTATAATAGTCACTTTTATTTGTTTACTTGAAAGTTCAATAAAATAAATTAGAAGTTGTATTTCTTCTTCAATCTATGTGTGTATTTTATTGAAACTCCATATTGTATCATATTAAGTCCTCCTCATTTGCTTACTATGTTAAGAATATATATATATATATGTATATATATACATGTATATACTATGTAAAGTAATATATATATATATATATATATATATACACATATATATACTATGTAAATTAATATATATATATATATATATATATATATATACTATATAAAGTAATATATATACATAATCCAGGGTTTCGAATCGTGTGACCGGTGGTGAATAGTCGTACTTCTATGCTGATGAGTCTTGATTGAAAAGAGACGAAACGTATACGTCCGTAGATTAATAAACAATAACAAATATTTATATATATATATATATATATATATATATATATGTATATATATATACTATGTAAAGTAATATATATATATATATATATGCGTTTGTATATATACATACACTTATTAATAAATAAATATGCTTATATACATAGACATATATGTGTTCGATTTTTTATTTTCCGCTCAACAGTATGAAATTACGGAACCGTATCGCAAGTCGAAAAAATCGAAGCCAAATTCACGTAATATGACGCTTGGCCCTGTACCATCCGATTAATGCGACGACCATGCTTTAACATGCGAGATACATATGCATTGTAATCTTTTCTTAATGTAAACACAAATAGTGTGATTCTAAATTAAGTTATATTTCTCAAGGGAGAGTACCCTGCAACGTGCTTAATTATGAATCATCAATTCATTATTCTTGAAAGGACTCAACGTAATAAGAACTTACTAATTATTATTAGTTAATAATTGTTTCTTATATCTATAGACATATAGATGTTTCGCATTTTATATATGGCAACACCTCCTTATATATATATATATATATATATATATATATATATATATATATATATGTAAGGTTAATACAACAAAAGATATAAGAGGCAACTACTATCTTTTTTGTTTTGAGCCGATATATTTCATGTCTTATATACTTTTATGTATTTTATATATTTGTTCTATATATTCAAAGTTTAATGTTATCACCTGCAGTAATGCCATTACGGTAATGGTCCTCTGAGGAGAAGATTTCCTTTTAAAAAACTCATGAGTTAAGGACTTTCAATTACTTTGCTTGAACTTTGAATTATACTAAAATTTGATTCGCACCTTATTTTATTCTCTCACTTCATCTAATTATATATATATATATATATATATATATATATATAATTAGATGAAGTGAAAGAATAAAATAAGGTGCGAATCAAATATATATATATATATATATATATATATATATATATATATATATATATATATATATATAATGATGCCAGATAATTGTGTCATTTTTCAGCGAGTTCATATATCTTTTAAAATGGAATGTAAATTGCTACTTTTCAAATAAAGTAGGTGAAATATCTTAAATAAATTAAAGCTCGTATCAGAATCCTCGGTATTCCAGAATAACTTTATCAGTTTTTATATTTAACAAATATATGTTAATATGACTTCAGGGAAATTAAACATCACACAATTAGTGGTATCAAAGAATAATAGTGTGCCAAGAAAATAGCTGGGATGCGAACGCGAAATTAGTGGCAAAAATGTATCCTGCTCCCAGCATAAAACAACTAAAGATTCAGTTATTATTTCAAATTCCCGATTGAGACAAACACGTCCTCTCCATTTAAGTGTTTATTCAATATTTGTTTTTGAAAATCATTTTTTATAATTATTTTTATATTAAAAGAAGGGGAGCGATAGACACATATCTGTAAGCGTCGCCTCCTTCATTTAGATTGAGTTCTAATTATACGATGATGGCGTCTGCTGCTTGATTGCATGGAAACGTTTAATTATATTTGTGTTTTTGATGATTTTTTTTTTTGGTTCCATTTTTTACTTGTTCGAATTTAAATTTAAAAAAAATAACTGTTCATCTAGTAATTTATTTTTTATCCGTATTTTACTATTCCTCCCATGTCAATTTTGTTTGATTTTACTGTCTCACAATTTGTGTTACATGGGCACACACTTTTCTTGGAGCACTGAAAGCCGCGGCTATTATTTTTTGTATTACAAAATAGTTAAATTGAGGCTCAAAAATAAATCCATGATATTCATTCCCTTCCCTGTATTCCGCCCCCCACAAGTAAAACTATAATATTATGTATAGTTCCACTTTTATTACTCCCGCTTACAGGCACACTTTTTCTCTCTATTTATTTTTTTTCCTTCTGCGAATATTTTAAATATTGTGTACTTCCATAATCGCACCCCGAAGTCAAGCTTGTGCATTTGAGAAAATCTAGGTTTAGCAATTTGATATGAATACCAATACCTTTAAATATAGTTGTAATAGTTACAATTAAAATTATAATAAGATCAATACTTAATATGTACGTTTCTATATTTAAAAAAAAATGAAAGCTAGCCGACTATATTTAAAATAGATATACTTTTTAATGATACTGGTATATTTATATACGGATATAGTCCATTTTAAGTAAGCTTTACATTTTTGGTAATAAATAAAACATACGATATTTCAATTATAAGCAAGTACAAAAAAATTGAGAACATGTAAATATCAATCTTAATATTTTATTGCTTCATAGCTAATGCCTATTCTAAAAGCTACAATTAAATAATTGCACCCTTAAATTATTACTTTCAAAATGGATTCATGTCAGTAAATATATAAACTTATGTAAATGTGCGAATATTTACACAAACCACGCTGTTTTGTTAGTCGTATTTTTTTAAAAATAGGCTACTCAAAACAACAAATCATATTGCACTTGTTTAGTTAACGCTAATTTCAATGCACACTTAATTCGGTAATTCGCGCATTTCAGAAGCATATGCTAATACAGCCAATACACATACTTTGATCATCTACGCTAAATCTCTATCATAAATAAGCCGATCCTTAGAGACATTACGTTTTTCATGCTTTCAAATAGAAATGTTGAAGGGTATCTAATTGTTCCATTCTATGAAAACTATAAATGATCTAGTGATATTTAAATTTAAATGAACTTAAATATCCGTACGCTGTTTATATTTCACAATATGTAACTCATATAGTTAGGAATAAAATCTTAAATCTCTGAAAGATTGCAATGTTTTATGTATTCGTTACATTAATAAACAGGCGTACAAACACATTATATATATAATATATATGTATATACATAAATGTATGCATATATATATATATATATATATATATATATATATATATATATATATATATATATATATATATATATACTTCTTTGGAATGGTAGGAAAAATCCTAGCAGAGTGCTCGATTAATTAAGAATTAAAGTTAAAAATATTATATATATATATATATATATATATATATATATATATACAAACACACACATTATATATATATATATATATATATGATATATGTATATATATATATATATATATATATATATATATATATATATATATATATATATAATAAGCAATGAAAATATATATGGCAATCAAGCTACACAGAGGCTCCCGCGTTTCATCCCCGGGGGAATCGTCAGGCTAAATGCATGGATTTATGTTTGTCAGGTGTTTTTATATACATGGCT
>OY744518.1:44474011-44541511 GCA_963556195.1 Sepiola atlantica
CGTACACTAAGTATAATACACATAACAGGGGATGTTGGTATATATTTCTTTAAAAGTTATAATATTACTAACGGGTTGCAACTTATTTAATATCCAGCCCTTCCCCCTAAAGACAGACTGGAAATGGGTTATTTAAACATAGATGCGTAACTTCTGTTTACTGGAGCAAGACAATCGTTGAATTGAAAACATAGAAATGATAATGGGGAGTAGGTAATGTTGTATATATATATATATATATATATATATATATATATATATATATATATATATGAGAGAGAGAGAGAGAGATAGTAAGCAAGCAAGTAGTCACACTATCTCTCTATAAACGTTTCCTACTTATGCCACGTTAGTATATCTTTCTTTCTAGACAGCGTCTTGAATATTATTTAAGTAATTTTCCTTGAAAATTAATCAACAAATATCTTTAGAAATTCTTTTAATTATTTTATTTATTAACTCACTTTTATTTTACAGTGTTACTATCGATACAACTATTGCATATATATATATATATATATATATATATATATATATATATATATATATATATATATATATAGGCCAATAAAATTACAAATTAATAACAACAAACAGTAATGTATGATGAGCAGTTAGAAAATAATTATACAGATTAAGAATTCAATTAGGTGCATTTGTTTTTTTTCTGTACAATATATATATAGATATATATATAAATATATATATATATATATATTTATATATATACAGTACTACAGAATACTACGTCGTATTATCGAGTTAAATTACAGCAACCCGTTGTGATCGTAATATATATGTGATAGATGAAAACACATTTTCATTTACTCATTCAGATATCATTCATAGCGGGGTATTAACAGAAGAAGTAATGTACACATTTGAAGAATTACATAAACAACAGCTGTAAAATAAAAGGTGTGATTTGTGTTTAGCATTTTCTTCAGCACAGACAAGATGGTTTATACAGTTCGATTATTACACTAATTTTACTAACTATTAGACTAATAGCGGATGCGGTGCTACTCTAATCTATATATATGAAGTGCATGAATGCGTAATTGCTGACAATAGAATCTGCAGATCTGATCTTTAATTAAATACGCAAAAGCATTCGAATAATAACGCGCTTCACTGATATGTAAAGAAGAAGGCGTAGTTATCGAAAAGCTTTATCAGTAAGAATATCGGAAAACAAAAAATAATGATAACACAGGCAAATCGTCGGTTTGTTCTTTGGTGTTATGACATGTTAACCGTAGTTAAGGTTTGGTTCTGCTGACGTACGATTCGTATAAGATTTGTTTGTTCATTGTATTTCTGTTTCCGTATAATTTCTAAATGAGAGTGTTTTATTTAACCCATATACAGGGCACATAACACTAACTTACACGTCGACTAAGAGTAGATTTGCGATCCGTAGTATTTACTGAGAGTGTATTTCCCATTCGCAAAATGTAAACCTCACTACACGATGGTGTTTTTTTTCTTTCTAATACCGATGCGCCATGGGTAGATAGTATGATAGGGAAAAATGTTGGTCGAATAAAAAGCTTTCAAAACCACGGAAATATGAACATCAGGGTGGTGGACTGGGATAGCGGTAAACACCTTGCCCAAGGGTTCCGGAAGATTGTGTCTTGGCCAAGAAAACCAACACATGGGGACATATTGTCACCTGTCTCAAGAACAAGTACTTCACGATAAAGAAAACGTCTTTTGACACGAGTCTTTGCGACCCCTTTTCAATTGAGATACGGCATTGAGCGAGTACTTGACTAACTACGCTTTAGGCAGTCACCTCTACCGAATTCTTACCAACAACGTCCGACAATTGTTCCTATTCAATGGTCATCTCCTAACTACTTGATTGATAGGAACGGTAATGCTCTTAAACAATGTGAACGGGCTGTTAATAGGTGTGGCTACAATATAGAGGTAACACTTCAATGATTAATAAGTAGAGATGGCTTGGAGAAGACAGACAATTTGAACCGAGTCCGTGAAATAGCATACTCACCCAAGGGAAAATAGAAAAAGAAGTGTCAAATTGGCGGTTCTCTATTGAGGGACGGACACGACACGAGATTCGCGGTCTTTGTGCAATTAACATTCTGTTGAATTCAGGGATTTGCATCGTGGAAACGCAAGAGAATTATCGGTTTAGTTAACAATCAATGTTTCTGTCTCGTGAAAGGTAGATGCCAAGACTGGCTGCCGGGATTTCTTTTTCCATTGGAATACCAGAAGAGACACCTAAACGGACAGATAATTAGGTATGTGAAAGTATTTACAGCAGTTGCCAGAGGAAAATTGCACTCTGAAAACATAGCAGTAGCTTTTTTATTTATTGAAATATTGCAAGGTGTCCGCATAAAAATATATGAAAAAATGATATGTTATATATATATATATATATATATATATATATATATGTATATATATATATATATATATATATATATATATATATATATATATATATATATATATATATATGTTGGTGTGTGTGTGTTTATATTTACATATCTACAATGAGTATAAAAATGCTCAACAAAAGTGAGAAGTCTGTCTCCTTTTCAATTCTGAAGATCTCTATTAACAGTTAATAATAAGAATCACAATGCCATACAACTATGTTTAAGAGCTGAATCTCGATCACTAGTTATTTTATAGTGAAGCAAATCCTACGCAGATTTAGCACAAGTTTAGCCTTTATTTATGTTATCGTTTACTATGAAAAATAAACAACTCTGTAAAATAACATATAGTTTATCACATCATGTTACTAGCTATATATAAGAAAATACAGATTTTAAATAGTGTTTATATATTACATGGACACTAAGTAGTATATATATATACATATATATATATATATATATATATATATATATATATATATATATATATATATATATATATATATATAGATATCCTATGAAGATTAATAGTTACCTTAATATTAAATCTAACAATTGTGTTTCGTAATGAAATCCATTTGAGTTTTTGCGTGTGTGTGTGTATGTGTGTGTGTGTGTGGGTGTGTAAATAAACACAGTATACTCTTAGAAAAAACTTACATCATCTCAGGTAGTGCAACACCGCGATGGTGAGGGTTAAAATAATGTAATATTCCTTCACTCGGTTTACTAAAGACAACATCAGAGAATGGAGCGTAATGTATTATTTTAATTCATGCGTATTGATATTTGGTTAAAAAGCAACACGAAAAAATGCATGCAAACTCAGTTAACATTATTATTCTTTTTTTCTTTGTGTTCCTTATTTTCAACCAGTTATTCGAAAGAGATTAAGAAACGGGGCATTCGAAGGGAGAAGTAGAGATCAGAAATTGTAAGTGATATGTTGCACTCACTAATTGAAACCAATCTTCTTTGTTATACTTGCCATCCCAGTTTATTCTAAGTTATTAGATTTTTACGTCTCTTCTATAATATATTGCCACTTCTTACAAATACTTATATAGTTGAAACTAATGGCCGTGCGCTAAGATTCTATATGCAGATAAAACAAACAGGCAGACAGGTGAGCCCCTATCGCCGCTTGCGATTCTCAACAGTGTTGTCTTGTTACAAAATTTTGTTATCGATCGTCCGCTTACACTTTCAATTATGTTGTGATTAAAAAAATAAGTTTCTTCTCGCCTTCGTGTTACGTTACGTCATATCCGTTGAATTTTCACCGCAGATAGTTCTGACTCTATCCGTCAAAGCTCTCCCTGATGTTAGATCACCCTAGAATACACTGAACGCTTTAATGTTTTAAGCAGGCGCAGGTTCATTGGGACCGTCCTCATTCACCTGTGCTAAAATATATACTAGAATATTTACACACACACTTTATTCAATAGTGTGTGTCATGTTGTACCGGCTACAAACAGACACAATGACATATGTGAATTGGGCACATTATTATATTTATATAGACATTTATTACGAAGTCAATATACGAAAACATCTCTATACATGGTTTATTTAGGCAACACATCGTCATTATCACCATCTTAAGACGCTTACTAAAAAAATCAGATAAAATTACGTTATCATAAACATTTGTTGAAATTAAGATGTATGAACACATTTTCGTTTTAATGGATTTTTTATCCAACATTAATACATTTCTATTTGGTTTATTTGCATTCACAAACAAATAATTTGATCCCATGTTATTACTGTCACAGGAGAGCTTTTGTTCCGTATGCAAATATCTATGTACGTATACGTTTCGTCCCTTTTCAATCGAGACTCATCAGCATAGATAGATGACTATTAACTACCGGTCGTACGATTCGAAACCCTGGATTACAAGTACAGGGTGTTTCAAAAGTCTTGGGAACATAACGATTTTTAATAACTCAAAAACTATTAGGAGTTGAAAAATGAAATTGGTACCGTTGGAAAGGTTAAAGTTTCAAGTTTTGTGGGGAATCTTCAAAGTTGCTCAATATGAGCACCATTCGTCACACGGCAGACATCTAGTCGATAGTCCATTTCCTGCCAAACGCGTTCCAGCATCTTGACGTCAATGGTTCCCACAACTGCCGTTACTCGAGCCTTTAGTTCGTCAATATCTCTTGGAAGGGGCGGCACATAGACTTGTTGCTTGACAAAGCCCCAAAGGAAAAAGTCACACGGGGTAAGATCTGGAGACCTAGGAGGCCAGGGCATGAGAACGTCATCACCTCGCCCAGATCTCCCAATCCATCTACCAGGCAGCCTTGTGTTAAGAAACTGCCTTACTCTAAGACTCCAGTGTGGTGGTGCACCATCTTGTTGAAAAATGAAGTCATCAGATTCTGCTTGTTCCAACTGAGCCATTAACCAGTCTTCCAGCATGTTGAGATAGGATTCACCAGTGATAGTTGCCTCTTCAAAGAAGAACGGTCCATAGACACCTTTCTTGGAAATTGCACAAAACACGTTCACTTTTGGTGAATCTCGCTCGTGCTCAAGAAGTTCATGAGGATTCTCAGTACCCCATATGCGAGTGTTATGCTTGTTAACTTTGCCATTCAGATGGAAGGTCGCCTCATCGCTAAAAAACAAGCCGGTCATCAAAGCCGTTATCTTCCAACTTCTCTTGCATTGCAATGCAAAAGTCACGGCGAAGTGGCTTATCAGTGTCCTTCAACTTTTGGACCAACTTGAGCTTGTAAGGTACCATTTGCAGTCGTTTCCTTAAGACACGCCAGACAGTTGCTGGAGCAAGCTGAAGTTCCCTGCTGGCTCTTCTCACTGATTTACGGGGGCTCCGCTGAAAGGCTGTCCGAACTTGCTCAACTGCATCTTCTGAAGTTGAAGGGCGACCTGTTCGCTTACTTGGGCACAAACACCCATCTTTCACAAATTTAGCATGCCATCTGACAATGGATTTCCTTTCATGGGCTTCTTTTTTAAATTTCCTGCGAAATGCACGCTGAACACATGTCCACGATTCAGTCTTTGCAAATTGGAGGACGCAAAATGCCTTGTCTTGTTTAGAGAACGCCATTACTGCACCTGGAAAGATAACACGAAAATCATTAGTATGACCAAAAACTTGATTAAGCAAGCTTTACAATGGCACCAGTTTCATTTTTCTACCTGGAATAGTTCATGAGATATACGCATTTGTAATGTTCCCAAGACTTTTGAAACACCCTGTATTTTTCAACTTAAATCCAACGTCGCTAACCGCACGGATAGCCGATAAACAATGATAATTTAACACATTTAAAAGCGGCTTCATGTCCAGGCATTCTACTTCTATTGAAGAAGGAATGATGCATTATAAAGCAAGTGACGTCATGCCTTGTTTTGTACTACCATTAGAGTGCTCTACTTATTTTACGAGGAGCGACAAATATAAAATATTTGTTATTGTTTATTATCTATGTACGTATACGTTTTGCCCCTTTTCAATCGAGACTCATCAGCATAGAGATATGACTATTCACTATTGGTCGTACGATTCGAAACCTTGGATTACAAGTATTTTTCAACTGAAATCCAACGTCGCTAACCGCGCAACCAATATTTGGATAGCCGATAAACAATGATAATTTAACACATTTAAAAGCGGCTTCATGTCCAGGCATTCTACTTCTATTAAAGAAGGAATGATGCATTATATATATATATGTGTTTGTGTGTGTCTGTGTGTGTCTGTATGTGTGTGTGTATTTTCGTTCGGGCACATGATATTAAATAAACCATAATTTGTGATTGGTGAGCTTTTTAAAAGTATTTTTTGATATTTACAATAGTCCTCTTATTATTAAGCCCAATTTGCTGTATATAAGTTTCATGGGCACATGTTCCATTCTATTTTTTTCTCGATTACTCTCGATTTTATTCATCAATTAATCATCAGACGGGGTTGTTCTTGGTGTGTTTTTATCATGTTTTCAACTGTTTTGAATTTTACGGCTAGTTATTTACGACTTAAAAATAAACTTCGGTATTAATTAGAAGTAGCATGTGAACATGGTGACGTCAATGCGCCTATTAAATTTAAAACTAAGATTTGGTTAATGTTCATTTTATCCCGAACACTTTAAAATTATCTGACTGGTTTCGTAGTTAATATTTTTAATTAGGGGATGTCTTGTTTCAGTATAAATAGCTTAAACATGTTTAATCGTTTCACGTATCATGGTATATTGTTTTGGTGTTATTAACACCACATCTGTTGGAATTGAGAAGGTTGATGTTATAATATCAAATTCATTTAGTATCGGAGACATGAAAGGTAAGTGTACAGAAAAATGTAGACATGGTAAAACCGACGTAACTTTTATTTTTATTTTGTTGGATATACATTGTCCCAAACGGCATTGAAAGTAATATATGATATTGTTTTTTTTTCGAGCGTATTAGACTTGAATTTATTCTTAGTAATAACTAATGAATTTTACTTTATTATAACACTTAATGGTATATACCTATGTGTGATATATAAATACACACACACATATATATATATATATATATACATCTCTATATATATATGTATATACAAATGTATATATATATATATATATATATATATATAAAAATATATATATATATATATATATACATATAAAACACATATATGTATATACTATATTAATAAAGTAAAGTAGATTTTCCCAAGTAAATTCAACCACTATAAGACTATATATAATTCTTATATTATTCCGCTTCCTATCAATAACTGATGTGTGTTTCCTAAAATTATCAGTCAATTTCATTCGATTTCAGAATAGTCTACATTAATTGAGACCTTGCTTACTCCTCGTCCAAAAATGATACATTTCACTCACACACAACTATCCACAACCCCTTATCTATTAACTTGACTTTCCTTTCATTGGGTACATTCTCCAGCTGCGTCTGTCATTGTGAATTTATTTTATTCCAGTACATTATCTTCCACACAAAATAAGTTGCCTTAGTAAATACGAGTCCTGTCCTTAATCGTATATTCTAATTTTACGGCGCTTTGATTATAAAACAAATTAAACAATAACGGAATATAATATCAGAACTATTAAAAACAAACGTTTGAAAAATAAAACATGACATCTTCTATTCATCCAGTCAGTAAAACAATCTGGAAATAATGTTACACATTCTATTAAATATTACCAGTTATATTTATATGAAAATTTAAACAATCCGACGAACACTGACATATCGTATTGAATATCTAATAACACGATCGTTACACGTATTATGCACAACAACACTCAGTGTGACTACTCCGATTACATCATTCATAATTCGATATCATAAATATCGTTCACTAAAAACACCAAATACACTCAGTCAAAATGATATCGCTTAAAGTAAGTGTTATTTGTAACTTTATTAAAAAGTATGTTCACAACTCATGCGTGGCTTTTTAAATATGTTTTCATCATTACACTTATGTGTTTTTGGTTTGTTAATAAAAACACTCCGATTTCTTTAGAGACGATATTAACATAATTTATTCGCTAAACTTTTCAGATTTCTTCATACCATAAGTGGAATTGTATTTTCGAACAAACACAATGATATAGAATATATTATTAAATACTATATACAACTTCCGTCTGCATACTTTTGTCATGATCTGTTCGAATTTCCTAATGTAGTTCCTTGTTTCTTGCGGGAACTGGCCGATGTATCCGCCATAACCGCTTTTAACCTGAGTAATTTCTGATTCTTTCGAATCCATCACCAGGAGTGGTTATCAGTAAAGGTCATTGTGCTAATATATTCATAGGATATATTTTGTGTGTGTTTTTATTTTCTGGAATCATGTGTTAGTTACTGTAGTACTTGGGTACTATTGCAACTTTTTAAATGTTAAAACGTTTCTAAAAAAGTGTGTTACATTTTTGTTTTCCTTTACTCCACTTACGCGTTTTTCGCGTATTTAATTGTCCTTAAGGTGTGTGTAGATGTGTTCCTTACACGTATGTGTCCTTAAATTATGCATGAATATGTGTTCAATCATTAATTGATTTTCATTCTTTTACGGAAGCACATTAAGCATTTTAAATGAGAGTATGATTGTGTACACTCATTCATTAGTCTTTCGACCACTTCATTCATTCGGCAACCGAAAATGTCTAAACAGTCTGTTTCAATATCAATACGTGAATTTACCTTAGATTCGCTCTGCCGTGTTTTATTTTTATTTTTCACAGTCGCTTTTGTTGCTGCCTTAATTTAGTCGTTCTTTTTATTTGAAGGGAGGGGGGCTACTGTTGTAATCCGTCAGCAAATTCTCATTTGGTTATCTGTAATAAATATTTTAATAGTAATGGGAACTTAAGACTTTTATTTTGAACTTCAAAGTGCTATATATTTTTTCTGCATATACACCATTCACTTATACAGAGAGAAAACAGAATTCTCTTAAATACTGTCTATTTTTTACACTTGTTCTAAAAGTTCGGAAGATTCAACGAACAGATGCCTAGTGGGCATATCTGACCTACCGGCTGGTGTAACAGTATCAAAGTTCAACAGCATAGTATTTCTTGTCTGCTTAACTTAACCTTTTACACAGAAATATCTTAAAAGTGTGTGTCTTCTCACAGTCACACAACTCGTCACCTCGATGCGTTTTTCTTTTTATGTCTGGCTTTGTGAGTGGACCCCCCGTTTAATATTTTCTAATTAATTGTCATCGGAATATATTTATTTCTCAAAGCTAGTGTCATTCTAACTAACACTATATTCGACCCTTGTCGAAATTCATACCAGTTTAAATATTGTTATCTGACATAGTGCAGTTAATGGTGTAACACTATTTTAGTGTTAGGGACAATTAAGGATATTGACACTATTATAAACATAAAGCTTTTGAAAGTTGGATTTTGTGTTCACATTTGAAGAGCGTGTAACATATGCAGTTTTTGTTTTGTTTTTAGCAGTGTGGTCTAAAATACATCTCTCAGGTCCCGCTAGGCACAACGAAAATATATTAGGACATTTTAACGGATCAGGACAAATGTATGCAGACAGGCCGCGTCTATCGTATTTAATCAAATATGTTTAAAAGCAAACAATGATGGTTATATATATATATATATATATATATATATATATATATATATTAATTCACTTCAACTGTTTTAAAGTGCATTCAATACTTATTGTGTTCATATAATAGTTATTTAAAGTGATTCATAGTAAATATAGCTGTTTTTTCAGGTATAAATGTGTTTAATTATAAAATAATTTTTGGGTACACATGCACTTATATTTGGGTTATAAGAAAGACTACGTAGACATTTACGGGTCGAAACTATTTCTGCATGAAGCTGCGCTGCTATGTATTTGGTGAGAAAAAGTTTGGTCATGGTTAGCTTCCAGCGAAACATTTATTCATATATATATATATATATATATATATATATATATATATATATATATAAATATATATATGAATATATTGATTGTTTTGGTATAGTTTTTACGGGCGATAGGGAGGTGTTGTTTTCACTATTTCATCACTTACTAAGCGGTTAAAAATATGCAGAATATTGGCTTAAGTAGTTTGGAATTGGACGTGTAATTATATATATATATATATATATATATATATATATATATGCGTGTGTGTGTGTGTGTGTGTTTATATATCATAAAAACCCACTGACTTTCACATATTTTCAAAACTGAACGTAATATTCAATTTATCACGTGTGATAGAGAAAGATAGAGAAAAAAAGAAATATCAAATGTTTGTTTTCTTTCGTTGTTAATTATAAATTCATTATTCTGGGTTGAAATTCGTGTGATAACAAATTCTTTCTAAATGTGATTGATGTCATTGAAACCTAATTTGGCATGTGGTTTTTCCTTCTTTTACTTATATAATGTAGACCATATTGGTGTGTTCTCCGTTTGATATTGAAGACCATATGTAATTCCTTAGAAATAATGCAAGAGGGTGTTTTCGTGTTTTTACTGATAAACCAATACACGGTAAACGACTTAATTATTTATATAATGTACATTTCAATCTTATTTACTGTTGGTGTTGCAATGTAAGTAAAGCGCATACACACAAACATAACATTTTAATAAGTGTAAGTTTGTACAAGATTTTAAAATACCAAATAGAATTTGAACCCTAATGAAATGGAATCGGTAAAATAGCATCGCTAGAATTGAAATGTAATTTTTAAATGCAAATTTCAGTATGTATCCGATTAAAACGTAATACAGTCCCTTAAATGATTGACGTCGGTAGCTTCCCTTAATTATTTAATGATTGCTTCAACACATATCAATAAAAACACATAACAGATTCCTTTGCATAATTTTTTTTCATTGCTAAAATGATGTTAAACTATGAAAATATATATGATGAATAAAATTCATATGATGCATCACTTATCACTTATCTTACTGTTTTATTGGTGACTTTTCTGGTAGAGAATTAATGTTTTCCCTGAAATGCTATCACTATTTTATATCCAGATGTAAGATTTTTAGCTACGCAGTGCCTGAATATATCCCATCTACACAGACGATCACCATTTTCCGTATTATATTATTATGTATTACACCCACATGTGATTGAAGAAACAGAAAAGTAAATAAACCACTTGGCTCACACGTATATACTAATAAACATGTTGTTTAATAATAAATACAGAAAGTAAATGAACATGCAATGTAGTGCAAAATGTAAAACATGAGCAAATCCCATCGCGCATGCCCATTCGGCAACGAAAACACAACTATCCCAGATGCAATAAGAAACACCGCATATATTAAGGGCCGTAGATAGAGAGTAATATACGTGATACATGAATGCGTAAATATTATTTGCAACATGTTGTGTCTGCTCTGAGGATCGATTCGATAAATACCAGGCATGACAGACACAACGTCTTGGTTTTAAAGGACCTATATAATTGAATAGCCGATATGTTCACGTCCGAGTGTTTCGAAACACGCGCCAAAAATGACTACACTCTTGCCAAAATGCCCACACCCGTTCAACTAGATTACCTGATGTGGCGTTAAGACATTGCATGTTTTAAGACTACTCGATTGAATGTAAGTTGAAATAAAATAATACCTCTTAAAAAGAAATACATGTGTCACGTGCTTAAACGAAGAATACACTCAGAGTGCATATGTTGATAACTATTTAAAAATGATATCAACCAGAATGATGTTTCGTTACTTTGTTAATAAGTCAGCCATTTATTAAATGTTGCTAATAGTTGGAAAATCAAAATAATGAATTATTTCGCGAATATTTAAACAGTAAAATAGGAATTAAAAAATTTGCTTGAACATTTTTGAACATTTTGAACATTTTGATCATCTCTATGTATAAAATAGTTGAAGCTTTTACGTCTCAACATTCTAAATAGATGTTTAATGACGTTACCTCAACAAAAGTATGTACATTTTTATTACTTTTTGTTTTTTGTTGTTAATTTTAAGATGGCCATTCATATTTTGTATTTATAGAATAATTAAATCTAGTTTTCTCATCTTAGATGCAATTTTCATGATGTTTAGTTCGATGTTCGACCGGACGCACATGGGAAGGGTCGTCGTATATATTGGTCTTAACATGGTGAAACACAGTTAAGATTAGAAAAGTTGTCTGATAATCTAGATTATACAATATGTTAAGTCTTTGTTTGAATTACATTTACTGATAAAAAGTTGGTGTAATAATTTTTCGCGCATAATAATGTATTCGAACTGAAATACGTAAACATGAAAACACAGTGTTTCCCTAAAGTTAGTGATGACTAGTAAGGGCATCTATGTGCACCAGGCGACAGATACTTACCTCGTCTCAAGTGTCTCGTTATATCAACAATATTTTTCGTCTTACATTGATTGTTTCTCAAAAGCAAAAATTAATATATATATATATATATATATATATATATATATATATATATATACCGAAACAGTTTTTCATGGTAAACAACTGATGATCCCTTAAAATAGTGTTAGAAACAAACTAATATAATAACTGTAAAAAATAAATTGACTTACATGAGTGATTTTCCACTGAAAGACTTGGGACTATAATTTTTTTTTTTTTTTTTTAAATATAGTTTTAATGGTTAAGAAACTTCCGAGACTATATATATATATATATATATATATATATATATATATATATATAAATATATTAAATTCATTTATCGACGGATCCGTGTTTCGTCGTTCAAGACTCATAAGCGTGGCGGAACTTAGTAAGATGCGAACCCAGGATACCATAGTCTGAAGCCTTAAGCTCTATCACTAGCAACTACCACTTACTGCTGGATATATCGTTTTTTTATGATTCCATTTATTCGTTTATTTTTTTGCGAGACTTTTGAACACATTTACTTATTTATACGGAATAGCATTATCGGAATATTTTTTTAAAATCCCCTTTTATGCAAAAAGCAGGCGCCTAAAGACAATTACCATGAAGTTTTCAAATTTAAATGTGTACTGCTAAGTTCCTGTCTAACGTGCCGTTGAACACTGTTCATAATATACTTCTTGATACTTCCGTCTGCTTAGCCATACATATATCTTAATTATATACCTTTTACGTGGTTGGTTTATTAGCCGTTTGATCGCAGACGTAAGTTAAAATGTTGACTTTCGAACTGTGCGGCCGGTAGACCAATCGCCCTTCACATTGGTGATTCACGGAAGAAAATGAATTACATGTGTATGTGTATAAGGATTTTGGAATATTTATTGTAATATTATATATATATATATATATATATATATATATATATATATACTAAATTCTCACGTGACCCTTGTGGTCAGGATTTGTTATATATATATATATATATATATATATATATATATATATATATATATATATATGTATATATATACATGGGTTCTGTTGATTCGATTTCGAACATGACCACCCTAGGTCTATCGTTGTGATATTAGCGTGAATGTTGCTATTGAGAGCTGGGGATATGGCTCTTTAGGCCCGGGAGACTTTCCCAGCCTATACCACAGAAGTGGATGTTGTTGTGATGACCTGAATTGAATGCTATAAATTAAGCCGGCTGTAGTCAGTGCTTGCTTTAACACAACGTGCACACGTTGATGATTCAACAAAACATGCACGTGACATAGTTACGAAATTGTAGCTTGGAATCTTAGGTGTTCCATACTTCCTCCATGTTCTGGAGGTGTCACGTCCCATCTCTTCCTCGCTGCTGTCTTCTGCTGATGGCGTTTCATCCTATTCTTTTCAAAATGCTTGCCTCCGTCAAAAATCGCTTTCCTTTACTTTGACCTATCTCGACCCACCCCCTTTTATCCCCAACATCAATTCCAAAAAACTTTAAATCGTTTTTGAGACAAACTTTGCATCGCTTACGCGGTTTTTGCTGTGGGCGAGCATTCCAAGTCAGTTCCCCATACATTCCCTGTTCGGACAATCTATTATCAGTAAGACCAATAATATGACCAACCCAATTATGTATGTGTTTACTTATACGATACCCGATGATTGGAACAGCAGCTCGTTCCAACTCTTCAGTGGCACGGGTAAAGCTATCCCAAAGACATGTTAAGCAAGTGTTTGATGCAATTCTGATGGACACGTTATAGCAGGCGAATATGAGTTATGTAGGTTGTCCATTTCTCACAAGCACATAACAAAGTAAATACAACACATGCCTCATACACAGTTATCTTAGTTCCCAGTCTCATATCACGTGGTTCCCACACCAGCTTTTCCAAATCACTAAAACACACACCAGCTTGTTTAATGCGTTTAGTTATCTAAGCATCCAAGGGCCAGGTTCTCGAAATAACACAACCCAGATACATAAAACGATCTACTTCAACAAATATGTTCGGTTTTTGATGCGGGTGTCTATCTCCGGCCAAAACATAGCTCTTGTGTTGTCCAGACTTATTGTGAGATCCATGATATCCTGCATAGCATTCTGTGAGTGAACTACGAGATCCACGTCATTTGCATTAAGCAAATCTCGCACAACAGTAGATAATATCCTTGACAAAGTCTTAAAACGATGTAAAGTATACAGCCTATCCGATATGCAAAATCGAAGATACATACATTTGTCACATAATAGATGGAGAACAAAGTAGATGAAGGTATATCACCCCGTTTACCCCCATTGTCTTCTGAAACTGGTTCAGAGAAACAACTATTCCAGTTGGCACGTGCTTTCATTATGACGTTCATTCACAAACGAGGCTATAAGTTAGAAGGACATCCCGACTTACCGCATACTGATTAACTGTATCGAATGCTTTCGTCAAATCAACAAAATCCTGGTATAGGTATAAACAGTTTTTCCTTGAGTTTACGTGCCGTAAATATGATATCTTATATTTCTTCTAAAGCCACACGTACTCTATGAAAGATATCGTTATATATATATATATATATATATATATATATATATATATATATATATATATATATATATATATGGAAAAAGGAAAAAGGAAAACCAAAAAAGGATGTGTTTTTTATGTGTAGATAAACGTTTCGTCTTTATTTATAAGACTTCATCAGGAGGATAATATGAAGAAAAATGTCATGCAAGTACAAACACATATAGGGTTGACATGTTGGGAAGAAAGGAAGAAAATAGTAGCAACTACTGGAGAAAACAGTAGGGTGGACGTCCGTGCTTGGTGGAGTCAATAGTGAGGAATGAAAAATGAATGTTTATGAAAATGATTGGGGAAAGTGGAAAGATGGGGGTGAGCAAGGATACTGTGGCTGGTTGTAAGAGAAAGAGGTGGGGGATAAGCGGGAATAATGTGGATGGCTATGAGTAAGGGAGTGGAGGGGTGGAGGAGTTGGGGGAAGGGGTTATTTGAACAGGTGGCTGCGGTCAAGACTGAAGGGAAAAAATAAGTTGGAATGTATGGGTTCATGGTGAATGGGGATGCATGTGTGGGAGGTGTATGCAGAGAAATGGAGGGTGGGTAGAGAAGGAGGGGGGCTTTTTGAAAACACTAGCACCACATTTTTCCTGACTACATCCAACCATATTTAACATCATCTGCAAAACTACTAAAACACAAAAGTGCATACCTTTTCCACGAAGCCAGAAAATTGAGCATCAACCTCAAAATAACAAAACAATACTGGCCAACAAAATCAATAACACCACTAAATCCATCAAAAGAGTCAATGCTTAACATGCAACGAAATTAAACAACAAACTCAACAAACTAATCCTAAACAGCAAATGGAAAACTTTAGGGCATCCGGAACTTATAAACAACCTCACCACCAATAAACATTCTGACATAGAAACTGAAGCTCTCAGTTTCGGTTTAAAATTCGTCACTGGAATACACTCTAACACCACCACCAACACAGTTCTCAAAAATTACAGACACACTGACACAGATTTCACTAAAGGCTTCATTCAAGGAATAATCTCAACCACCACCACTATCCCTAATGACCCCGTCTTACCCAAAAGATACATAGACACTCTTAACCACCTAGCTAACAACCACAACATAATCGTATGACCATACGACAAAGGACGGGTCATAGTTATCATGGACAAAATTCATATATCAAAAAAATGTCTACTCTATTATCCGACGAAAACACATACACTAAAACTGACCAAACACTATAGATAAAAACATAGAACATTTTAACAAATCCTTCAAACACCTAATCAAGAACAACAAAAAATGGGCATCACATATTGAATATCACCCCATCATTCCCACACTATACGGGCTCCCCAAAGCCCACAACCCTGACCTCCCCAGGCGTCCCATTGTATCAAGCATAGATAGCACCACACATAAAATCGCACGGGCTATAGCTAACATCCTCACTCCACTAATGGGCACCATCAATCCTTCTCACATCAAAAACTCAGGCGACCTTCTTAGTAGAATAAAAAATATCAACGTAGAAAAAATATATACATAGCCTAGATGTTACATCGCTCTACACTGGTGTACCTGTCAAAAATGACTAAACTTACTTCACACACATCTAAAGAAAATCAAAACCTACCTACTTTTTCCACCCAACATTTTTATAGAAATAATTAGACTCATCACTGACGAAACATATTTCCAATTTAACGAAGTATTCTACAAACAAACATTTGGACTCCCCATGGGCAACCCCATTAGCGGTGTATTAGCCTGTCTCTTTTTAGAATTCTTAGAATCCGGCCCTTTCGAATACAGACTACCCCTAACATCGAATACTTTAGATACATAGATGATATTTTAATTTTCCTCCCCACAGACATACAAATCAATAATCTAAAAGATAGACTCAACACAGTAGAACCCTCCATAAAATGTACCCATGAGACTGAAATAAATTGCTCGATACCCTTCCTAGATACCCTCATAATTAAGTCCAACAACAAACTAGAATTTAAGATACACCGCAAAAACACTCACAAAAATGACTACATACATTTCTATTCCCACCACCATGGTAAGATCAAAACAGGTATAATTATAGGCTTCTTCCTACGCGCCCTTAGAATATGTAGCCCCCAACACATAGATTAAGAAATAAAGTACATTTTGAATTCCCTAAAAACACTGCAATACCCCACACATATTATATAAAATGCCAAGAATAAAGCCTCCCAAATATTCTCCAGAAAAAAACACACAAAAAAATCAGACTTCAAACACCTCTCTCATAGACAGCCCCCTTTTTTTACCCACGCATTCCAATAACACATCCATATGCAACACGCTTAACAAACTAGGCATTCCAACAGTACACACCACATCTCAATCCATAAAACAAACATTAAACACATCAATACATTTCCCCAAAAACCCACATCCCATGCCGGGTTATACACTGTCCCATGCAATGACTGCCATCAATATTACGTGGGAGAAACACAAAGTGAATTAAAGAAAAGATTGAATGAACACAAAAGGGACATAAAAAAACAACAACCCTCTCAGTGCACTTTTCTCCCATGCACTAGAACATGGTCATGCCTTCAAATTTGAACAAGCTGAAATCACAAAATACATCCACAACAAATCTCGGCGAAGATTGTTGGAAACTGCACTCATCACCGCCTCCAACACCATCAAGAAACAAAATGGCTTCTTTAACCTATCACCCTTAATAAGCAAAATGATCCTTACTGAAAAAAACTCAGGCCAGATAATAGATAACATCTATTTTTATCTCTGACCTTAATGACAGTCTCCCACTTACACGCCCCCATCCTCTTTCTCCATGAATCTTTACTTTTTCTAACTATTTTTCCCCCCTCACATTTTTAACACAGCAAGCCGATGACACTTTCTCACTTTCCAAAATATTTAAAATATTTCATACCCTTTCACAACAAATCTCCCCTCTCCCCCTCACCCATTCCCCCTCTCAACCACTTCTTTCGTATCCCCACTCTTCCATACCTCCCACTCTCAAATCCCCTCATTTTCTCAAATCCTCTCTAAGACCGTGACTTTCACCCATCCCCGAAATCCCAGCCCCCCTCCTGCTCTACCCACTCTCCATTTCTCTACATACATCCCCACACATACATCCCCATTCACCATGAACCCATACATTTCAACTTATTTTTCCCCCTTCAGTCTTGACCGCAGCCACCTGTTCAAATAACCCCTTCCTCCCTCTCATCCACCCCTCCACTCCCTTATTCACTGTCATCCACCTCTTTCTCTTACAACCAGCCAAAGTATCCTTGCTCACCCCCATCTTTCCACTGTTCCCCACTCATTTTCATAAACATTCATTTTTCATTCCTCACTATTGACTCCACCAAGCACGGACGTCCACCCTACTGTTTTCTCCAGCAGTGGCTACTATTTTCTTCCATTCTTCCCAATATGTAAACCCTATATGTGTTTGTACTTGCATGATATTTGTCTTCATATTATCATCCTGATGAAGTCTTATAAATAAAGACGAAACGTTGATGTACCCATTTTCTTTTTTCATTTCCCCATTACGTCAGATTACCTTCATCCCTCCCTTCCCATATATATATATATATATATATATATATATATATATATATATATATACATATATATACATCCATCCATTCTAAATGGTTAAAAAAACTTAATCAACAGATCCTTGCTTTTTAGCTTAAGTACCTTTTTTTAATATCTCCTAATAGTGCTCAACTTTTTATCTCTTAAAGGGGCTTCATAACACTATCTATAACAACATATTATTGTATTTATATTTACATACGACCTCGTGGCAATCTTACGCTCTCATAAGTGTAGGGAAGCGATAATTTCAGGCAGTCACAAGGCACGAACCCTGTTCACAGAATAAATTAAAGTCAGCACGCATTCGTTCTATCCTTTAAAACCTAGGAAAATATCACATGTTACGTGGGAAATTAAGTTATATTCATGCAAAATGCAGCCAGTCGTACACATAAAGACATTCTAAAAGGTTCAAGGAACTTTATCGGAGCTTTTATTTGCAGCTTAAGTGAATGTTTGTTTTATTTAATAACCACCTAATAGTGATCAACTTTTCATTTATATGAAGGGGTTCAGCACAATATGCATAAATAAAAGTTAAAGTATGCATGCGTACATACGACGTCGTTTCAAGTTCACGCTGTCATCAGTGTAGGGAAGTGATAATTTCAGACACTCACGAGACGCGAATCCGGTTCACAGAGTTTACTCAGACTTCGGGCGCTCTCGCTCTATTGTCTTGCTCATAAGAAATTAGCACGTGATACGGAATAAATTAATATATATTTATGACGAATAACACCAACCGTAACTATCCAGACATTCTAAAGAGTAAAGCGCACGTTATCGGAGCCTTGCCTTGTAGTTTACGTAAACCTTTGTTTTATTTTATATCCCCTGATAGTGCTCGACCTATACTCTCTTAAATGATCTTCATAACAATATTCATGAATACATTTTAAATTATGTATTCCTACATACGACGTCGTTTCAAGCTTACGCTCCCATCAGTGTAGGGGAGCAATAATTTCTGGTGGTCACACGGTGCGAACTCAGTTCACAGAGTCACCTCAGACTCTACATGATTTCGCTATATCCTCAAGGTCAATTTTTGATCACATGATACGGGAGAAATTAAGTTATATTCATGCCAAATACAGCGGGTCGTAAACATCCAGACATATTTGTAAATAAATATTTTTTTAAATAAGTATTTATTCATGCGCTATTGTTTTGAAGCAAATGAAATCGATTTATCTACATTAAGTTTCTTTTTAAAGAAGTAAAAACTAGTCTCATTTGTTTGGAATTTTTCTTGAAGAACTCTATTCCTTTATTACTGTAACTTTTAAAACAAAACATTGAATAACAACACAACTAACATTTTTCTTTGTTTAAAGAAAATAAAACTTACCGAAAAGTAGCCCGTCTTTACAAAAAAAGCGAACTGTTCAAAATTAGTTCAGAAGACAACGTCAAACAATAAACTTAATCTAATCATGATGTTAATTATTAATTATAAACTTAATTATAGAGTTCTGAATTCAAAATTTATTGTGAAACGTGTCTTTTCTTGTGAGATTCTTTTTAAATAAATATTATTTGAGAAAGGAGAAAATAATATAAGTCTCGATTTCTTGCTTCTAAATACCCCCTATTTTTAAGCAATACATCGATACATATTTTACACATATATTTAACGAAGTAATTGATATATTTTTCAATTATTAACAAAATATTAAAATGGCTGACTTTGTTTACGAAGAAACCTAAATTCGTTATGATAGATTAAATCTCGTAATTTAATTACAAACCGGGTTGAAATAATAACATTATTTAGAAAGCAATTCTTAACATGGAGAGAGGGGTGATGTGTTAACTATTCTGTACTTTCACCTAACAATTTAATAAACGGAAGATATAGTAACAATTTGGGAATATTTTACCATAATCAACAGAATGGAAGAACGAGAAAAGGGTGACAAAACAAATGTGCAACAAATAAATGTTAGGAAAGCCAATCCAAGTTACTATTCTACCTAGCTGGATACGTTTATTTGTGGTTTAACTTATTTTAAAGGTGTTTTTGTTGTTTTAAAACAGTGTCGGCTCTTCATTTCGAAAGCGACATCCAACATGGCTTCCGGGTATCTCTCAGAAGCGCACAAAAAATCGGTAATTTGAACAAACTACTCTTAGAAACACATCCAATAAATGTCATCAATCGTAGCACATTACATTTTCGCACATAAGGTTTAGCTAATAATTGTTATTCTTACCAAACACTCATGTATTAAAAGATTGAACATTTTGGACGCTTTTTACATCCAATAATTTTATGAATAGAGATTGAATCAACAGTACACTAACACTCATTATTTATAGTTCCATAACAATTTGATTCAGTTAATAATTTAATGACCAAAAGATACCGTAAAAATTAAATTTAACTTTCAAAATCCTATTTAAAAAAATAATTTGGTTAAAAAATATTTTAAAAAATAATTTGGTTAAAACATATTTTAAATATTTTAATTGGAGGGAGCCCCCTCCAGGACGATCTTAAAATCTATTTTCATTGATTGACAACTATTAACAAAAGAATATTTGTGGCGTCTTTGCGTTAAGAGAAAGTTAATATTTAATACAAAATCTAAGCACATTAAGGAATTTTGGGCATTTACGACGGGAGGAAAGTAGAGTCTGGACAGAGTTTGGCTTTCGTGACTGGAGGAAAATTGGGCAAAAATTGAAAGCACATCATGACACTGATATCCACAAGAAGCGGAGAAGGTTCGGATCACATTAAAAAATGTTCAGAAAGTAGGGAGAGTGGATCAACTCCTGGATCCACGCTACCGACACAAGAAATTAATCGGTGAGCAAAAACAGCATCTTCTGACAGTAGTGGACATAGTTTTATTCTGTGCAGAGAATGAGATAGCACTGAGAGGTGATGACGAAAGTAAAGAATCACTAAACAGAGGAAACTTTTTGGAGCTACTCTCACTTTTATCTAAGCATGACCCAACTATTCAACAACGCTTGGAGAAACTTCCGAGAAATGCACAAATGTTAAGCCCAGAGATTCAAAATGATTTACTCTTTTCAGCGCACAAGGTTATGTTAGAGGAAATCAGGGACCAGATTTAAGAAGCCGGAAATGATGCGGTTTTAGCTGACGAGGTTAAGGACATCTCAAACAAAGATTTACTTGGTGCTTTTTTAAGATTTCTGCACGACGGAAAAGTACATGAACCGGCCATTTGATTTATGGAGCTGTATGACTGTCAGTATTTCGGAACAGCTGCAAAGAATGCTGCGGTCTATGAACTTGCAGAAGGAGATGTGTGTTGGGCAAGGATCCGATGGTGCAAGTGTGATGTCAGGTGAACGTGGTGGTGTCCAGGCGCTGATGAAAAGGGCTGGTTATACAAATGCCCAGTGTGTGCACTGTGCATCTGATAGGCTGAATTTAGTTATCGTATCTGTCACTGAGATCGATTCTTCCATTAAGACATTCTTCGAGACCATGGATGTAGTGTACACTTTCATGACAGGTACACAACGTAATTCCCGATACCTGGAAATCCAGAAGATGTTGTTTCCGAAAGACCCACAATTGGAATTGACACACTCATCCACAACCAAGTGGTCTTCCAGATCCTTTGAGGTTGAAAAGTTCTTGCGCCCTTTCGATGTAATTTGGGATACTCTGGCATCCTTTCAAAATGATCCTGCTGCTGAAACAAAACTTTCTGCTATTGCTCAACTGAAGGCAATTCACACAAAGAAGTTCCTAGTTATCCTAATCTTTATTGGTAATTATATGACTATACGGATGTTGTGACCAAAGGTCTGCAAAAGAAACACACAAATGCAGAAACAGCTATTAGCTGGGTGGAAACACTACTTGCACATGCAGAATCATTCGATACAAAGAAGGTGGTGAAGTATGCATTGGAGCTGGCCACAAAGTACGATATAACGGATTTGATACTCGGCCACCTGGAAGGGCACGAAACATATCCGGAAAATATGATGGCACATTAGTGACTGGTTCCGTTGGCCATAACTGTGTGGGTACAGTGGAAGATTTTTATTTGGTACTCCGACAGTTCCTGGGGCACATTAGAGGAGAACCCCGTGTTCGATTTGGAAATGCTCAATGTGCAGTGATGAAAGCTGCTGCAGTGTGTAACACGTCATCAGAATCATTCATGGACAGTGAGACGCTGAAACAGCTAGGTCCACTGTTTAGTGTTTTGGTAAAGGAGAGTGAGATGGAAATATTCAAGAACTACATCTAGCGACGTCTCCCTACCGAAGATCTTGGACTTCTAGAATTATTCGAACAATGTGACAGGGATATTTTTCCATCGATGCATAGAGTATTGCAATTGCTCCTTACTATCCACATACCTCAGTAACCGTTGAAAGACTATTCTGTTCAGTGAAGCGCATCAAAACAAGAATGCGATTTTTGATGTCAACAGAGAGACTGACGTCACTCTACCTCATATCTTTTAAAAAAGGATTTGCTGAGAAACATTGACAGAGAGCGCACCCTTTCGCATTTCTGCGACTGTAAAAATAGGAGATTATAATAGAATTCTGTAGAACTAGCAAGTAGCTACCTTTATTTTACGAACTTTATGTTATTATTACTGTGTTTACTATGCTTTATGTGCTTTACTGTGCTTATGTTGTTATTTACATGTACCTACCGAACTACACAACAATATATTTAGATTATTTTCAAGAAATTGACATTTTTTTACTACTTATTTATATTTATATATCAGAACACACACACTGAACCAAAACGTCACTCGTATTAGAATATCAATATTAGTTTTGCCCCTCCTAAAAATGCCTTAACACCCACCCCCCAAGTTAGAAGTCTGGCTACGTGCCTGCATATGGGTTACACACGACAAAAACAAGCGGACCGTAAAAATACATCTCACAGAAATGATATCTTTTTGAAATGTGACAAAATTAAAATGAAAAAACAAAAACAAAAAAACATGTTTATAAGAATATAAAATGAACCTGACACACACACACGCGCACACGCACACACACTCACATACATATATATATATATATATATATATATATATATATATATATATATATATATATATAATCTTATAAAATTGTCATTTCGACAAGCAATAAACAGGGTTAATATTATTTATATAACACAACAACCTATTCTATCGACACAATGAATGTTTTTTTTATGAAACAGGAAATGAAGCCGAAAACTTTAACATTAAAAACTAATTCAACTTCGTTAATATCGGTTTGGTAATAAAGTACGTGCGAGAATAGAGATATCGACAATTAAAACATACTGCAGCGAATAAAACTCAACATTTATTAAGTGTCACTTCCTAATTGCATTTCTTCAAAACAAGACAATCACTAAAACAGAAACGATACGTATGTGACCTTTCATTGAGTGTATCCCTTGCTTTATGGGCGCTTTTTAAATTAAAAATTCTTCGACTAAATCTCAATGTGCCTGCTTCCTCATCCCTTTCTTTACCAGTTCCCCTCACTCGGTCTGTCTCAGTATATATATATATATATATATATATATATATATATATATATATATATATATATATATATATATGTATATATGTATATATGTATATATATTTATGTATATATGTATATATATATGTATATATACATATATGTATATATATATGTATATATATATATACATATATGCCTGAAAAACTATTTTATTATGTTATCTACGGAAAACAAACTGCTTAATAGGAGCTTAACATATGTCGGCATAGTGTTATACACACACGCACACCCACCCCCCCACACACACACAACTATATATATATATATATATATATATATATATATATATATATGTATATATATATATATATACAACTATATATATATACATCTTTATCTCACTCTATATCTGCAACTGTGTCTTGCTCTCTCTCCATATATATATATATATATATATATATATATATATATATATATATATATATATGAATATATGTAAAACGTTGTATACTAGTATTCATATATATATATATATATATATATATATATATATAGAGAGAGAGAGAGAGAGAGAGAGAGAGAGAGATGTGTGTGTGCGTGTGGGTATGCAAATTGGTAGGTGGTAACAACAAAACAAGTCTGACGTATGGTTAAACTATGACCTGCGATGTGAAGTCCGATTTGTTCGTGTTGAAACATATTTAAATAAAACAAGTGGAATATATTACATTTAAAAAAGTAGACTTATAAACTTATATAAGTGTTTCAGTATAAGTAAATAAGATAATTATGAGAAGAAGTCGGCTATTTACCTCGTCTTGAATTGATGCTTAATCGCTATGAAAACAGAAATAGCGTTTAGGTTGTTATAAAGTAAGGAGGAATGTCTAGGACTTCTAAAGCGTGCTGATGCATATTCCTTACGACGTAAACTCATGTATTTCATATATTTACCTAGCAGAATTCAAATAGTTTTTGTTTTTGTTACAATCAGCTAGCGTATTTGATAGTTCGTTTTGTAGAGAGAACACTGACAACGACTACATTTTATTAATAAAATAAAAGTAAAACATAGAATATACATTTTTATAAAAGAATAAATTCATACTTAAAACAAACAATACATAAACAAAATGGGATTTGCGTTTAACGCTAGTAAAATATAATAAGACAAATCAATAAACAACTTTATGACTAACAAAAAACTTTATTATGTACTTGCCGGAAAAGAGTACATTGTCCTATGTGAAATTGTATGCTATTTCGCGAAAAGCACATAACTCACTTGTATGGTTTTACTCCTTCATCTTTACAGTTAATTACTTTCAAGGTTTGTAATATACTAAAGACACACCCCGACTCTACTAGGCTATTCATAGGGGCATCTGTAAACACTTTATCAAAAGTTATAACACTATATTAACATTTCCGTTTTTACCATTTAATGTGTATAATGTAAACGTAATAAATAAAATAATACGAAATTCCTTAAAAGAAGCATATTACTTTTTTACGGATGTTCGGTGCGAGCGGATGACGTGCAATATTATATTGTTGTTCCCTCATCGATGAATATGAAATCTAAGAACCGTGGGGAACGATCAAAATGAAGGCTAATTTTATCTAACGTCTTAAAGCCACACCCAGTTATTTCAGAGATTCAACACGGAAATGAAATCAAAATCGTAAGTTTCGCTACATACGGATGGAGAATGTCACAAAACTAATGACCTTAAACTCATTTCCTGTAAAATATCTACCAGCATTGTTTTCAGCGAACGTGTAGTACCTTTGAAAGTCAGATACGTCACCTCTAACAGGAAAATAAAAGTTAAAAATGTTTAGTGAAGTCTATCTTATATATATATATATATATATATATATATATATAGAGAGAGAGAGAGAGAGAGAGATAGATATATATATATATGTGTGTGTGTGTGTGTGTGTGAAAGAGAGAGAGATAATGATCAGGAATTAGTATATTTTCGTACTATATCTATCTATATCAGAGATATGTAAAAAGTTGTATTAATATCAAAATTCTCATAATCCGAAAGCTCTGATTATCGATCCTTGTTCTGGGCATTACAATTTTTTTTTTCAAAATGAATTGCATTAAACAATATTTATTAAGTAAATAGTTAATTTTTAAACTCGACAAAATAAATGATTCCTCTGATCACACATCTTTGCTAGTATACATAATGTAACTGCTCAGTTTGCAACAGAGAAACTGATTGAGACAATTTTTTGTTAATCTGCTGAAGACCAATCCCAAAATAGGTAGTAATACATGGGGAAATGGGCTCATTATGACATAATATATATTACAGTATCTTTAAAAGTAGGAGATAATGCCTGGGAGGATGGTTTTAGAACAAGGAAATATATTTTTCACTATATCCCCCCCCCCCCCCAAAAAAAAAACTAGAAGCCATTGCTGAGAGGATAATATCATAGCTGCAAAACATGTTAAAATATCAACTGAACAGCGGAAGAAATGTCTGCGGAAATGGTGTTATAACGATAGCATTGGTAGTACACCAGCTCTTTAGTTTAGTATTGAAATATAGTACAATAGTACAGCTAATGAAAGTAATATTAGAGCCTCAGCTTCAGCCAGATAGGAAACTATTGAGTATGCATTAGTAATAGATGTAACTAATTTATTGTGATATAAAAATGCGTACCTTTTAATCCGGTAAGAAAACGGGTACATAAATCTAGAAAAAAAGAAGTGTGTTTCATAAAATATGCTTAGATTATGTTATCAACGTTTTCATATTATTGGCAATTTCCCTTTAAAAGTTCCGATTTGTATTTTGTACATCCTATAATTCATTTTCCAAATTATGTTCGTGTTTCCTTTATTTTTCCGCCTCTGATTTTATAATGTGTTTTTTTTCTTCTAAATTCCTTGCAGCAATGTTAACCTTTCACCTACTTTTGTTTTCTTAATCCTTTGTTTCGATTCATTTCTTGATTTCAGCATTTCCTTGGCTTCTATATTCCCTCTTTCCTGGTTGAACTGTTTCTGTATTGCCTTATCTCTGTTAATTTCCTCGTCTCTACCCACAGTCATTCACCAATTAAGCTAACCCCACACGGCCTCCATCGCTTTTTTTCATCATCACCCCCATTCTATTCTAATTCTCCATTCTCAGCGCGTATCTATCTTCTTTCTGAAAATCAAGGATTTTTTTTACCACGTTCTTTATTTTATTTTATGAATATTTTGTCTGTCCTTAAATCCAAAACATATACGTCATGTTTTCATTTTTTACTCGCACGAAGTTTTAGCAATTTATTTATAAATACTTTTTTATAGCGCCTCGGGGCGTGACTTTATGAATTGACCCTCATCGTTTTATTTCCGAGGAATTACATAGAGCGAAGCACTAAAAATGTCTTCCTGGTAATTTTCGTGTCATATATCTCTGAGGTTATCGTCTGATTACTTCTTTGTATTTATTTTTCCTTTTCGCATGCATCGATTGTATTTTGCACACTATATAGCCAGTAGTTCTAACTCCAAGAATATACGAGTTGCACTGTTAGCCAAGATGTGATAATGAATAACATATTATTTTGAAATCTCATTGTCTAGGGCAATGGTAAACATGTATATAATAATTCTCTTTGTCAATCACTCAGATATCCCAGCTGGCAAGACGCATTTGCTATATGATGGAATCGAATTCATCCAAACTCGTCACGGTAGTAGTTTGAATACAACCTTATTTGAATATGCTTGCAGCAAGCAGATAACAAGTGATGTTTATAAATTAATTTAATTATTGCTGCACCTGAGATAATTTTAAAATCATAAGTTTTCGTGCAAACTGTACTAACACAATCATACTGTTTCAATGTGGTTAGCTTGACAGATAACATATTTAGCATGATCAAGACCTTATTGCCTATGAACCGCCGATTAGACAATGATAATACGTCTCCCTATAGCCACTGCGTAAGCCTGCATGTCTTATTGTTTCCATACATACCTGGGTAGAGGTTCCAAAAGCAGTGTTGTGTATCTTAGACGGGGTCCAAAAAAGTGCTTCGAATCTAATATGCCCTACACTTACCAACACTCTCCTGCCCCTGACCCATCACCTCAATGTTGCATCCTTATGGTTCTTACATGTACTTCAATGGAATGTGATCCGATGAACTTACTGAACTTTTAGGCTCTCAAGATACAATAATACTTGAACATGCAATACGAATAGTTATCACATGATTTCATTTTCTAATATATTCAATTACGAACGAATCTGACGTTAAAAAAACAATACATGCTTTACATTAGTGTATTGAGTATTCATATTGTTCAGTTTTCATAGACTAATTTTAATATTGCCGTGTAGACAATGGGTATCTCTTTGCAATTAAACTAAAACATAAGTTCCATAACGTATGAAGCTTACTTTCGTACAGGGCAATAAGTATTAATATATGAAAGGTATACTTGAACCATGGTATTTATCAGTAGTACATTTAACTTCAGTTTTTAAACATCACATGGATATACAATAATATCTATATTTTTACAAAAGTCAATATATATATATATATATATATATATATATATATATAAACAGTGAAATAATGTTGGACACACTGTCATCATTATGTATAATGAGGACCTTTTAAATGATTATATTACAAAAAAAACTCATCATAGATATTAATGGCATTGTGTCCAACATTATATCACAACTTACTAAAACTTGGTACCTATCAGGAAATCTCTCTCTCTCTCTCTATTTATATATATATATATATATATATATATATATATATGTGTGTGTGACAAATAAATATACATATATACATATATACATTTATATATATATATATATATATATATATATATATATATATAGAGAGAGAGAGAGAGAGAGAGAGATAGAGAGAGAGATAGAATAAAAAAGACTGATAAATATGCGACGATTGTCCAAATTTATTTCAAATCTCAATTGTGCAATGCAAGGTGTATTCAGTAATAAACTAGTGTTTATTATTCTTTCCTTAAGCCAAGGCTTTTCAAAGATCGAAATCTTATCATCAGAGGAGAAATACAGATGGATAAGTTGGCTTTCGATAAAACAAAGTTCAAATATTTGAAAAATATGAAAATTATTATTAAAGGAATTTTTGTTAAAAAAACGCAGTGAATGAAAAGAAAAATTCCGTGAAAAATATATGCGGATTGTCCGGGTGGTAAATTACGGTTGAAAAGAAGTCAAATGAATTGTAGAATGTGAAGAAAACTCTTTGCGTGGGAGCAGTGTGGAGAAAGTGCTCAAAATATAGGTGAGTCCAGACGCACTTAAAGGGGATTGAAAAGGGAGAAATAAGATTAATTACTCTATACGCTGGAAATATCCAGCTTTCACTTGTCTAGTCATAACACACAACCAGGATCATTTTATGAACGCAGTAATTTGTATTAGCTAAACATAATGTTAATACTTGTATGTCTTACGCCCGAGCACCATCTAACACACGCCACATAATATCTATTTATAGTTATATATGTGCATATATAGAGATATACGTACATAATATATGTTATATTTATATTTTTATTTCATACAAATATGACTCTGCATTATGCCACACTTATGAATTTAAGTAACATAGTTTACCCACTAATACGTTTAATAAACTAGACAAACACATCGACTAGTTATCACATCAGTAATACAAAATAATTTACTATCTAATTAAACTTAGTTATATTTTCTTTTTCACAACTCTTCGCCTGGTATAGCAGCGTAACAAAATGTTATCATATTTTCTATCTTCTAATGTGTGTTATAGTTACATCTTTTTTTCTATTATTAAAACAGGCTCGCCGAACTATTACGATATCATATGTTTCAGGAAATAGTGTACAGGTTCATGAATTGGCTATGTTAATCGGACCTTTCTCTCTTTATTTTCTGTATTTCAATTTTACTCTGTTTACGTTTTGCTTGAGGATTCTGGCTATAAGTATCTGCTATTCGGTAAACCACCTGAAGTTTCATTTACTATAAAGAATCATTTGACACCATTATAAATCCGATGTCTAGCTTTGGGTATAATTAATCATCAAATAATTTAATCTTACATCTTCAAACAAATATATATGTAGGCGCTATTTATGCTAAATATTTAGCTTGTCTTTTCTAAATGAAATTTGATACCTCCATTAATTAATCTGATTTATATGAAATTTAATTTAACTTATTATGGTATCGATGGTACCAACACTAAATGTTTCCAATGTACGATTGTCAACATTTAGTTAATAGATCAAGCGTACTTTACAATGAAGTTTCTCGCCATAAGTATATCATCAATCTAGAATTCTAAAATTGTTTACACAATTTGCATGAAAATAGGTTCATATATGAACATTTTGATAATCAATACACTGATGATCTCAATAAATAAAAATTAATATGATTAATTATAGTAAGTATATGTAAGCATACATTATTAAGATACACGTTTCAGTAAACGAATATTGTTTAAATGTTGTGAAACTCGCAAATTCGCCTTAATAAGTGTGAAGCCGTTCCTACATTCTATTTTCTCCGTGTAGTAAATTACTTTCCTGTCAGTTAACTTTATTCTATATAGAGCAACGTATTCTAAGACGTGGAAATATAACAGGATCGTTTGCTCTCCAAATAAGATGTGGAGTATAAAATGTGTTACGTATGAGTATATTAAGTAAGCATAGAAACAACAACATTTAACACTTGTGATTATTTTTAGCGATTTGTTAAATAAGTTATCTTACGAGAAGCATTAGCATAAATAACACATCGTTTTAGTTTAAATAACGTTCAACTTATTTGTCTATTTTTAATAGTAATTTATATCGACGATCTAGTACTAAATGAATATGGATATAAACCCGTTGAACAGAAAAGCCATTGTGTTTACGCAGATATTTACAGTTAGGAGAACGTATGCCTTACATGAAATCAGTTGCTAAGGTCGCTGGAAGAAAATGGTTGGAACATTCTACGTTCCAAAGACATCTCACGCCTGATGCGATTATCTGGGTTTATAAGTGTCAAATACACCTTAAGATGAAGTAATGTTGCCAGATGATGTATATTGTCCCTCCCTGTAAATATTCACAACAAACACTCATCTTCTAACACCACTGTCAATAAGTTCCCATTTTTATTATGTGTGCCTGAAGCTGAACGGAAGTTCCATAAGCACAGTGTTTTTCCTATAACAGCACATCTGTTAAACACAATACGGCGGGGTTGTTTCCAAGCGACAACAGCATCGTCGTCTTCTAATCAAAATGTAAATCATTTTTTGTTAAGTTGTCCCCGTACAATAGCAACTTCTGGTCAGGTCCTAGCAGCGTACCACCATGGTGTTGTCTTACAGTTAACCTAACCAACTCTTTAATTCTGTTTATCGAGTGACCGTTGGGCTTTGGTAATCAGTGACGCATAAGTATTATATATATATATATATATATATATATATATATATATATATATATATAGTGTATGTATTGTATTAGTTTCTGTAAATGTAAATCCGTTGAAACTCCAGTGTTTAGTAAAAGTGCTCAATAACAAGGAGAGCTGTTCTTAAGTATACATTTTTACTTATACAAACATTATTGGTTACATATGTGCATATATGTTTCAGTTGTACTCTTCACAGTGAGTGAACATCTTAATGTTTGTATAAATAAAAAAATGTGATATATATATATATATATATATATATATAAATATTAGTCAACAGTCAAATAGTGATTTCATAATTTATTTTTTCCCCAAAATTATAAGTATCTGATAAAAGCTACCTCAACCATTGGCACGTCTTTTTAAAATGTTTATGTAAGTTTCGAATATGTTTACATGCAAACCAAAATGCTTCAAAAACACAGATTTACCGGTGATTTTCGTTTGAAGATCTCTCAACTAAATTTGTCTAAATGTTGTGCAAGTTGAAAACGTAGGTGTTGGTGTAAGTAATCCTCAATAATTAACATACTTCCTCTTCATGGGCACATATACTATTCATGAAGATTTAAAATCAATACTCTTCAATATAAGATATTTAAATATAATCAGAATGTTGTGATGTGTATATTGGTATGCTTATTCATTCCGGTAACTTCATTAATTTATACAATTATTGTATGTACTAATAAGTATTTATTTTAAATATGTTTGAATGTATGATCATTCGGATATTATACTTATGAATGTTAATCAAACAAATGTTTTCAAGAAATAGTATATAATCAATTGTTGAACGTACCTGAACCTTTTTGTCTCATATTATATTGCTCTAAATGTTGATTTCTTAAATGGAGTCGAATATTCCACTTATGATTTGAGTAACCAACAACTTAATTTCTAATTAGTAATAAACACAAGATGTAAACCTTCAAAATCTGAACTAAATGTCATCAATAAAAGAGAATAAACACGCATAAGACATTCACATAAGGCAGGCATAATAGCACGACAATTCAGGTGAAGTTATATTAACTGTGTCATCTATACTCGCTCTTTTCTTGAAGTAGTCGGTTATAATATATTGCATTGCTTTATTTAGTATAGATTACATTCAGGTAATATATAAATATGTGTGTTTGATATCGTTTTAAACATACTGAGCTATTTAAATACATACTAATGATCTGAATAAGTACTTTTCCTATCATATTATTTCCTATAAATCGAATAAAAGTAACATAGTTTGGAGCGGTTGTATTGTATATCTATTTATCAATGTATATCTACCAAGTTGATCGGTATAATCTCCCGTATAGCGTACATGTTTTTACTTTGAATTGGGGCGAGTGTTTTTTGCATTCTTCCAGACGTTGTCAACGCTAATATAGCTTAATCTAAGAGTGTCCTTACTTTAGACTATGAGACCTCTGCTATTTAACAACATTGTAGTAAGTACAAATATTAGTTTATTTGAATTTTCAATATTTTATATTTTTTGTAAAACGTTTAAACATTTTGCGAAATATTCAAATATTTGAGAAAGTTGCCACCAAAATATGTTTGGAGTAACGAATATTACAAGTATTAGGTAACATCGTTACAACGACTATCTCCATTGGAACAATGATTTGTATTTTCCTTATTTAGCTTGGTATACGTCAAAACTTTGGATACAATTGAGTGTGACTATTAAATATCATTCTTATTCACTTTGTTAAGAGTGGCGTGTCGAACATTAATTCACTGTTGCAATCGCTGGTTACAATTTCTGTTTAGTGCCGTTTAATCTAACATAGTTTAACAAATAGTATTAGACTAAAAATAATTTTGACACAAAAGTATACTTGGACGATTATTTTGACGATTTTAAAAGTGAAATAGAAGAGGTTTAACATACCGTTCAAAGAAAATGTCACGTGGATAATTAATAATACTATGTTTAGGATTTGTGTAAAGAAGTTAAAATATTCTTTGATCCTTTTTATCTTTCATAGTCCTGTTTATTCATTGAGCGAATGAAATGAAAAATGCATTTCTTTTGGCGAAATTGCTGTTAAGACGATTGTACACAATATTCGCCGACTCAGTATAAAATTTGATATATTACTAACTAGCTGACCCATTTTCCGGCGTTACCCGAGAATGTAGATTAACTTAAGGAATTCGATGCTCAATCTTGGCCTATTGAATCATTTGTTGTTTATTAGTGTCTGGCGCGAACACAGAGAAGACGACGTTAACATAACACAGCAACCAGAAAAGTATAGGTCGGGAGCATCAACATTCCGGAGTAACATAATTGGGAAGCCAGCTATCAGCGTTAAATTCGATCAAGCAGTTTTGATTGATGACAGGCACTTTTAGTAGGTAGAATTTCTTTCTTAATTTATTAATGTGTGTGATGATACACCTGATACACTACCAGTAGTAGTAACAATATTGCCATAGTATGTTGTTGTAATCTTGGCATCGAGTATTTATATAAGTAAGGAGACAAATTACCCAGCTATTGGATCATTATTGAAATGCTGTTGTTAGTTAGTGTTTCAGTATATATGTACTTCCACAAATATGATTATTTAATGCAAGCACTGAGTGCATTAGCTAAACCTAGACGTTAAACCCAATGAAGTGTGTTTTGGAAGTCACCTGATTATGAAAGTCAGATACAACAAATTACAGCATCACATCTTATGAAATCAACCCATGTTTTATTTAGAGATCAGAGTGCTTTTTTATGTTCCAATGTACACTCATTCTATTCAATTAAGAAACACTTTTGTAAAACTTTAGATGAATCTGATCAGTGTTCTATTTGTCAAATCAGATCAACATCTTTTGCTAAGGATAATGGTACTTAAACTGTCGGGGTGATGTTCTATCAGCATACAGAGGCGTATCTCTTGGTGGATAAACAATATAAGGCCGTTTAGCTGTGTATTTACAGTATAAACTACAGTACGAAATACATGGATAAACTTATTTGTGTGTTGTGCGATACCATCCTGAAGAATCGATGCTAACGAACAGTGTTTATATCTAATTTCACACGTTCATGCAGTAATGACCGGATGTGTATTAGATCGAGCAGGTTAGGTAATACCCAGTTTCTTCAGTATCTTACTATTGATATAAGTCATATAAGCGATATAAACTGGACTTATTTTGAAGATGTCGTGTGAAAATGTTCTATAAACCTAAAAAAGTCGAGTGTGTTTCCAAGGAAGAAGATTTTGAGTGGATGGTTTTTGTGCCAATCCCAAAGTCGTATTCGATGAGAGACTGTACATATAGCCAACATGATGGCAAACAGATCTCTCAAATAACCTTCAGCTTCAGATAAAGATGAGTCCTATAGAGTAGCATTCCAGTCGTTAGCATCTCTAAGTAGTGCATGCGCACTACATGCATTCATGAATGTATTCATACCCTTACCATTTATAGTGTTGAGGTCATTAAAGCACTGTGAACGTCTAACATGTTGTAGAAACAAGTCTCAAACAGAGAAAGAAAAAGTATCAGTATGTGTGTAACTAGCACACCCATTGTAGCTTACCAGCTCACAAATAAAAATAAGATTCTATTCTTTTTTTACCCTAGTGATTCGAAAATATTTAAAAACAAATTTCCGAATTGCACTCAGAGCAGTAAACAAATGATGCTTACTGTCGGTTACATATTAGTTTAAGTTTAGTGTTAGAGTTTAGTTAGATATATCTTATAGTATATAGATAGCCACCCCCAACAAACTTTACAACATGTAAGTTTTTGTACAGTATAGAAAAAATCCCTTTCTACTTGTATTCATTTACGTGTTTTGATATATTATTAAAGTATGCACTGTCCTAAACCCTTTCGACATGAAACACCTATATTACCTTGTGTGTGTTATTTTCTAGGCAAACAAAAACAATCTACCGTAAAAAACAGTGAAAAAAAGTAACATATCAACCACAGAATAGTCCTGATAAATGTATTTTTTTAAATTTCGCCTAAGAAGAAATCCTTCTATACTGAGGATGTTATTATTTAGTTTCGAGAGCGGGATGTTGCACAAAGAATATTGAAAATAGATGTTTAAATGTATATGTTCCAATTAATGTGTTTTTGTTGTTTATAATCAATATTATCTCGCCTAAGAAAAACTCGTTTTAAACTGAGTCAATGTGTTCTTTGAAAAAGTAGTTCTTGAAAATATGTATTAAATAGTTTATTTTGTAACTAATTTTCTCTATAATCAATGTGTCTGAATTTGTTCGAAAATACAATTTAAATACCTTATATTGAAAATATTGTTTTAATAACGTACCCAATAAAAAAATATTCCCGAAGTATTTTTTCCGCCTAAAATGAAATATTTCTATACTGCGGCAATGTTTATTTTGTTTATACAAATGTTGTATAGTTTGTTTTCAAATACATTTTAAAATGTCATATTGAAAATATAGTTGTGATAACGTATCCAATACAGTATAGGACCAGAGAAGACTAGGGCAAGGTTCATTTTCTTTAGTAACCGGATTTCACACACGAAAAACCGAAACCATGTGTAACTGTAAAATTGCATCTTTTGGGATACGAAGAGTTTATATTCGCTTAATGTTAGTTATTAATAGACCTGGAGACAATTAAAAGACCAGTGATATCATCTTTCATTGTTCGAACGTCAAAAATGCATTTACGTGTTAAAGCAAATGTGGTCATTGTTTATTGCCAGAGGAGAACTGTTCGTTAAAACGTAAATCCGAGAAGCAACAAGGTTGACAGAAGGTATACGATTCAGGCTTTTTGAATAAGCGAATTATATTCCTTTAATCTGAAATATTTAGGTTATGTATACGAAATTCCCTTCTATTAAGAAGTAACACGGTAGTTTTTAGTAGCGGTTAAAGTAAATATAAAGAAGTGTGTAAAAACCGAACCCACTTTCTTTTTAGAAAGCATTTTTAGGTAATAGTATGGGAAAATATACGAAATATTGACAGAAGAAACACATGATACATAATTTCTGACCACACGCATTAGTGGTTAGGTTAATGCTATTGTAAAAGTGAATAGCATAAAAAGGTTTGGGTTATTTTCATATTATGTCTGAACGCGGACGGAAAACATCGACTTGACTTTATTATAAATATGAAATATGAGATTAATATTATTATTATCATTATAATTATTATTATTATTAGTAGTAGTAGTAGTAGTAATAATTTCATATTTATTTTATGTGTGCAATAAATGAAAATAAACGGTTTGTTATTATTGTAGATTCCAAATCTTCACGAGATATCTTCCCTTCAAAAATGAGATTTCAAAATAGCGAAATAGGAATATGTAAAGGGTATTTATGAGTGTTTTTGTTTAAATCATCAAATTTAACAAACATTGCAGTTCCCTCAAAACCTCTTGAGCAACAAGATGCTCCCTATCGTTTTAAAGTTTTCTTGTGATTAATCTGTAGTATCTAAATGAATAAATGCGTAAGTTGTGTCCATTTCTCGAACTGACGGCTAAGTTAACACGCCATATTTCAAGTAAAGGTTACTTATTACTTAGACCTACTATGGTGTGTATACACTGGTGGAGTGTCTATACTTTATCAAAGTCGAGACGTAAACACCTTTGCATATTGTTTTGAAAAAAAAATGTACTAATGAACTTCTACTTCTGAATGTTTGTAATACTATAGTTTAGTTTTATTTTGGTATTATAAATAGTTCTGTATCGCAATATTGTCTTATTTTCTGGGCACAGTTAGCATTATGTTCAAATGCTCATTACGTAAGAGGAGCAAACCTTATTGTTACTAAATTGCATGCTAAAAAGAAAATTAGTTTCGTTATTCTTTTCCTAACCTTTTATCACATTTAAACAGTATATAAATTTGCTTCAAAATCATGAAAATGTGTATGTTAGGGATTTTAAACTAGCAAGGTTACCCGGTAATGCACGCGGAATTTTTTTTTTAGCTAGAAATAATGTGTACTATATGTTCTGATTTTAACGTTAGTCTATTCCGTCCTCGAGCAGTAAAATAAAAATAATTCTAGATTGAGCCAATTTTAAGTTTCGTTCTAATCCAGCTTGATGGTCTCCTCATTAAAACCAGACCCTGCGTCTAACTGTGCACTCGAGGGAGGCAATAAATAGTAACAATTGAGTTCTTACAGTTGCTATATGTGAGGTGAATCTAACTGTAAAAATCGAATCAACAAATTATGGTCAAACCTACAAACAACAAGAACAAAAACAATAAAAAATACACGAGTAAAATACAACTTAATGAATAAATACCGGAGTAAAGTTTAAAAAATAAATCCAACACTAGTGAAGCGATTGGACATATGTGGCATTACCCGTTCTTTCGGGGTACCCGGTAAGATCAAACAAGAATGACAAAGAACAGAACGTATATGGAAACACATTTCTTCATTTCCCATTACCGGATGGTTTACGCCGGCTACGCACACACATGTAAAAGCAATATTTTGACATACTTTTGTCTCATGAAAGTCTTGTTCTTGCTGAGGTCACATACTTGGTTTCCGCTAGAAATTTGTTCATATATACATCCGATTGGAAAGGAGTTTGCTCTGCACTGTCTATCCGAGCGTGAACTGAAGTAATTGTTCCACAAGCACTTCCAATTGTCTGTTTGAGGAAATACAAGTCAGGGGATTCCTTCAGCGAACTAACTTGCTTATCAGTCGCATTCTTAGTCAGCGGAGACGAAATCCAAAGGTACCATAGCCAATAAAGCTTCATCGGTGCCATAAACATCGGTAAACTCCCATTCTCCCGGTACTTCGATACTGCGATCACCAAGCGCTCCGGCTCTTCATGTTTCTGAAACCGCCGCCTTTCAAGTCTCGCCTGCACTGCGGACACTTTTTAACAGTTATCAAGTCGATTTCTTTCTTTATCGACGCCCCACCCACAATGGAGTTGTCCACGATTAAATTTATGTGCTACTCTTCATTATTATAAATATACGCGTGTTAACTAATGTTTGAAGAGTTGTGAAAAGCTGTGTGATAAACTCTGTTTTGCATAGACTCTTTCGACAATAAATAGGGAAACCTAAGACGATGTTGGTTATCGTATAATAAGACATTCGTTTTTTATTCATTTTATGTAAAAAAAAGTGTAGATGTAACAGACGTCATAAGTATTTTATTAATTGGGTTTCTAACTTAATTTTGCTTTCTAACTCTATTCTCTAATTTTATATAATCAGTTAGTCAATATAAACACATTGAATCATGATTTTTTTAAATATCCAAGATGCACATAATTCATGGTGAATAAAGATATTTTTTTATGAATTTACTTTTTTATATAAGTTATTTTACATTTGATTTCATAGATAAAATCAATAATTGTAAGTTGCTTCCTAAGATGTATATTTTAAAATGAACTCATTACTGACATTGCTGAGAAATTCCTTACTAAAAGATTTCTTAGACATTATTAGCAGTAATTTCGGTCTACACATGTTTGCCCTCAGTCGCAGATCCCATATCATGTTAGCCAGGCTTGGTATAAATATCGCCATGATCTCCACCAATTTCTTTCTAAAACCTTGATTTTCTGAATACGTAATCATAACTTATTATACCAGTGTAATAGCTTACATCCATGTGGTGAGTTAAGAGTTAGTTTGAATGGCTTATTAATAAATACTATTGCCTTTTTGAATTTAAATTATGTTACGTGTAAACGATAATTAAATGGCCCATCGTTGTCTTCAATTAATTATAATGTATTTACTTTATGTTAAGAAGAAAACATATATTAATGAATTTACACTTTAATACATAACATAAACATATAAGTATATGAAATGAAAAGATAAAAACAAATGTACTTTAATTAATCGTGTCATGTCAATTAACTTAGTATTTTCTTTTCCTCAGTAGTAACAAGTTATCAAATCCATGATCTATTCAATAATGAGAGCTAATGAGATGCAGGTATTATCAGTTTGATGATTGAAAAAGACAGTTCTTAATGTAAAACTTCAGTGTAACACGTCCTTTGCCAGTTTCAACAATGGTTCTATAATTACGTTTGCTACAATGTTACCGTACTTTATGAATCTATGGCAAGAGGAGCGAATGCTACATTTCGCCATTCTCATTCGTGCTAGCCTTTCATGCATACTGTCGTTCTAAACGAACAGATTAAAAAGTTATCATAAAGTATGATGCATTTTGATCTGGCTAATTGTAGTTGTTTTTGTGAGAGTCAGGGACATCCACGATTATATTTGATTTCAATTATCAGTCGATACGTGCTTTTGCAACAGTTAGCTCACTTTGATGGCACGTAGTTAAAGAACATGTTTTATCAGGTATGTAGAATTTCTGTATGATATAATAAACAATGGTTAAACTTATACTTCTTTATTGGGTGTAGTAAGATTTACTAATTATACTATATACATACATATATATATATATATATATATGTATATATCCATGTATATATATATATATATTCATGTATATATGTATATATATATATATATATATATATATATATTCACAATTGTCTATGACTTGCTTTGTTTGCATACTAGGTTCGATTACAACAAGATGCTGGTTAATATATATATATATATATATATATATATATATATATATATATATATATATATATAGATAGATAGATAGATAGATAGATAGATAGATAGATAGATAGATAGATAGATAGATAGATAGATAGTGTCACCAGAAATATCATATTCTAATTGTATTTAAATGTGTTTATATTGGGATTCTGTATATGTAATACTGGTCGTAAAATGTAATTATACAAGATGGATGCTGCGGATGAGGACCAACAGGGCAACATCTATATGTTTACGCTATCAACGTTTGGCAGTCATTAATTTCTGATTGCGTATTTCTTTTGTATTTTCTATTTCATTCAACATGGCTACGTAGATTTACTGCATAATATGTGACGCATGAGTTAACCAGCGGCAAAAGTCTTTATTGTCAGGCCTCTTACCGCTAATGCTTAAGGTTGTAATGGCGTGTGAATAGACGGCACTCCAACAGTATCGAAGACATCCTAATAATGTCAGTAAGGGCGCCGGCTTACAATTGGTTGGAAAAGAGACACACTACTTAAGGAGTCAAAAACGGCAAAAAAGCGCATATAGTGAATGCCAGTGACTCATTAATACAAATGTGCGCCTTGTTGGAAACGGGTATAAAATGAGTCAATCATAATAGATACATTCAAACCCTCTGAATTAATGATTTAAGGTGGGTGCGACCTTCTATCATCTAATTATTATTTAATTATATGTTTAATGTTTTACATGGAACAAATCAAATATAGTTTGCTGAACTTTGTGTTCCATTCATCAATTAAACATATCGGAACTGTAATCCACACAAATTATTTAAACTAATATATTGATATTTACAAACTTGAGAAGGCTTGATTGCCCGAAATAAAATGTATTGATCTATTTTTGTCCCTAAGGTAAAGATATGCAGCTTCACCTATTGTAGAAAAAATTGTATCGAAATTGCATTAATACTCATATTTAATTCGACTTATCTAGTTTTTAATAACTACCCTATGCATGTTTTTATATTTTATTTTAAGGTTTTAAAATTTAAATAAATGATTTTCAAAAGTGACTTTTGATTCAAATACTATTATTGTTACGGCTCGACGAAATAGACTATTTATATTAGAATCAGTTAAATGTTTTAAAATAAATAAATTAAAAATCATAAAAGCTTCGTTTCACTGTAGTACACCTATCTCGCATTACATCTTATATGTTTATTATTGCTTAGAATCATCGGAGTTACTTCCTTTTGACTAATGTCAGAGTTACCGGCCTTGCATTTCTCTTTCTATCAATGCTCTAGTGTTATAGATATTAATGACATGTATTCGACTTATGTGCGAACATTCAGAACGAGGGTAATCCTGTTTTCAGCTACGCTTTCAAAGCAATCGGATTAGATCTTACCGGATATCCATATTTGCATAGCTTTAAGTCGCATTAGGCCCATGTCAGTCAGACACATCATCAAGTAGCAGTAAAAGCGTGACATTTTTTCGAAAATATTTAAATTGTTACAACTTTTAATAAATAAATTAATAAAAGCAACCCATTCGAGGTGTATTTATTAAGAGAACAATCAGACAATAATGCGTATTTCTACAAAAAAAGAGCATTGTTAGTCATTTCTATTTACATTAAATTTGTTATTTCAACATAATAATACTAATTATGATACTACTACTACTACTACTACTACTAATTATTATTAGTATCATTATTATTATTATCATCATTATTATTATAATTATTATTATTATCATTATTATTATTATTATTATTGATGTTGTTGTTGTTATGACCCTGACCACTGATACGAGGTTTAGGTAAAACAAATATATTTGAGAAAAGTGCATACACAATAGACACAAGACAAGTAGTACGTCAGTACTGACTGCCAGTGTAGACTGGGGTTGAACTCAAACGCTCCGAAGCCTATGTTTCCTGCACATATTTAGAATAGAGGTGTCCACAATGTTTGTTATAGGAACGCCACCATAACACACTCCTCCCAATCCTTAACTCCCCAGGAGTATTAATACTGTTTCCTTTTTAGAAGTATTTCTATAAAATCCGGAGACTTCCATTTTCTTTTGTATTGCCGATTTAGTGGAGTTGATTGGGGTACTTGTATGTCAAAAGTATTGAATATGATAACCATAACGTCTTCCTCTACCTAAGGAGAGTTGTCAGTGTACTCGGACAGTCGTTTCTTAATTTGATTTAGGTGGTTCTTATGATAGAACTTAGATCCTTGCATTATGTAAATCATATTTCCAATTCTCTTTTCTATCATACCAGGTGCCTAGAAAAACGTATTTTTTAAACATCTTGAAATCTACTCTGCCTCCTGGAAGGTATCCCTTTTTTTGGTACAAAAGAGGTTCGACCTTATTTGGTATGTTTAGGCAGTACTTTGTCGAAAACGGATCTCACTTTTCGCGCAAGCATCATCTCTGTGGAAGATAATAAGGAGGGTATGTAAACGTTTGGCGTAATCCTGTACACATGCAAAACTGCTGCAGGGCCGTCTCCGTTGGAGTGCCGCGAGTATTTTTCAGAGCCTTTTTTTAGAGTGTCCACAAATTGTGCCGCCCGGCCGTTCGACCGAGTCGTGATATGTCTGATCTCAAAGATCTCACAGACTCTTTTAAGTCGGAGGACGGAAACTGCGTTCCGTTGACAATGACCTAATAATCGACGGGAAAACAATTCGTTCAAAAACTTAAGTGTTACCTCCGTGGTGGGTGTTTTACATTGTAACACTTTGGTCAACATTGAAAATTATCGACTACAATTAAATAGTAAAATCCCTCCAATGGGCCCGCCAAATTCATGTGTATCCTTAAACAAGGTTCGTCTGTCTTTGGCCACGGTCTATGTTTGATAAATTGTGTATCGCTGTGTGTAGGAAGCAGCTTCTTAAAAAGATGGAATTTATCTTATATTTCAATGAAATCTCAGTAGCTGAGGCTCTGCCTCTCACCCGTTTAAAAGTATTTGTTATTAGCTAGGCGCATACGCACCGTTCCAATGACTACAACAACTATTTGGCCGTGGTTCTTTACTAGGGCAGTGAACGGCGTCCCAACACCGTTTTCTATATATGTCCAAGTTGGAGGGCACTTGCTTATCACATCGTTAACCCTGACTAGTTCGTGCATCTCTTGGTATAACATGTCGAGTGTACATGTTTTACAGCATGTATTAAATCTTATATAGCGCCAAGAACGGCTGCTCTATGAACAGTTGAATGGTATCAAGATACATGTCGTGCCATGTCGAGCACATTCTGAAAATGAGAGAATAGTTTGTTTTTATAAGTCTATCTTATTAACATTTACCTATTAACTTTCCTAAAGGGGTATATATGGTATTTTAACCATAGTTATGTATACAACATTGTTGTTATATAAGTCATGTTCTGATTGGTTATTAGTGATGAGGGTTGGTGATTAGTAATTTGGATATAGAATTCATGCTTTTTAAAATGGTTTATGAGTTACTATATGCAACTGATGGTAAATTATTTCATACCAGATTTACATCATATTTTTAACGAATATAAAATGTATAGAATTATATGGATTCTTGAGAATTAGCAAATTTAGATCACTGTAAGATGTAAAAGTGTTTAATACGTCAGTTTCATTTGCGTGATGTCAATTTCATTAAATTCCTTCTTTTATTAAACATCTTTCAGAATATGATATTGCATCTCCGAAATCTCTACGGTGTTTTACTGTATTTCATACGATCGTCCAGTATTAATTTCTAGACAATACTAACTAATATACATCCTAAAATAGGAATTACATCTCTAATAGAGTGTAAATGAGTATATACTTTAATACCAACTTTGTACAAAGTGTGTACACGTAGAGGAAAGCCTTTGCATATATTACATATCTATTTATCTATAGAATCGGGTGATCTCTTAACTTCTGGAGAGTCGTGTTCTCATAAAAAGCGATGTCTAGTCTCTCTCAAATTACTGTATCTCCACATAGCATGCCTGACTTATCCCCAATCGCTGGTTCATCCTTGTGATGAATTTAAAAAAGAAGTCGTCTTGCTATCAGAATAGAATAAGCTATTCAGTTCTTCCTGGCTTCATACGGAATGTCCACGGGGAGAGTTTCCTTCTAAAAGCTTTCTTTTTCATGTGAAACATATTACTACGTGACTGCTTCCTTGTAGATTGCAATATGATCGTCTTCAAATCCAATGGTAACAAACACTTATCAAAATTCTTTATAAATCATTAAAATTCTTCCATATAATTAATTGTTTCTTATCTCTCAGCTGAATATAATTTCATCGCATAACATTTATCTCCGAGTGGCCTTTGACTTTGAGTCAATAGTTAAGAAAAATGCATACACTTTTCACCTCCACAATGTGAATTTAAATATATGAGAGTTTTATCGATTTTGTGTGGATGAGGTATACATTGTACCTCATTATAGTGAACTAGATCATCGTCTACGTGTAAACATGATTCATATGGATAAGTATCTTACTGTTTTTAAGCTGCCCCGTTCTATTTTAAGAAATGTGTTTCCCCGAGTGTAAGTACCGGGTACTCAGAAGGAGGAGAATATGAAGGTTGATAATAGCCCTAGCAGAAGGGATGATATAGATCGGTGATGACTCTAACAAAACTCCAAGAAACGTCGTGAGTAATCTATTTAAAGTTTACCACATTCCAAATTAAATGTCATGAGCGTTAGATTTAAACGTTACATTGTATAAGACATATTGAAGTGAAGTTTATATGGTATGTATTCTTCATTCCAACGTTATAAGTGTATACATTACTGCAAGACATACACTAGGATATAAACACGGCATTGTTGATCCAAGTGTATGAGATGGGTTCCATATCACACCAAAAAGTCACTGAGAAGATTTAGTTATGTAATTCTATATTTAAAAACTCAACACATGATACTCTGACTTACTCTGTTGTGTCGCTATGAAAGTAAATGAATATGGTTGATACGGAAGTGCATCTGCTCTAATAAATAGACATTCTTTTATCAATGATTCAGTATTTATTAAGATAACACTTTACTCGAGTATAAAAGCTACTGATGTTGAGTGGTTGTCACTTGAATCATGAAGAACGATTTTCTATGGTTACTTATGTGGCCGGTTTACATCTGAACATATGTTGATGTAATATTTTAAGAGAGATGCGGCATAGTCGGAAAGACAGCAGTCCTGTGGTAATATGTTCCACATATCGAAAGTTCTTGAAAAGGAACTCTCTTCATGGAAAGACACCAGGGGAATAAAGGTTTGGTCTGAATTGTGGTAGAAAAGCAAATCGTTTCAATAGGTGTCTTACAAGCAGAACTCGCGGTAGGGATTTGATCTTAATTAAGCATCTACTATAAAAATATCAATATAGCAGTTAAATACTAGCAATCATCGTAAGAAGAGTTCTAGAGAAGAGAGTAGATCACCCCTACTAGCTTTTGAAGCCGATTTTGTAGTCAAGTAATACACTCTGCTTTTAGAATCGCTTTTCCAGACGTAGCAGGATTACTCAAAGTTAGGGCATATCTGGTTCTTACTTGAATACAATCAAAGTGTCTTACTTTAACCGATTGTCGTTTTTGCTGAAGAAAAGGCAATTTGTCCGTAACCCGATATCACAACATTTATAAACATCTGCTCAGTTGAAATGGTAACCTTCATTATTTGTATGCTAGGATTGATAAACTGAGAATTAAAATAGATTTCGGTCCATATGAAAACGGATCTAGCATACTACGGAGAGAGAAAAGAGAGCAAATGCACTTAGATGATACACGCTACAAAAATAAAAGTAATCGGTGTTATCAGTATAAAGAAGTGCGTTGTCTGTGAATGGGGATGTTGACGTGTATCTTCGGGAAAATGTGGAAGCGATTCTTAAGTGCATCGTGAAAAGTAAGAATATTATAACTAAAATGATAGCACTGAATAAAGTGAATACAAGTTCAGGTTACTGAAAACGAAGTATGAATTGAGAGAGTTTATGTCATTGCATTAGTCATCTGAGCACGGACTTAGTTACAGAATGAACTAGAGCAGACATCTGTGAAATTCCTAGAAATCATTATTCTTGTTTTGCAATGAAATGCTGTTTAAAATTTGACTGTGACAACTATAAGGTGGTATCGAACAAAAGTGACACGTTAAGGGGAATTCTATTTTAAACTAAAACATCACTAATCAACTAATATACTATATAAAAATACCACATTTTGCGAAATAGTTTATTGTAACGAACAGAGCCTTTTCTCGTGGTGCGAAGACGTATTAAAAAATATTTGAATTAACTGGATAAATAAAACATGAAGCAGTAACTATACCAATGCTTGTAGTAATTTAAGATCACACTATGAAAGGGAGGTGACGGTGGTTAAGTAGATATCGACACGGAATGAAGACCTGGGTGTTCCAAGTTCGACTCCAGTCGGTTCCACAGTATCACTGTCACTTAGTGGTGTGTGCAACTTTCTCGTGGTCCTTCCCGTAAGTACCCGATGTCTTTCCAGAAAGAGTTTTATCTAGAAGAAAATTGTAGAAACTAATGCCAACACCAGAATCATTTGATTCACACGAAAGAAGAAGACACTATGAAAGCGAACTTATTTGAAAAAGGAAAATACAATCACACGTAAGTACATGAACGTCTCGAAACTAAAAAAATATCGAATTCGAACAAGAAATTCAAGCCGGAAATGCCTCGGTTATGTAATAAAGCTTTGACTTCCGAATCACGTCGACAAAGACCGAAGCATACCGTCTGATGAACGTTAACAGGTTGTTTCAAATAGTTCACCTCATGCGTTTATAAATCAACATCAAGCTATTTATATCAATCTGTGAATTTCTTTCTTACGAACTATACTTTTAAATAGTTGCTTGAATAAAAACAAAATACGTAGAAACATACGTAGAAAAATGATTAAAATATGCTATAAAATATATTTTATTCATTAAAAGTTCACAGAAAATATATGTATTTTCGAAATAAGGTTTTATATTATACATTATAGTTTTTTTTTATTGAAAACAATGATACAAGTGATGCTTAAATAACACAGAAGCATAGTCTGTGTGTATACTAATTAAATAATTGATCTATTTTACATTATTTTTAATGAGAAAATAGAATTCATTTTCTAAACAATTCGACTTTAGAACAACTGTAAAAATGACTAATGATCAAACACTGAGGTTTCTCTACATTTTCAAAAGTTAGGGATATCAACCCGTATGCTAATATGTTTGGAGTAGGGTTGTTTGATTGTTCAATTGATCAAATATAATCAAAAATGGGGAGCATTAAGTTATTTAGGTAAAAAATATTGACACCTAATTCAGTAAGAGTAAAATGTTGTACAACTATCAAATATCACCAAAACAAAGACGCTGGCTGTATAAATGCTTTACATCAACATATTGCTGACATCATTCTATCTATGTACAAAGAATAGTAATGTTTAGTACGATGATGATATTTCACGTGGTGCTTTACTCATACGGAAGATGATCAACGGGCCACATATAACTTTTATTATGATTAGATTGAAATGTACATGGATATTTCATCTTGATATTGCTTTCCTTTTTCAGAGCCTTAAAAGATTCCATGTTTATGAGTATTTAATTTTTTACATCGGCAGGGTGCCTTTCACTACGTTGTGTTCTTGATTTCGTATATTATAATGGATGCCAAAGTGATTTCATAATGATTTTTTAAGTAATACTTACATTTCTTCTTTGGATGCATAGACAATAACTTTACTAGATTGTGTTTTCCATGGTTTCAACGTTATGATCGCACTTTTTGGGTAGTATACACACATATGTATATATATATGTATATATATATATATATATATATATATATATATATATATATATATATATATATATTACAGGATAATTTCATGTATATATCAATAACCATGTTTTCTTTTATTTAAATGTTAATCTTTATTTTTTACATTTCCAAAATATATGACATTTATGTATATATATAATTTATGAGCCAGATTCTTTTGCCGTCGGCACAACAACATTTTTATGTCAATATTGTATCTGCAACAATATTACATCATCAGAAAAATCCACAAAGTATAAAAAGTTATGGATATTGAAATATAAAATGAACCTTACTAGTATATGCTCTGTTGTTACATATTGACAATTATCGAGTGTATTCTTTTACAGAGACTGCTAATTAAAAGACAATGATAGTATATGCTAATACATATATTGACATAATTTATTAATTATATATATATATATATATATATATATATATATATATATATATATACACATCCATATATATATATATATATATATATATATATACATATATATATATATATATATATATACATATATATTTATACATATATATACATATATATATATATGTTATATCTATTGATTTTCTATGATTTTACTGTTTGATCAACTTAGACAGTGATTTCACGCTGTCATCTATTGAATGCATAGCATACCCATTGTGTTATTGTTTTATTTTGAATTAATGTTCACTACTTAGATTGTTGTTTTAAAGACTTAAAAGAAAACTTATTTAAAAAATTCTTTACTTGAATTGATTGTAACAATTATACATCAAATCAGCCCGTATCTTGATCGGGTATGTTAACATAAAAACGTGTCTTTTTACCGTTATACTTTATTTTTTCATATATTTTTATATATTTTAAAAGCGACATTTTTACTCGCAGTTTTGTCATTGCGGTTATAGCCCTCTGTGGAGTAGAGTTTATTCGAACATCCATAGATTAAGGGATTAACAGTATATTTCAACTTTGATATGTAATACAGTTTGGTTAATTTCTCATTTAATTCTTTTATCCAATCACTTATATATATATATATATATATATATATATATATATATATATATATATATATATATATATATATATATATATACATATATATATGTATATATATACATATATATATACATATATACATATATACATATATATATATATATACATATATACATATACATATATATACATATATACATATATAAATATATATATATATATATATATATATATATATATATATATATATATATATATATATAAGATGGCAGTGTTGAGTTTTCTAATGCAGATATTATTCTGACAATTAATTTAGGCGTATCTACTCGTACCAAGGAGAGGGGTAATATCTGAGAGGATAGTGTCTTGACAACACAACATATACTACATTATTCGCAAAAAGGAGTGAATCATTCCTAGGGGTATGGTTACATGAACACATATCATATAGTAGAACACCTTACAGAGAAAAGGAGACCGTAATAATTGGGACGATGGGATCATCATAAACAAACAGATACAACACTATCAGTTCTACGAAAATTATGTAATATATGGCTAGATTATTTCATGAAAAACATACAGATACTACAATAAACCCTGAGTAAAAATACTGCATGGAAGTATTACATTATTACACATGAAACGTATAATACCCCATCACTGAATCGAGCATTGAAATATAGTACAATAGAACATAAGTAAATACTCGGCCTCAGACAGACATATAACACGCTTACATTAGTAATGTATATACGCTAAGAATAGAAAAGTGTATTTCGTTGTGCTAGTAAAGTAAGTTCTTACTGGAAATGTTTTACAACAAGAAATCAGGGATCGGAGCTCAGTCAACTACTTTCCATGGTAATATGAGTAGAGAGAGACAAACGACTTATTTTCTCTTTGAAAGTTACAGGATGAAACCTAATAAATCACCCTTTACTAGATGTTGAAGTTAATGTTTAACTCTTACAAAGTGTTAATTGCTTGAAAGTATATTGAACACATTAAATTGTTAAAAGTATTCGGTATGATTGCCTTTTTACTAGCACCAAGAGTCTAACTAGTGTTTAACAGTACGATTCTTCTTCAAAATAAGTCAATTTAGTTACACTATTGTCCTTTACAGATCTCTTGGTCATGAGATTGCTACACGAAAACAACAATGCGATTAATAACAAAATTCATTCCAATCGTTATAAATCACAGCGGCAAATGATTTTGAATTGACCAGAATTAGCGAGACTTGATTTGTGTGCCTGTTAAATTGTTCGACATCTTCTAATTGAATGATAATCCATCGCTAATGAAACAAGGCAAAGATTTATTTATTTTTCTACGCTACAGTTGAGGAATTTGCATAGAGGGGAGAAATGCCTGACAATTCATTCATACCGGACGCTCCGTTCTCTAATTCTCTTTGTTTAACTTTTTTTTAATTTTTTTTTTTTTTACTGATGACTGAAAGAGAGGCAGCATTTTAATTTGCTTCACCGGACAAAAGGCGATGGAGGTTTAAGAATAATCGAGCTGGTTATTTCAGTTATCAAATCGGTCTGTTATTGTTTCACGGTTGCTACACTATCTGTATCTTTGACTTTTCTCATTTGTTAACTCTAGGTGTCTGTGCATTTGCTGGGTAATTAATGTGTTATCAACTTGGAGGTCATAAATCATTCTAAAGAGCCGTGCCAGAAAAAATGTATTCGTCTGTACTTTAGACAGGAAATATAATCGAAGCTGAATCTAAAACCAATGTAAACTATATTTACACATGTTTAAAGATAGATACACGTTTATAATTCTTGTCTATTAAGTTTCACGCCATAATATTTTTCACGCGGAACATACGCTGCTCAAATGAGGGGTAATTACGCAGAAATCAGCGGTTACAATGCATCCAAGGCTGCGTTTCACTGGTTGGTCCTCTGCCAGCTGACCCAAGTTTCTGGCAGCCATTTTGACAGCGCAGTGACCCAGACCAAAAAAATACGCTTTTCGACGATTAAGTCGAAACCGTCTAAGGTAATTCATCTCTAAGTTTCCACGAAAACCGTTCTGTGGAGCTGATGTGAAGAAGAAGTCACCAGACATTCCGCACATAATGCCCAATATGGTGATGATGAGTACAGTTTGAGAGTCTATACTCGTTGTTCATAAGACTTGCGTGAAGTACACTGACAATCCGTATCGCTAGTTTCTGACACCGCTCCAGGTTCTGAATATCCCGAAAGAAATAGGGGGATGATGATTTGACGCCATCTTCAGAATTGATCACGCAGGAAATACATATAGCGGTGTGAAAATGTCGGCTGTCACTGTGGCAAAAGTAAAGTCTGATGAAAAAGAGCACGCTGCTGGATTTTGCCGGCTAAATGTGTTGGGCAGTGCGATTAAATGAAGGAAATTGACGACATGATATAAAATGTATCGTCCACTAGTATGTATTCTCCAAATAGTTATGTTTTGAGAAAGTCAACTCTAGTTCCTTTTCCATGTATTAAATAACAAACAGGATTTGAGTTACAGGTTTAGAGAGGGTTTATATGTACGTGATTTGATTAGTTTATACCGTTGAGGTTAATGAGAACATCGATGTCGAAAAGAAATTATAATACCTAATATGTATAAATATATTAAATATAACACAATTACACGAATATTTGCTAAGCATAGAATATCTGACAATGTCTTCTCAGCAATACACTCCTTTTTCTATGATAGATCTATAAACTTAGTTTAATGGGTAGAAGTCTGAAGCACATTGCACCAACCCCAGTGTGCCACAAAGGTCACATATGTTGCTTAACTTTCTCTTGATCTTAATCGAGGATCTTCCTAAAAGATCATTTATTGACATCTGGTCAGATAGTACAACTTTGTATAACATCTGTTAACAGGCTTTTGGTGATTAAAATGTGCATACCCTCTTCCAAAGAATACGTGGCGCGAAACTTTACACACCTAAAATTGATTATTTCTGCAACCAGCTACATTCAGATAATTGTGTTGTTTCACTTTAAAGTAATGACTCTCACTTTGAGGAAGCCCAGTACCTTGATACATTTCAAAGCCAGCCATTTACTCCAGGTGTGAAATATAAGTCTTACACCGAATAGTATACATAGGTTCCTGGACAAATGGCTGTATTATTCGTGACTTTCAGAAAGTGCTTGTCTCTGGATGCATGTGTTTACGTGTTTGAAAGTCATCTACGTCATAATAAACACTACTAGTGCCACATCTGAGGAAAACACCATCAGAGCGCTTTCTTGTGTTAACAGAATACAAACTCGATGTCGCTATCAAGTGTAGAATACTATCTTATATTACTCCAGCCTTGTTCCCACAACAGAAACGTGGTTCGCTTTTTTTTACACAATTTTTATTTCTTGGCTCATCTGAAATCTCTAATGATCTTATAATATATGTAAGATATTCACAGATGAACTGGTCTTAATTACAAAACTACAAATAACTTTGATTTTATATTCTTTGTAAATCAAAGCAAACGGACTTTCCTTTTTCTGCGCACTACAATATGGTTGACTTCCAATTCAATGTCAGCTAATATTCGTCGAATCATCCTCTTTATGTGTAAATGTTGTGCATTCAATTAATTATTTTAATCCTCATGATAATGTTTATCATTCATTTGATTTTCATCAATCGCATTTATCCTTAACCTAATTCTTAAGAAAAAATATATTTTTCTCTTTATCTTTACATATATTTATTAGAAGATAATACAAAATTATGACACATTATTTCATATATATTAATAAAATTCGACATCAACTACCGTTTAGGTGTACGTTGTTTTTTGTTATTAATAAACTGTTGACTCGGCATCAGAACAGGTTTAATCACACAACAATTAGAAGTCGAATAAATCATCAACATTACTTTTAACAAAATACATAATTATAATAGGAAAACAAATATGTAAAAATATAGAATAATTATAATAATTATGAGAGATAGACGCCAATAGTAAACAGTTAAAATTTAATTATAGTAATAAAAATATAACATAATGATACTCAACAGGAAAAATACAATAAGCATAATATTAGTAATTACACAAATTAAATATAAAATATAAAGAACGTACAAATATAAAATAATTAGAAAAAATACAATATATATATATATATATATATATATATATATATATATATATAAATTAGGAAAGTTCATTTGAAGGCATTTTTGCCTCTATATTTATATATATATATATATATATATATATATATATATATATATATATATATATATATATATGCCCTTTCTTTGTAAGCATCTAATATGAAAGATCATTCCATAACGAACAACTTACAAGGAATATTTCTAAACAAGCAGCTTATCAGGTACAGTTTTGAGCGGTCCAATAGTAATATATGTTTTAGTATAGCCAGAGCTTGCAATAAGAAAGTAAAAATCAGGCAAATGCTAAAGATGGTATAAAAAGCGTGAAATATTAAGAATATACTAATAGATAGTGCGACATTTGTTCAAGAAGGAAATGGATATGCTAATAGTGTAATTTAGTGGTACATGTTATGAATTAATATCAGTGGGAGTTAGAAATAAATATTAAGATATTCGAGGATCTATAATAATGCCAAGCTAGTGTTTAATATCGATAAGAAGAAACCGATATTAAGGTGGCAACAATATAAATGTATCCATCTATCTAAAATACAAGAGTTGAACTTATTAGTTAAGATAGGTTTATTTGGTGATTACGTATAGGGGTTAGATGATGCCTAGAAGTAAAGAGATTAGAGGAATATAAAGAAGAGCTGACTTATTTAAAATAATCTATTACTAAACGTGCGTGTATGTTATTTTACCATCACAATAGCTTAATTGTAAGAGATAGTAGTTAAAAAGTAAGCGAACTTGGCAGATAGAACATAAATTATATAGAGGATAAGTAAAATAAAACACCAAATGTGAAGTTAACAAATGAGAAAAAAATGAAATTAAATTATAACAATATGAAAATAAAGATTAATATGAATACGAGATCCACTACATTTTGTATTTGAATCTATAAAAGCAGTTAGAAACAATTAAACAGTCAAATAGTACGAAGAAATAGTAGAAACCAGATTTATATCAGATAATATATAAGTGCTATTCTATATAAATTATACGTTTTTAAAGGAAAATCAAGAGAAATCATCAAGATATCTCGGCGGGGTAAATTAATATTATGATCACCGTTTAAGATTATTCGCATTTAATTATACAGTAAATTCAGATAAACAATATCAATTATGGGTGTAAAGATCTGATCCATATATTCATGGAAATATTACATGAGATTACATGAAATTACGAATTACTAAAATCAAAATAATTAGCTAATTGTTATACGTCGAACATTATGCTATATTCCATTTGATGAATAGTAATCACATATAAATCAAAATAATATGTATAGTTATTCAATTGTATAGAATTAAAAAGGAGGAAGGAGTTAAACAAACCATGTTATAGGGCAATGCCGATTGAGCACACACTATTGATAGTGTACAACTGGTATACATGTGCAACATGGGGTGGGAAGATATACATTAGGGGCTATAGTAATTGGAAGTTTTATAGTTGTACGAGTTCTCATGCATACAACTTGTCAAACCCTCATCTTTTTTTATTTAGTAAAGGACATCTTCGTTTAATGATTGGTCAGGCTTCATCTCTACACAGTTTACAATATATTTATAAAGGCCTATACAGCCTTGTCATTTTAATTATTTTCTAATTAAGTTCATACTGAATGTTATAATCATTCATATCTTAAATATGGGTAGCCAAAGAAATGAATTTGGAGAAAGGTTGATTTCTAAAGATATATGTATATCTTGAGATTGAGTATTTTTCAGAAGAAAACAGTCGTAGATCGTATGCAATCAGAAATGGCTTGATCCTATTATATAGTTAATTTTCATCAATATCATCATCATTATTATTAATATCATTATTATTACTTATACTGGCATGGTATGAATTCAAATTCTTTCTCGAGAAAATCACTGGTAGGTGTTTGAATTATATATTTACAGATTATATATATATATATATATATATATATATATATATATATATATATATATATATATATATATATATATAGTAGAGAATGGTAGTTTGCTTGAAGCATTGCTGGGTATAGTAGTAGACAGTTTTTTGAAAGGCTGTGGGCTGTTATACAGATTTCCACCTTAAAAAATCCAGAGTTATTCCCCTTTATCTTATAGTAAATATATCAAGTTAATTCGATAAACTAATTTGACGAAACTCACAATTAGTAGCATTTCTTAAATAGATGATAATCGATCAGTTTGATAGATCTAGAATATTTAAAATGAGAGATTAATTACTTTACTTTATATTAACATTCTTAAAATACGAAAGAAAGATAAAAAAATAAAAATATGAAGATAAAACACACTGAAATAAAAGTAAATAATCAAATATAAACTTAATAAAAAAAAATTATAAATATATATATATATATATATATATATATATATATATACATATATATTATTAAAACTAACAGTTTATCGAGCACCATACACTTAACCGACATTACACAAATATTTTTGAACACCAAAGGATATATGTAACATAACCTTACAATAAAATTTAATTAACATTTCCTGCGAGACTGTTTTCGTTTTCGCTGCGGTCTACATCTGGAAGCCATTTTGTTTTGTAGTAGTCTCTATACAGTCGGAGAAAGAAAAAAATCTTTTGGTTAAATTATTTTTGACAAAGGGAAGTCTTTTCCCGAAATATCAAATAGTGATTTTTTATCACCCGGACATCCCACGAACAGCTAAAAACACTCTATGTAAGATTTTAGAAAAAAAGGATAAATAAATAGTAAATCATACTTCGTATTCGATTTATTGTTTTTGTTCCTTACAACTTGCATCTTACCCGGAACTTGCATTGCCCACAGCCTTTCAAAAACTTACTACTAATATATATATATATATATATATATATATATATATTTACTTATTTTATCCGTACATGAAAGTTATCCATGGACACGTGTTTCTGGCCCACAGCCGTCATCAGCATGGCTAACTTAGACAGAGATCGAACCTTCGATATTGATGTCTATATATATATATATATATATATATATATATATATTTATATATATATATATATATATATATATATATATATATAATAGAAAATATGTGACACGTTTTATCAGGGAGTGAAATCGAATTACACTATTTCATTTAAGCAAATATGTATCAAAAATACGTTTAATCTTTAAGAAGAACATACATTGTCAAGTTACTATATTTTTGTTCACTGTTTCTCCATTTCTGTATTTCTTTTTCTTAGAATCATTCTTTTATCTGAAGTTGTTTGTGAAATAATATTACAATTTGTGATGAAATTCCTAACCGTTTATATGGAACGCTTTTTGTTTCTGTTTATTTCATTACATTGACTGTAAAAACACATTAACAGGCGTTAACTAAAAAAAGAGAAACATAACTGATTGATCATTTATAATATATTAGGCAGGCACTAGCAATAAAGTGATCTTCATAATTGATGCATTATTTACATTGACAATGCCCGCTTATTAGAACTAAGTAATTCAATTCCCAAAATAAATAAATCCTATTACCAAGGACTTTTTTAATATGTATATTTATTCGAAACATCAATCATATCATAATATATATATATATATATATATATATATATTTATATATATACATATATATATATGTGAGTATATATATATGTGTGTATATACATATATATATATATATATATATATATATATATATATATATATATATATATATATATATATATATATATATGCAACTTCCGTTTGTTGTCTTTTTTTCAGGAAGTCGTGCTTGGATTTTGGAGATAGACTCATATAACAGTACATATTCATAAAGTACAGTTCTTTCAATGAAGTGAACTTCATCTTGATAAAAAACAGTACAATATCAATTTAAAGTCTGCGTTCGCTTCGGCCATCCATGAAAATAAAATAAGATTGTTACTTTATTTAATTTAATTTAAAACTTGGAATTCCGTAATGTTGCGCTTAGGGCAGGCGTACATATTTGGAGGTTTCTTTTTAGAGGTTTTAGCTTTGGGGGATTCATTTTTGGAGAGTCAAGTTTTATAGAAACATTTTAAAGAAAAACAGTTTAAAGTAATATTCAAATGTGTTAGAGAGCGGGAGAAATGTTATATGATCGAGAAACAAAATAATACATACAAAATAATAAATTCACAAAAGCCTGATTTGATAATTTAAATGCTGTGAATTGTCTAAGAAATCGTAATCAAAACTTCCTCACACAACTCCAGAAATTACATTTAGTTTTTATGCATTTTCGGGAAAATTCCGGGTGCCCCTTGAGAAAGCTATGATCATACATTTATCAGTAATTATTTGAATTACTGTCACTGTTGAACAGCATTCAAGGACAATTAATTCGAAAAGGCGATTTTCTAATGATCGCAAACTGAATATTGTAGAATATTACAAATAAATACAAAAATAGATATCATTTTATGTGCAAGGTATTCCTGTTAAGTGTAAACAAAATAAGACAAAATATAATTAATAAGATTAAATAATTTTTAAATTATGAAGCAGCATCCACCAGTTTGCCATTTTATTTCTCCTTGCTTGTCTCTTCAATCGTCTATCATATATGTTTACTGACAACACCGTCATTAATAATAGACGATAGAACTTTATTTCAAATAATTATAAATATAGAGGAGTTATTTATTTTTATGAAGCGGAATATGTTTATTTATTCGTCAACCTGATAATTTGACAGTGCGATATAGTAGAGTTTTAAAAATATAAACTCTGATATACAATACAGATACATACTCAAGTGCTGCGAGTGGGTACATTTTAGTGTTCCTTGAAGCATGATGTTAGTACTTCGTTTAGAAGTCAAGTCGATTCACGTCATAAAGTGTTCTACAAAAAATGTCATGTTTTTTTTTTTACTTAGATATTTTTAGCAATAATGTCTTGTTATGTTTAGCATATTCTCATATAGTTATGCGAACTTTGTGATTTAACAATAGCCATATCGGGATGCTTCGCTATATTCTGAATAACCAAATGTTTCAATCAACTATTTTAACTTTCATACATTACAACATATTGACACTATCTCTGGGAATTCAAAGAAACTCGTGATTTGAGGAATCACACTATTCCAGAATATATTCTAGCCTTAATACGGGATTACTAATCGAAATTAAGAAAAAAAGTAATCAAAACGAAATATTTAATTCTAGTTATAGAGTGTGTTAATCAAGATCTAATTTCATGACATTCTCTTACGAATATAAATGATTGAACTGCATTACATGTATTAAATATCTGCACCATTATTACATATAAACACCTATTGTGAGGTGTTTATATGCAATACAATAATTTTCTACGGACATATATTCAGTAGATGTGTGTACTTGTCTGTCTTTAAACAAGCATGTGTATAAGCTTATAGACCGACAAGCAAAGAAATCCTAGGTGAAAACTAACATGGCCTAAAGGACTATATAATGAATTATTTACCTGGATCAATGTATGCATCATTTGCAATGTGTATTCTGCCACTTTGTGTATATCAAACTTCAATTTTACAGGAAAAAAATATCATCGATCACATCAGAAGTGTTTATGGAAATAATTCAAAATGCTAAGAAGCCGTCCAACATGGCATACCAAGAATATACTGCTGAGATAAGGTTTTTGAAAAGTACAAGAAATAAAAGAATAAAGTTCGAAAGAAAACAGAAAACCATAAAAGTATTTGTAAGAAAATTATAAAAACAAAATAGACTTGAGAAGTTAAAACTAAGATAAAAGCCTTTATTAAAACAAATGTATATATTTATGAAGAAAACAAAAATTTGCGTAAATATCTTTCTTGTCAAATTGTGTTAAAATGTTCAACACAAAATAAACACATGTGTTCATCCTTGCTTTCCAATTCATTCCAGCAGGAAGAATTCTGGAGTTTAAAAACTTCAGTAACTTCTGGCTTTCTTATTTTAAAACAAACATACTTCGACGCAAATTTTATCGCTGTGTTTATCTAAGGTGTTTTTCCAACTATTGGCATTATTTGTGCATTATGCTCGAAGCGTATGAGTGGCGAGATATTAAGAACAGTCTGCCACACAGAGACACACCCATACATACTAACCCCCAACATATATATATATATATATATATATATATATATATATATATATATATATATATAAGCAAGCGTTGTTGAACATCACGGAACTTTCGTGTTTGTATATTTTCCTCGTGAGGTTCTCAAACCGTCGAGCCATCTTTCTGGTTTCGGGTGGCAATCCGTATAGACTAGAAAGTCGAAAGCGCTCGAGAAAATGGCCGAATTAAAAACTATCGGCGAAGTACTATACGGATGGCCACCCGAAACCAGAAAGATGGCTCGACGGTTTGAGAGCCTCACGAAGAAAATATACAAACGCGAAAGTTCCGTGATGTTCAACAACGCTTGCTTAGATAATGACTTGCTGCCTATCTATATATATATATATATATATATATACATATATATATATATATATATATATATATATATATATATATATATATATATATATATATATATATATATATATATATATATATATATATAACCGGGACACCGTTATATTTGAAACTCAAATTTCTACGTCTTCGCCCGCACGGCTGTTGTCAGACACTTAGTAAATCAGCGGAAGAGTAATCCTATTTAAAGGCAGTTGTTTTAAGGAGTTCGACTTTTGAAAGAAGTATTGCATTTAAGCCAGTTTGACGGCTGTTTAAATACTATTCCCTACAGAGTCCAACCTTGTTTGGGGCCGACAAATAATTGAATATAATTTTGTTTTATCTACATACGTATACGTTTTATCATTAGGGGAATCGTCAGTGTACAGAGGAATAAACAACACCGGTTTATATATATATATATATATATATATATATATATATATATATATATATATATATATACACTTCCTACAGTTCTCTTGAGCAAAGGCGAACAACAGACGTAAGAGAATTTTGTTTAATATGCCAGGAAAAAATCAAGATGAAGCTAAAAACTAGATCTAATATCCGGACTGCTTTTTTAGGGAGGGAAGTGTCTGATCAACACTGCTGGGAGCCATGAGAAAATACTGTTTTTTTTTCATCTCTTAAACAACTGATTATAAAGTACCGATGATAATTATTTAAAAAAATATGAAGAGTATTGTTCCGTATCAAGACTTGCATAACTTATTAAAGTAAACTATTACGTCGATTACAATAAATTTATTTACTTACAAAACAGGGAAACTTACCCACGAAAGGCGTGTGATTAAAAGTTGTTTATTTAACATTTTTGGGGTCTTTTATTTATATGTTAAAGCTTGAAATACTATCAAGACTATATTATATACACATATTTATATATATATATAACGTATGCAATATAATTATGCCATACCACAAGTTACAATATGTTACTGCTGTTGAAAGCCAGTGTATATATTTCTTATAATATTTTTCCTACAATGATTAAAATAAAATTAGTGAGACTTCTTGAGCGATGGCGAAATTATTTCTCACGAGTAACACCATGGAACTCTATTTATTTATTCTGTTAAACATATATGTGTGTATGCTGTGCTTTTAATTATAGTTACATAGATCTGAATATATAGTATTGCCGTTCAGGCCCACCCAGTAAACATGTGTATACTGTTTTGCAATATTATCTAACAATGACACATTCTAAGAAGGAATAGTTCTTAAGATTTATGCTAAAGCATATTTAACGTGGACTGCATTTTCGATGAACACTGTGAAAATATTATTTTTCTGTTGAAAGCGATTGTTTATAGGTTTTTTTTATTACAATAAATGAATTACCTTGACAGAAAGAAAATCACGGATACCTTCATGACGATATTGAAAGCGATCCTTTTTTAGAAAAGCGAGCATGTGCACCTCCTCTGGCAAAATTGTGTTGCTATTAAAGCGAATCTATAAAACCTTACTTTACACCCTTTACATACCCTCGAAAATGTGATCTTTCTCTTACAAGCCATTATATATAATTTATTTTTAACAATCTGTTATGGTCACTGACACAAATTAACAAAAGTATGAACGCACACAGAATTTACCCAGAACTGGATAAATAATGTTAACAATTACTGCCAAATTTACTGCAATAAAATAGATGTATATCATGAATTTTACAACAGTTAAAGTATAGTGACTAAAATATCGCTGTCAAAAGAATCGATTCTAAAGTAAAACATGCTTGAGTCTTACCGGTGCAAATAGTCCGTTGGTGTGAGAAATTGCTGTACGAACTTTTTATTGATTATGTTTTAAGACCTCTGACAATAGACTACAAACATGTATGCATTCTTAGAGCTGCTGAAAGAATATTTATGTGGAAAAAACTGTTAGAAACATGTTTGCAAAATGAAGAAAAGTGTACAATATATGAAAATATTTCGTTGCTGAGTACATCTACTGCCTATATATTGTATTTCAATATTTTAAGTAAATTAACAAAAAATTACCGCTAAAACTATTTGTAAGTAGAATGTTTTTATCTTAAAAACAGTTCAAGTGTATTACATGAGTGCGCCCCCGTATAGTTTACAAGGAATTTAGTGAATAACATGGTTCGGCGTTTATTTTCTGATTAATGACGTACCAATTAGAAGGAATCTCCTCTCAAACGAAATATTTCGAATGGGAAAAAATAAAAGATTCCAAACGATTTTGAGAAAATTATATAGCAGCATTTGTTTTTATTAAGGACGTAAGAATGCAAAATAATTATTTTTCAATAGAAGTTATTGCTTTGTATTCAGACGCACAGTAAGCTGGGAAAGAGAAATAATGAAAGTCGATCCATGTTCGTAGATATATAAGTCAGGATAGCAATTACTTGTATGACACGCGAGTGAAATACATGTTTTTATGGCAAAGGGCGTGGGGCAATAAAAATAAATTACTAGAAATACGCATATATGGCTAAATGAGATAAACCATACCGATGACAACCCCCTACAATTTCAGAACATAAGTGTATATATGAAATCATACGATGAAGTTATATTTCGATTTGTAATTGATACTTGTGCATTTATGAGGAATGGAAAACTTTGGCTGTTGGGTTAAAGTAAATCGCAAACGCTCCGTTATTTGTCGATACACCTTTTATGAGTGTCATATGGTTTGAACCTGAACAAATATTCATTCAGTCATCGATGTGTTGATATGTGGAATAGATTGCCATCAAGTGTAATTGAAGCCGAAACTGTAAAAATATTTGAGAAGCGGTTGGATAAATTCTGGATTGACCCATAAATCAAATTCAACTATAAGGCTGCTGTCGTCACTGAACGCATACAAAGATGAAGACAACTAGCTGGTGCAATAGGACGACTCATGCCTTTCTACCAGAATTCATCTATGTTTCTATGTTATTATTTCAGCCGTAGATGGAACGCACTTATTCGGAAGTAATTTTGAGAATTCGGGTCATTTTAAAATACTTTCGTGGACCGAGAATGAGAGTACGATTGAACTAAACATCTTTCTATTTGGTTTACTTAGTTTTTGAACTTTATCAACGCTGCCTTCACGAAAACCCTTCTCTTCCATATTTGAACCTCCTTTAACTGGGTACCTTATCAAAGGACATTTACTAACTGGACATCCCCCATATTTTTTACACGCGCACTCTCACTCTCCATTACTTTATATTTTTTTTCAAATTTTGAATTGAGGCTTTTCCACTACCAACTTATCTATCTATGTACTTCCTCTGATGATAAAATATTAATCTTTGGAACACCTTTGCTTAAGGAAAGAATAATAAACACGTGTTTACTGAGTACACCTTGCATTGAGCAATCGAAGTTGAAATAGATTTGTCATTCGTACATGTGTATCCCTCTTCCTCCATTTATCTATATATATATATATATATATACATATATATATATATATATATATATATATATATATATTCTAGAGATGAAAGATGAGAATAAAAAATGTAACGATACAATATTTATCAGGACATTAGAATAGTTCAGAGCAAGGAGCTTCATATCCTTTATCCATGGATTAAGGATATGAAGCTCCTTGCTATGAACTTTTGATGTTCGAATAATAATTGTATATTTACCATTTGTTATTCCCATCTTTCATCCCTAGAATTGATTGCTCTGTTCCATATATTGAGCTTTATATTACCACGATATATTATTATTAAACGATAATTCAATTATCTTGAATTTAATTCAACATTCAAATATTATATATATATATATATATATATATATATATATATATATATATATATATATATGTGTGTATGGGGGTGCCTATGTATACATCCTAACATGAAGCTGTTAGTAATTCATTAAGCTGGATGCGAAAATTAACTTTTGAATTACAATGAGTATTGATAATTTAGCCTATATTAACAAACAAAACACGATAATCTCAAGGTCGATTTTTCTTAAGAACATAAACCTCCAGACTTGTATTACAGAATGATTGATTTTTTTTTACAGGAACAATAGTCACGTGATATCAGAAGGATAAAACATGAATAAATCATTCGATGCCAATCTGTACACACGAGTTCGTTCAGCTTTTGAATACTTCATTATAAGAGCATTCATTCTCTCCTCCTTTTTCAAACTGGCAGTTTATTAAAATATGCTAATAGAGTTTTATGAGCCAAAAACGATTGCCTGTGCCAAAATACTTTGAACATTTTCCAAATTTACTTTGGCACATTTCTTCAGTGTGAACCGAGTATTGTCAGATTCTAAATAATTTAGTAATGCTTACATTTAATCCAGACGTTAATTTCCTAATTATAATGTATTTTATCAGTTGAATTCAAGCGAATACTTAATGCTTTTTTAGTTCATATCTGTCGCTCTATTTATCTATCTATCTGTCTACAGATCTATATATCTACGTATCTATCCATCTATCTAATTGGTTTGCTAGCTAGCTATATACACACAGACACACACATAAATACACACACATATGTATATATGTTTACGTATATATATATATATATATATATATATATATATATATATATATATATATATGTGTGTGTGTGTGTGTATATGTGTATATATATACATATTTATACATACACAGTTGTATATATGTTTATATATTTGTATTACATGATGCATTCGTAAACAGATACACCGATCATTATATATCTTTGGAATAGAGGTGCGGCACGTACGGAGTCGTCAAATACGGTTAGTGTAATTTAGTTTTCTGCAAAGCGGATGACACAGATGTTGAAAATACTTCGTAGACACTTCATGTCTCCAATTTTTTAGATGTTAATGATACCCATTATACATCAATTATTAAATATTCCTTCAGTTAATTCGGAGTATGTTAAACAGGCTTTCAGCGGGATTGTATTGGTGCAACTTGCATTTTGAAAAGTAAAATATTTAATATTTGCAGGAAATGTGATCCATAAAATTAAAACTTACATTTTAGACATTTTGAATGAATCAAAATAATGTAATGGTATTCGGCAGTAGGACCGAGTCGATGCCGTTATCACTGGTGTTGACATCTAAGCGGAAATGATGTTGAAAGCCAGGAACTCTCAGCACAGGATCAGAGCATAACAGCGATCTGATCTGTTCTAAAGGAGTTTTAACAGGAATTCGTCCAAATGAATTTGGACTTTTTAGACAACAGATGGGTGAGGGGTGACGCAACGTCAGAGAAGTTCCGTCAAAACTTTTAATAATAGCCTGCCATGTCGAGGAATCGTCTCAGGCTTTTAACATTGGTCGGGCCGGGAACGTCCACTATGCTTTGGATCTTGGCATTGATGGGGAATATCTTCCCATACCCAATAGTATGCCCCAGATAAGTAACTTCCGCTTTCCCGAACTCACTTTTCGATAGGTGGACAGTGAGATTGGCCCGTAAGAGCCGGTCAAACACCTTCCTCAAGGACGCGATATGGGCGGACCAATTGTCGTTGTATATGACAATGTCAGGATTGTAGATTTCATCGTTGGATAAATCCCACAAGCAATGGTTTATCATCCTTTGCAACGTGGCCTGGGAATTTTTCATACCGAACGGCATGCACCGGTATTGATATAACTTCTGCGGGGTGACACACGCTGAAATCTTTCTGGCACGCTCGGTGAGGGAGACACACCAGTAACCCTTTAGTAGGTCCAGTTTGGTGATGTAAGTCGCCCTACCCACTCTGTCGATGCAATCATCCATTCTGGGAATGGGATGGGAGTCCGTCCGGGTGACAGAATTTACCTTGCGGTAATTCGTACAAAACCGGATTGGGCCATAGGGCTTCTTGACCAAGACACATGGCGACGACCAGCTGCTCTGACTAAGTTCAATAATGTTGTGTCGGGTTGACGCGATAGGGGTGTTGTTTGACGGGGGTGGCATTCCTAACGTCCACTTCATGTCGGGTAATGGCTGTCTGCTTGGGCGTATCCGGGAACAATTCGCGGAAGTCCCGAATGAGGTTTGCATTCTCTTCTTTCTCAATGCGGGTCAAGTAAACGACCACGGACGTGAGATCGGCGAAGATTCCTGAGTTCTGCAATCTCATAGGGTGGTCAGTTTATTCTATAGATTCCTCAAGGATATCTACCGGGCGATGCCTACGGTCAGATCTACTGGCAACCAAGACAGGAATCGCATTGTCCCTCTCGTGATAAGGCTTAGTCATATTTATGTGGCACACCTGTGTGGCCGTGTGATCTCGTGTGGGTCGTGGAATATGGGTTTTAGGAGTTGACCGGAGATGGGCAATAAGACCAGGACTTTGTCCCCTACGCCAAAGGTTCGAGGGACGGTGTTTCGATCATACTGTCTCTTCATCTTTCCTTGGACAGACTTGAGATTTTGATGAGATCTCGCTCGTCTCCTGCAATCGTGTCCGAAACCGCGATACGTAGTCAAGCAGAGATGTATTCGGTTGACTCTCCTGCAGCCATTTATCCTTAAGCAGGGGCAGGATACCGCGCCCCTAATGGCCAAAAACGAGCTCAAACAGGCTGAATCTCAGCGATTCCTGGGTAGCATCCCGTGCCGCGAACATTAAGAATGGGATGCCTTCATCTCAGTCGCTGTGATGGTCGAAGCAATATGTTCGCACCATGTTTTTCAGGGTCGAATGAAAGTACTCTAGGGCTCTCTGGGATTGTGGGTGGTATGCGCTGGATTTCGCCGTCGTGATGACAAGGCTGCTCATGGCTTGCTGGAATATCTCTAAAAAGATGTTTTATCCCTGGTCAGACTGTACCACCTTCGGTAGTCAAACCATGGAGAAGCAGCTGATCAAAGTCTTCGGAATCTTCCCAGCTGATACGTTCCTGAGGGGTATTGCTTCAGGAAATCGGGTTGATGCACACATAAATGTTTATAGGCGCTCGTCCCCACGTTTGGTTCTTGGAAGTGGGCCAACGCAATCTATGAGGATCCGTTAGAAGGGCTCCTTAAATGCAGGTATCGGATGGAGAGAAGCGTCGGGGATTCGCTGATTTGGCTTGCCAACTATCTGACATGTGTGACAAGTCTTACAATGTTTCGCCACATCTCTACGGATCCCCGGCCAGTAAAAGTGTTTGGTAATCCGGTTATGCATATTTCGGATACCCATATTGCCTCCCATGGGTGTATCATGGGCTGTCCTCAACACTTCATCCCATACCTTTTTGGTAACACTAGCTGGTGTACGGTTGACCAGTCTTCGAGGGCGGGTGTATGTTGGGGTCTCAACTTTCCAATCATGAAGTACCCACGCGGTCCTCTATCCATCTCTGGATCGTCCATCGCTTCTCTGAAATGCGGGGCAATCTCTTCATCTTTTATTTGCTCATGGGCGATGGATGTCCATGAGGTTGGGATTTCACTGACCAAGTCTCCCTCGCTTGGGGGGTCGGATCTTGGGGTCTCTTCGAGCGAAGATATCGCTTCTACCTCGTGACCGACACAAGTTTGGGAAAGGTCCACGACTTCACTTTCCATCTCCTCACCGCTTTTCTCGGTGCGTGCTTCTCTGGCCTTCTCTTGGGTCATTACCCGGGTCACCACACATGCTGGGTATACTCCGGTGTCACTATCGTCTGGCCTGTCAGTGTCCTCTGATAAGTCTGGCTGTGTTGCTACCCTAAAGAGTCGGGATGCTACTTTCCTCTCTGACAAATCGTTTCCGAGTAGCATCGCAATGCCTCTCATAGGCAGATCGTCGACCACTCCGATCTCAACAGTATCAAATACTATATCCCACTCGAGGGTCACTCTATGAAGTGGAACACTAACAAATCCCTTTCCGACTCCCTCTATAGTGACGAATTCGCCCGTT
>OY744518.1:44546511-44551511 GCA_963556195.1 Sepiola atlantica
TTTCATTGCGACAAATATATTATTGCTGCAGTGAAAACCCGATTTGCAGATTCTACAGCCTCCAATTCATATTAGTAGACCCATTTTCGAACGTGGTTTCTCACATAGTATTGTTTGGTTAAAGATTAGTGAAACAAGCAATAATTAAATAGAAAACATTCTCATGTAAAACACAAATAAATTGATATTATTATGAATAATGTGTTTAGGTTTAGTAATACAAATAGATGCCATGTTTTGTAATCTATTTGCATAAATAGTGTGTTATGCAATTGTATTCAATTAATAATTTAATTACTACATAATACCGTATAATTAGTTTACACATTCAACATGCTATTTAAAAATGTTAAAATGATAATAGTTCAAACCGAACGATACAAAAATGAAAGTAAAAAGACACCCGGGTAGCGTCGGTTAGGTGCTGCTTGTTATAAATAACATTATTATACGTATGCGTTGTTCTTTATTCGCCTACGAAAAATAATATATCACCATTTCGGATGGTAAAAAGTGTCAGATTCACACAATTCAACAATTTGAAATGTGTACACTGTAACATGCAAGATCTAACCGAACAAGCGTCTCGACGGAAGCATTAATCTGTATTCATAAATAACCATTTACTGGAAATGCAATTTTAAAATGGTTTAGAGTGTTTATTAACTAACACATTATAAGTATCCGAATTTAGATTTACATGAGTAGTACCAAAGGCATTGAGAACTATCTGAACATATACACTAATACGTAACTGTAAACGTTATTGTTACTGTATAGCATACGTATAAAACTCTAACAAATCGTCACAGTATTCACATGAGAGTTTCTGCTATTTTTTAAAAACTCACTGTTTTTAATGAAATTTGATGTAACGTCTTGCAGGAGAAATAGCGTTTTAAGTTATACTGACTTTTGTGACTTTCCGGGTTGCCAGAGGTCAGGTTTATGTAGCTTAAGGCACATCCCGGATCACATGCTATCAGTATGCCAAGTTCAGTTAACACGGCATAACTGAGAGAGAAAAAAGAGAAACAACAATATCTCTCTCTCTATCTCTCTCCATCTCTCTCTCTCTCTCTCTTTCTCTCTCTCTCTCTCTCTCTCTATATATATATATATATATATATATATGTATATATATATATATATATATATATATATATATATATTAGTGTTGATGTAGGAGTTTCCAACATATGGTGCTAGTAAAGCGTTTATAGCTTAATGTTTATTCAAGCAACGTTAATTTTAATCTCTGATGTCGCATGTGGTTTCGATTTAAGAAATTAAAGTCTTACTTTAATTATAAACATTTATTTTATTTGCGTAGCGAGCTAAAGAGAAGACACATTAAAACGAGATTTGAGCGATAAGTATATACATCTATGTACGTATTATTTACACACAGCATGTAAAATACATTCTATCTGAAGTTACATACGCCCGTACGAATATATGAAGTCGAAATATGCTGAATTAGGTTTACTAAATTGAGTTTTAAATCATTATTAAACCTTCGGAATTTGTTTCATTTCGTAAAACATTTAGAACCGAATTACATATAAATGAATACATGCGAAAGTTTATTTTTATTTATTAGTCATATATTACTATCAACACGAGATAAAGTTATTTTAATCAATAATACGATAGTATGCCTTCAAACACGGTATATATCGAACTAAAGAAACACATAGACATGCAGATACATGTCAAATTTGCATAATTTATTTTAAAACAATCCATAAATGATCGCTGTTATTCATTTATGGTTGTATTATTTTATTGTTACTGTGTATCTACACTAGTGTTGTGTGCATTAACAATTATTAATGTGAGTAATATAATAAAAAAATGAATAACTTACGAAAAAACATTCTTAAATATAAAAGGAGATAATTTAGATGAAACTAAGATATCTTAGCTAACTAGAAAAATATACCAAGTTCACAGAAAAGGGGAGGTGATTGGTTTCTCTCTCTCCCTTTTCTGTTTTTCTATCTCTCTCTCTCTCTCTCTCTCTCTCTCTCTCTCTCTCTATCTATCTCCCCAATGAGGGGGTTCTTTAACAATTATAAAACATAAAATTTAGTGGCGTCATGACTACCTGCCCATGCCTTTCTCTCTTAGTCCCCTTTTCTAGAGACAGTAGATTTTCTTTTTTTAATGTTTTGAAGTGCATGATTTATTTACTACATAAAAGACAAAAAATATAAAAATATATAGTCTGAAATAAAAACGTCTTTTACTTAAAATACACACTAATAAAATACGACTTCCTGTTTAAATTGTAATTTTTTTAATTAAAAGTGTTCTTTCACTTAATATTGAATAAATTAAAAAAAAAACAGGCATGCTGACTATTTTAATTCACTCTTACACTTAGGGAAAAGGGGCATTTCACCTTCAATTTGGCGTTAATATATATTTCAGTCACGTAAATTATATGAAGTGAAATAAGTTTCGGTATTACTCATGATGAACTTATATTTTCTTTTACTTAAACCATGTTTTAGTGAAAAAAAAAAACATTAACCACCCTAAGTTATATCAACTTTCGGCGTACACGTGAAACGCCAAAATCAAAAATTAGATCGGACAAATAAGTTTCGGTATTACTAATAATGAACTTATATTTTTTTTACTTAAACCGTGTTTTAGTAAAACACAAAACAAAAAGAAAACATTAAACACCCTAAGTTGTATCAACTTTCGGCGTACACGTGAAACGCCAAAATAAAACATTAGATCGGAAAAATATAGTCTTCATTAAAGCAAGTCAAGTAAGACGCTACCTCAGGCAGAATGATTACTCACAGTTATAAACATGTTTTTTTTTATTAAAAAATATGAAAAGAAGTTATCGTTCATAAGTTTCTTTGTTTATAAAGAATGTGATTTTATTTTTAAGCCCACTTTATACGACGTGTACAATAAATCTTTCAATACAAAAATCGAAGGCATTACCTTCTCTATTCATGTGGTGATACTCCCGGATATTACCTTCTCCTTTGGGGGTCTGTGTAGCATATTATTTTCATTACTCATAATGCATTTCTCCCGAGCGTTACCGTCTCATTTTCGTGGGGGCCAGTATAATATATATTCGTTCCTCACGATATAATCGTCCCAGGATACCTTTATTCTCTTTTCAGAGGGTCGAAGTAGTTTATTATTTATTATGTTTCATGGTATCATCCTCCCAGGATGTGGGGTAGGTTTTTTTTTTTCGTCATGATAAAATCATCTTAGTCATTACCTCTTCATGTGGGGGGATTAACGTATACAGTTCGTTCATCATATCATGATCCCTACTTAGCAAAAATAATCCACCAGAGGGAGCATATGTTTGCTAGTAATTTTATAAATCGCAATACCACTCTAATATAATAGTTTCGGACGTACACTCGCCAACACCCCCCCCACACACACACACACATATATATATATATATATATATATATATATATATATATATATAGTATTTTTATGCACTTCAATACTAGATCATTATCACAGAGGACAGATTCACGTAATTTTTTCCAATTTATGTTTTTATTTCGCAGACAATTGTTTCGGCTAACACTAAGATAGTTGTAAAATCTTCCTACAATAGAGGGGTCTAAATTAGGTTCATCAGTATAAGAATTATTTTTTTTAAATACGTGTATATCGTAGAAACGTAAGAAACTGTTGTATCTACAGTTGCTGAGCACAGGCGTACTTCTTGTAAATTCGGGAGGATAACAAACAGGGCAGTGAACCTATATAATACGCACACTAATGCTGGCCTAATGGCTAGTCACCAGAAACTGATAAAACACTTTTTGACCAAGGCCACCTTTTTTCGGAATTTCTGCCTATGGCTGAAAATCATCTAAGGAACATCATTATATCTGCCCGGGATGTTGTCAAAGTTATTATCAACATTAATGCCAGCAAAACACTTGGTCCTGAAATCATTCGAGTCATCGTGTATCTGCTGCCAGAAATTACAACTATGTTTACAAAAAAAGTTAATCCTTACTTGAAGGAGAAATGCAAATTATTTTCTGGGAACAATTCGTCGTTTTACCTAGTATTAAAACAATACTGGAACTTGGTCGTCTGCATCTCAGTACAGACCGATCAGTCTCTTGTGCATCATGTTTTATTTATTTCAATCTGACATTACTCAAGAATTTTTCAATAATGTCAACAAAATAAATCTACATAGTGGGAAGCATATGTATTTTGTCGCCGTGCAATATATACGGCTGACGTGCTGACTGTAATCACTGAGATACGCGATGAAGATTTGCTACTCGGACCATTGTTTTCCAATATTCAAATACAAGTCATATTGATCGACCCAAGTGTTGTTTTATGAAATAATAGCTATGAAATAACTAAAAACGTCTTCTAAAAATGCAAAGCATTTCTTCTTGATAGGGCTATAGATATAGTTTTTTTATGGGCATACATCTCGAGCACATAGATTTAAAGTCAGCCCGCCTCAAGAATCTATTCAGGACTCCACTCTCTTCCTGAACTTAATAAAAGATTTGTTAATGTATATTAGGAACCCATTTATAGGCATCTGAACAGAGAACATAAATGTTTATGGCAGCAATTCGAATAGCATTGACTCTTCTTTGTCCGACCCGGGTACGTTGTGCAATGTGGAAATGTGGCTCATCATTTTTAAAACCTATAAAGTGTATGCACTCTTTTATGGCCGCTAAGGCTCAGATTCTTGTTTAACTTCGGTTGAAATAAATGGCGCTCTACATGACTAACCTACATTAAAGATATTAAATGAAATAAATCACAAATCTGTTGCTAAAGTCGTTATATAGCAATCCAGTGATATATTCTCTTATTTATGGTACCTTTTCTAACAGAAGAGACTTTGCAAATAAGTATCTACTCTATCGTTATTTGCATCGATGTTGCTCGACGGAGTACCTATTTCTAGCTCCTATCCGAAACACTTTCACTTAAATAATTCTTCTTTC
>OY744518.1:44554011-44701511 GCA_963556195.1 Sepiola atlantica
TAATTCGCAATTCTTCGAAACGACCCGTGGCGGAGTTGATACAAGACTAAGTTCAATTCAGTTCTAAGTGATAGTCATTTTAAGGGTAAAGCTTCAATCCTCGGTGCGGGCGATCCGAAGAATTGTGAACTATTGGAGAATTAATGCATGGCTTACGGAACAAGAGCATGCTTCGCCCGTGGATTTAATACAGGGTTCCGTCTGAAATTCCGTCCAGATTCCCGAGTTCGAAAATATACATCTGAAGATGGTCAGCGGTTACAGCGGTGGAAACGTTGTGAGGATAACACACAAGATTATAAATGTAGTCCAAATAACAAAAATTATACAAATGATCAATCCTCATCTCAAACATGAAGAAATATTTAAAGGTAAAACAAATTAAATTAAAATACATACATTCTACCTTGTAGAGGCATGACATTTTTAAAAAATTTACCATCTAAAAAATGAATTTACTCCAAATAAACGCATTCAATATTTTAGATTTTAATGTCTATGCTTCTTTGAAGAAAATCTTTACACGTAATGGATGCACTGTTTTAAAAAGGAATCACTATGCTTCTCATCGAATCAGTCAAATTTAAAACGTCTTTAAGACATACTTGTGTCGTATGTACTTACGTGGCTTATTAGTAACGATAAAATAGTTTCGTTCGAATGAAGGTGTTTTTTTATAATTCATCCGCTAAAATATATTGTCTCGGCTAAGTAATTTCAGAAATGGAATATGAGTGACTCCTTCTCTCCCCAATAATTATACTAATACTTCGACACTATCTCCTTCATAAACTGGCTTCATGCGTTGTCATGAGCGATTCCCGTAAACACTCAACGTAAAATGAATTCGATAGAATTATAATCAGTATTATCACGTCCGGCAGTTTACTTCATATTAATCACAGGCCAGTAAGAAATTACACGGCTAATACACAAGGCTTTCAAAACTGTTGCTTACATACACACGCATGCACAATTTATTTCTAATCGCATTGTGTATATATATAACTCAGAATGTCATCTACTGTTCTCAGAATCGGAAAAAAACTTTATACAAAAAAACTTATTACCGTCAGTATCGTTTTAACGGATGATTGGTTATGTATTTTGTATAATTAATAAAAGAGAAAGGATTCATGTAAATCGTAGTAGTTAGTTTATTTTCTGCTCAATAGTTCTCAAATGCTTATTTATGCTTGCCGCATAACATCTCTAAGCTGCATGGATTGAGCTGCTCGTGTTGCACTTGCAATTGAAACGCGTACGCCCGTGTATTCAGCTTAAACGAATTAAACACATACAATGTTTAGATAATCCTAAATAGTACTGCTTTATTTATATAGCACATACATATAATTATATGAAATAGCACTTCCACTCAGTGCTTATGCGATGTTATACTTGTACTTTTTAGTTATTTTCTCATTTAATTTCAAATTGAATTTAGAAAAACATTTATATTCCAATGAATAACTTTATTTTTAAAAGAAAATCTTCGATAAATTGTTTAATAAACCGCTGGCCTTCTTTACTAATAACACTTATCAACTTTACATTATTTACAAATACATTTGTTTTCATTACATAGAACTTTCCTTCTACGTTTTTGAATGCCCCTTCTTAAATGCTGCAAATCTGCTTGTTCGTAGAAATTGAATATTACGAACGTTACCATGCACAATAGTATTTAATATAAATTCTAATAGATATGTAAAAACCGAGTGTTTCAGTGTGTATTCATATATATATATATATATATATATATATATATATATATATATATATATATATATATATACAGGGTGGGCAAAAATAAGGGTCCTATTTTTAAAAATTCATAACTTTTTTATTTATTGATTTTTTAAAAAATTTTTTTTTAGAATAAGTAAAGGACCCCTTCCGAAGCAAGCATGAGCCGTATTAGCCCTAAGGAACGTACCCTCATTTAGAAAACATTATTTTTGCTTAAAAAACTCAAAACAGTGTAAAAAAACAATACTTTAGTTTTTGTAAGTTTTAAGAAGTGTTTTTCGGCTAAAATTTGTTTTGTTTATTTCAAAAAATCTCGGAAGGGTCAGTCTACACACACATAAAGTTTGGTGAGTTTAACTTTTATTTTGTGGAAGTTATTCAAATTCAAGTTATTTAAATTTAAAGATAGGACCCTTATTTTGGCCCACCCTATATATATATATATATATATATATATATATATATATATATATAATTGTTACACCTACTTATAAAACCAATATCTCTATCAATCATGATGTGGTGTTTGTATTTTCTACAAAGTTGTTGCAGCCAATCTGTGCATATTTTTAATGTTATAACATGCAAATATGTTTTTCAACGTAATAGTAATAATAGTAATAATACTATATATATATATATATATATATATATACGTTATGAGGTTTAAAAAGACTAAATATACATTCGGATTGTACACATTATAAGTTATTTCGACCTTAACTAGGTCTCCTCGGATGTGTTTCCAATCACGTTTCAAACCCAAATGGAAGAATTTTAACACCTTTATATCTTTTAGAACAAAGTAAAAATAAAGAATTAGAAAAAAAATAAAATAAAATAAAATAAAAAATAAAAAATAAAAAATAAAAATAAAAATTAAAAAAATAAATAATTTCAGCGATATTCTATTTGTTGATTGGACTCTATAGTATAGAAGTGGTGATTATGTAAATTAGGGTGGTGGCATTAACGGAGTATAAAAATATGTAACATTTTTATCAAGAAGTCAATCCGCGATTTAAGTTTCCGTAAGATCGAGTTTGTTAATTTCTTTCTTATTGGTTGCTATCTGTATTACTATTTTTCTCTTGTTATTACCGTTATTATTATTGTTACAGTTGTTAAAGTTGTTATATTTGTTATTCGGTCTCTCTTTTTTAGAGCCGGATTTATTTAAAAATACGACTTTTTTTTTTCTCCGCTGTTTTTTTTTAGTAACGGATTTTTTTTTTTTTTTTTCTCCGGCCATGGCAGTTAGCCTTGTGCCAACGAGAGAAAAAGCTAAGACAATGGGGTCTACATCTTCGCCCCATCCTGGAACGTCGGGTTGGACAAAACCCCCGGCAGTAATTATTAATTTGGAAGAATTCCAATCCAAAATGGAAACTTACAAGACAAAAATAACGGATAAAGGACTGTTAATCGACCTCCCAAAGCTGCAGGAAATAGAAAAAAAAACATTAACGATGTTCGTAATGGACAGGAAGATTAAAAAGGCAGTGAGATCTTCGGTGGAAGTGATCACAAAACTTCTAGCGTCGGTCGGACACAGACCGATAAAAATAATCAAATCCAGAGGACACAATAACTGGTCGGCCCTTTTCGGCTCAGAAGAAGAGTGCATGACACTCGCTAGAAAGGAGATTATAACTCCTGAATACGTACTGCGGATGGAGCATTTAGGCAGACGGAGGACAACAATATCAGTTTTTAACGTCCCCTTCTTCATCGAGGGCGCTCACGTTGGAGCATTTTTTGACAAATACGGAGAAATGATGTCGGTTACATGCGATCAGTACCTCTCAATATGGAATTTTGACATTCTAATAAATCAGAAAACGTTCAACGAAATCCCTTACTACATTGAGATAGAAAATGACAAACTGCCGGTCATAGTAGCAGGAAGGAAACCGGCCTGCTGGAGATGCAATGCGATAGGGCATCTAACGTTTGATTGTCCGGAAAGAAAAAAACCCGTAAACAACCCCAAAACCAGAGTTGGAGAGCATCTAGGCCCTAAACTTGGATTTGCACTGCCAGAGTCGCCCCCAAAAAAGACACAACCAGACCCCCAACAAACTTTTTCGGACTCAGAGGAAGAAAATGAAAACGAAAACGAAGACAACGGAGATAACAGGAAAAAGGAGCCATGGGTCATCGTAACGGGGAAAAAAACTCCCGGTAGACTCGCCCTTGAGGAATCCAGAAGAGAGACGGAAGAGGAGGAAATAAAAATGTCTAAAGATCCCGGAAAGGACTCTTATGTTAACGCAGTTAACTTGAATAAAAAACTGCGTAAAGAAGCTCAAGCCAAACCTAACCCCCCGCCCCAAAGCAAAGACCATATTTATTCACCCCCAACAACACCCATTTCCCCAACCCCCCCAAAAACCTCACCACACAAAATGCCGCCCCCTGTAACAAACATAAAAGAAAGAGAATACAAACTTATACCGCTCAGCCCTGTCTCCAAGAAAGCAAGAATCAGCACCCCAAGACCCTCCCCGTTCGCCTCACCACAACAGACCCCGACACACACCCCCCCTGCTTCCCCTAAGAAACCACAAATGCCCCCTCCCCCTTCTCCACTTCTCAAGCACGCCCCAAAGCCTACTCCCCCCCATTCACCGTTGAAAACCGACACACATGGACCCCCTACGCCCCTCCAAACTAGTGAATCAGTTACTGCCCCCGTCAAAGGGAAGGGAAAGAAGAGACAGCCCTTCTACCCTGGTGAAGATATTTGCAAAGTGTCGGCAGAGGCGATCACTAGGGCAAAAGGCCACCACTTCACCGACTTAAGAAAATTGCTTGCATTTACAGAGGTGAACGGAAAATCAATAGAAGACCCCTACAACTTCCCCAATGCCACCCGGTTACTCACGGTTATACGCCCACGAGAGGAAGGAAAAGCTATTTGGAGGATGTTGGAGGAGGCAAACATAACCTTTGACATCTACCCCCAACTAGCGGTGCACAAATCCCCAACTCTGAGAGAGTTACGAAAATCTTGCCATGGGAGGGTACCCATTTTTTTGCACCCTTCCCTCTACAGAGCCGTTAAATTAATATTCCCCTTTGATGTCGGCGGTGTGTCCCAGGATGGCCTCATCAATACTGCGATGGGCACTTATTCCATGGGAAAAACCGCCGGTATCTTGACCTCATCAATGTTCGTTGGAGAATCTCAACCCTAAAGCACTACAATGGCACTCTTTCTAGCAAGCGTAAATGTCCGAGGTTTGAGGGCCGATCTTCGGAAATTACGATTATGCCTGGACCTTCGAAGCCTCGGAGTGGATGTATGTTGTGTTCAGGAAACTCACTTAATTCAAGGTGATTATTTAAGTGCGCTGTCTAGGGATTTTGATGTCTATTCAGCGTACTTCAATTCTAACTCTAGGGGGGTTTCCTGGCTAGTGAAGCGGACTATAAATGCGTCGTGTGACCCTTGTTTCATGGATTCGGAAGGAAGGCTTTGCGTTCTGGACGTTACCATAAAAGATAAAGCATTTCGATTGATTGGGGTTTATGCGCCCAACCTCCAGGCTGAGCGTGCTCCCTTTTTTCGGCGAATCGAGCGCTTCATGAACACACCTCGTTCAGTTATCTTAGCGGGAGACTGGAACGCGGTCCTGGATCCCGATTTAGATCGCACGGGGAATCCTTCTAGGGGTACTAACAGAGATCATGATGCAAAGACATTTCGGGATTTTGTCGGTGAGTTTGATCTTATCGATAAATTCCGAAATGAAAAGCCTCATGACATAGTGTGGACTTGGACTGCTAGACGCGGCTCCGGTACGGTACAGCTTTCGAGTTATATTGACCGGTTCTTAATTAGAAGAGTCGACGTAGATTTATTAGAATGTCCAAGTTTTCATAATATAGTTTACTCGGATCATAGACTTGTTCGTGTCCGTGTAAACTTAGATAGCCGTAAACCTAGATTGGCTGGGTACTGGAAACTCAACACTTCGTTGTTCGATGTGCAGAGTTTCCGGGAACAGCTACTACTAACATATCAGCGGGTAATGACGGGGGCTATAATTGGGAATAAGTGGTGGGGAAAATTTAAGAATACCATTAGGTCCTTTTCTGCTGATTTTAGCCAACGACTCAACCTAGAATCTAGAGCAGCGAAAGCGACACTAGAAGCTAGACTAGATAGGGCGGTGGCGGTGGCGGATTGTACTAATGTTACTATAATTAAGGCGGAGCTCGCCTCCTTGACTAGCAAGGAACACCAAGCTTCTTTAATTAGGGCTAGGTTAAAGAGAATGCCTCATGAGGAAGCAAACATGGCCGCTGAATTGCGTGCAGAGGAGCGTCGACATGCTACCGATCGATATATCGCACGTGTCACATTGCCGGACGGACGTACCGTGACCACAAACGAAGGTATTTTGGAGGCGTTTCGTAATCACTTTCAGGATCTTTTCACCAGGGAGCCCGGTTTGTCTTTAGCGCATTTCGACCCCTATTTAGCTGACTTTTCTCGCCTCGCGGCGACCGAATCGGCTAGGTGCGAAGGTTGCATAACTGAGGATGAAGTCATGGAAGCCCTAAAGGGAGTCGGCCTGAATAGATCTCCTGGGATCGATGGTTTGCCCTACGAACTGTATTTGAGGTTGTCGCACATTTTTGTCCCCTTGCTGACAGTTTTATTTAACGCTTGGTTTAGGAACGGGTCAATACCTGAGTACTTTACCAAGGGGATTTTGAAATTGTTACGCAAGAGCAAAGATGGTGGGGATGGGATTGATAATTTCCGGCCCTTAACTATGCTAAACACAGAGTTAAAGATTTTGGCCAAGATTTTAGCAAATCGCCTGCAGACTGTTTTGGCTGGTCTGATTAGCCCCGAACAGACTTGTTCTGTGAAGGGTAGGACCATTCAAGATAATTTGCACGCGATACGCTTAATCATTGAGAAAGTCGACACAGAAGCCGCGCTGATCAATTTAGATCAGTCCAAAGCTTTCGATCGGGTAGACCATCGCTACTTGGAGGCTGTTTTGTCATCGGCCGGTTTTGGCCCGCAGTTTCGCTCCTGGATTCGCCTCCTTTATGCAAACCCCGGGGTGCTGGTGGAAGTGAATGGTTTGAGGTCGAAGCCCTTCAAATTATCCAGATCTCTTCGTCAGGGTTGTCCGCTTTCACCGATGCTCTATGCGCTTGTGTTGGAACCCTTCCTTCGCAGGCTCAGGGTGAACCCGGTCCTACGCGGGGTTACTTTGCCAGGTGCTTGCACCATACTGAAGTACTCTGCCTATGCCGACGACGTAACAGTGTTTGTAACGAGCAGTGCCGAGATTAGTGTCGTCGACAGAGAAATCAGAATGTATGAAACGATAACAGGGGCCAAAATTAACTGCGACAAGTCTGTTGGCTTGCGCATCGGTGCCTGGAAGGGTGCATCCCTACAGGGACCCTTCAGCTGGACTGACGGGCCTTGCAAGCTACTCGGCGTCTGGTTTGGTCCTGATCTTCAGCTGGAGAAAAATTGGTCGGAAGTGTTGAAAGCGATTCGGGCCGCAGCTAGTCTGTGGACCCGTAGAAATCTTTCATTAAAGGGGAGAGCGGAGGTGAGTTGCTCACACATTTATCCGATCATCCTATATCGTCTATCAGTACTTCCACTCCCGTCGGATACACTGCTTGAAATGCAGCGGGCTCTTTCCCAGTTTTTATGGCTTGGTAAATCCCCTAAGGTCCGTCGCGATATCTGTTATCTACATCCTTCTGAGGGCGGTTTGGGTATGCCAAGTGTTGAGATTCGTCAACATACGCTTCGGCTTTATTACCTGAATCGAATGTGTACACCAGTTGAGGGAAACGGTGGCTTCTGGAAGGAAGACATCAAGAAAGCCTTTCCGGCTTTGAAAAGTGTGCACTTGGATGAGGGGGAGGCACACAGGTTGCCCCGAGGCGAGTGCTCCTTTTATCGCGAGTGTCGACGGGCCTTGAAGTTCCTCTTACGGGTGAAGGAAAGCCTCTCTGACACCCTGCTGTTGTCTCGTAAGGCATTATATCGGGTCTTAGTGAGGGGATCTGTTCGTGATGAAATGATTGAGGGGCTCGGTTTGTCGAGGGGGGAGCTACGCTCAATCTGGCCTTGGGCGCCTGGGCTAAAGGTCTTCGATAATAACGAGGCTTCTCTGGCCTGGCTGATTATTAGAAATGCTATCTGGGTCGGCAAAAGGCTTCATGCAGCTGGTATTAAGGCTTCGCCTCTTTGTTGTCGTTGCGGAGACGAAGACGAGACTGTAAGTCACGCCTTTGTTTATTGCCGCATCGTCGCACCGCTCATTAAGTTTGTTGCAGGCCTCATGGTTCGCGTACTGAATGTAACGTCTTTCGACCTGGAACCAATTAATATATGTAGCAATTGGGCTCCGACAAATGATAGGAAAAGACGTTTTGTCTTTTATTGCTTACTAGCGGTGTTGAGAGGTGTGATATGGCAGACACGTTGTAAAGTTGTCTACGGCGGTGAGACCTTCGCTGCTCCCGACCTTATTCGAATTTTCAAGTGTCGTCTGAAGATTCGCATTAAGGCCGAGAAGGCGAAACTCCCTTCGGCAGATTTTGGTGAAAGATGGGTGACAGTTGCGCGATTGTGTCGAGTGAGAGGAGCTAGTCTAGAGTGGTATCTGGACGTGCCTTAGGCAAAGAATTTTGGGTTTCTCCAACGAACGTCGATCCTGTCCCGTTTAAGACTAGATTAGTTGACCCGTTTTTTGACTAATATTTTTTGTTCATAACTTAGCTAGTGCATGAATGATTTCATTAGGGTCCCGTTTTATTTTGGCCTAGCCCCCCCCCCCCTTTTTTTTTTTTTTTTTTTTTTTTTTTTTTTTTTTTTTTTTTTTCTCCCAATTTAAGTTTTAATTCCCCAACCCCTCTCCCGATTAGGTGACAGATAGCCAGATTCTCCAGAGATGCAGGTCACCTTTCGAGATTTTCGAAAGAGGTGGAGATTAATAAAGCGTTCGGACCTGCATCGCGTTTCGACTGGAAAATCCGCATATCTGCCACAACTTAGAAATGGGGGATCCTTATACTAACACGGGGTCTTTTTTTTCATTGTATATAAATTCATTTTTTTTTTGTACATAAAATTTTTATTACCCAAATCCCCCATCTCATATTATGTAATTATGGGTTTTAAGTAGGATAGTCATGGTATAAATTCTTTTGGTGTATGGTGCTTGATTGTAGTGTGGATGTGGTATTTTGGTGAATGATGGTCACGAATGAAACTAGCCAAGTTATACCAGTCAGAATAAGTTAGTGAAGACCGATCTTTCCCCACCCCCCTTTTGGCCTTGTGCCACATTTCTGTATTTTAACAGAATAAATATTCAATCCTCGATTTAAGTTTCCGTAAGATCGAGTTTGTTAATTTCTTTCTTATTGGTTGCTATCTGTATTACTATTTTTCTCTTGTTATTACCGTTATTATTATTGTTATATTTGTTAAAGTTGTTATATTTGTTATTCGGTCTCTCTTTTTTAGAGCCGGATTTATTTAAAAATACGACTTTTTTTTTTTTCTCTGCTGTTTTTTTTTTAGTAACGGATTTTTTTTCTCCGGCCATGGCAGTTAGCCTTGTGCCAACAAGGGAAAAAGTTAAGACTATGGGGTCTACATCTTCGCCCCATCCTGGAACGTCGGGTTGGACAAAACCCCCGGCAGTAAACATTAATTTGGAGGAATTCCAATCCAAAATGGAAATGTACAAGACCAAAATCACGGATAAAGGACTGTTAATCGACCTCCCAAAGCTGCAGGAAATAGAAAAAAAAACATTAACGATGTTCGTAATGGACAGGAAGATCAAAAAGGCAGTGAGATCTTCGGTGGAAGTAATCACTAAACTTCTAGCGTCGGTCGGACACAGACCGATAAAAATCATCAAATCCAGAGGACACAATAACTGGTCGGCACTTTTTGGATCGGAAGAAGAGTGCATGACACTCGCCAGAAAAGAGATTATAACTCCTGAATACGTACTGCGGATGGAGCACTTAGGCAGACGAAGGACAACAATATCAGTGTTTAACGTCCCCTTCTTCATCGAGGGCGCTCACGTTGGAGCATTTTTTGACAAATACGGAGAAATGATGTCGGTCACATGTGATCAATACCTGTCAATATGGAATTTTGACATTCTGATAAATCAGAAAACATTCAACGAAATTCCTTACTACATTGAGATAGAAAATGACAAACTGCCGGTCATTGTAGCAGGAAGGAAACCGGCCTGCTGGAGATGCAATGCGATAGGGCATCTAACGTTTGATTGTCCAGAAAGGAAAAAACCCGTAAACAACCCCAAAACCCGAGTTGGAGAACATCTAGGCCCTAAACTTGGATTTGCACTGCCAGAGTCGCCCCCAAAAAAGACACAACCAGACCCCCAACAAACCTTTTCGGACTCAGAGGAAGAAAATGAAAACGAAAACGAAGACAACGGAGATAACAGGAAAAAGGAGCCATGGGTCATTGTTACAGGTAAAAAAACTCCCGGTAGACTCGCCCTTGAGGAATCCAGAAGAGAGACGGAAGAGGAGGAAATTAAAATGTCTAAAGATCCCGGAAAGGACTCTTATGTTAACGCAGTGAATTTAAACAAAAAACTGAGAAAAGAAGCTCAAGCCAAACCTAACCCCCCGCCCCAAAGCAAAGACCATATTTATTCACCCCCAACAACACCCATTTCCCCAACCCCCCCAAAAACCTCACCACACAAAATGCCGCCCCCTGTAACAAATATAAAAGAAAGAGAATACAAACTTATACCGCTCAGCCCTGTCTCCAAGAAAGCACGAATAAGCACCCCAAGACCCTCCCCGTTCGCCTCACCACAACAGACCCCGACACACACCCCCCCTGCTTCCCCTAAGAAACCACAAATGCCCCCTCCCCCTTCTCCACTTCTCAAGCACGCCCCAAAGCCTACTCCCCCCCATTCACCGTTGAAAACCGACACATATGGACCCCCTACGCCCCTCCAAACTTGTGAATCAGTTACTGCCCCCGTCAAAGGGAAGGGTAAGAAAAGACAGCCCTTCTACCCTGGTGAGGATATTTGTAAAGTTTCGGCAGAGGCGATCACCAGGGCAAAAGGCCATCACTTTACTGACTTAAGAAAATTGCTTGCATTTACAGAGGTGAACGGAAAATCAATAGAAGACCCCTACAATTTCCCCAATGCCACACGGTTACTCACGGTAATACGCCCACGAGAGGAGGGAAAATCTGTTTGGAGGATGTTGGAGGAGGCAAATATCACTTTCGACATCTACCCCCAACTAGCGGTGCACAAATCCCCAACTCTGAGAGAGTTACGAAAATCTTGTCATGGGAGGGTACCCATTTTTTTGCACCCTTCCCTCTACAGAGCCGTTAAATTAATATTCCCCTTTGATGTCGGCGGTGTGTCCCAGGATGGCCTCATCAATACTGCGATGGGCACTTATTCCATGGGAAAAACCGCCGGTATCTTGACCTCATCAATGTTCGTTGGAGAATCTCAACCCTAAAGCACTACAATGGCACTCTTTCTAGCAAGCTTAAATGTCCGAGGTTTGAGGGCCGATCTTCGGAAATTACGATTATGCCTGGACCTTCGAAGCCTCGGAGTGGATGTATGTTGTGTTCAGGAAACTCACTTAATTCAAGGTGATTATTTAAGTGCGCTGTCTAGGGATTTTGATGTCTATTCAGCGTACTTCAATTCTAACTCTAGGGGGGTTTCCTGGCTAGTGAAGCGGACTATAAATGCGTCGTGTGACCCTTGTTTCATGGATTCGGAAGGAAGGCTTTGCGTTCTGGACGTTACCATAAAAGATAAAGCATTTCGATTGATTGGGGTTTATGCGCCCAACCTCCAGGCTGAGCGTGCTCCCTTTTTTCGGCGAATCGAGCGCTTCATGAACACACCTCGTTCAGTTATCTTAGCGGGAGACTGGAACGCGGTCCTGGATCCCGATTTAGATCGCACGGGGAATCCTTCTAGGGGTACTAACAGAGATCATGATGCAAAGACATTTCGGGATTTTGTCGGTGAGTTTGATCTTATCGATAAATTCCGAAATGAAAAGCCTCATGACATAGTGTGGACTTGGACTGCTAGACGCGGCTCCGGTACGGTACAGCTTTCGAGTTATATTGACCGGTTCTTAATTAGAAGAGTCGACGTAGATTTATTAGAATGTCCAAGTTTTCATAATATAGTTTACTCGGATCATAGACTTGTTCGTGTCCGTGTAAACTTAGATAGCCGTAAACCTAGATTGGCTGGGTACTGGAAACTCAACACTTCGTTGTTCGATGTGCAGAGTTTCCGGGAACAGCTACTACTAACATATCAGCGGGTAATGACGGGGGCTATAATTGGGAATAAGTGGTGGGGAAAATTTAAGAATACCATTAGGTCCTTTTCTGCTGATTTTAGCCAACGACTCAACCTAGAATCTAGAGCAGCGAAAGCGACACTAGAAGCTAGACTAGATAGGGCGGTGGCGGTGGCGGATTGTACTAATGTTACTATAATTAAGGCGGAGCTCGCCTCCTTGACTAGCAAGGAACACCAAGCTTCTTTAATTAGGGCTAGGTTAAAGAGAATGCCTCATGAGGAAGCAAACATGGCCGCTGAATTGCGTGCAGAGGAGCGTCGACATGCTACCGATCGATATATCGCACGTGTCACATTGCCGGACGGACGTACCGTGACCACAAACGAAGGTATTTTGGAGGCGTTTCGTAATCACTTTCAGGATCTTTTCACCAGGGAGCCCGGTTTGTCTTTAGCGCATTTCGACCCCTATTTAGCTGACTTTTCTCGCCTCGCGGCGACCGAATCGGCTAGGTGCGAAGGTTGCATAACTGAGGATGAAGTCATGGAAGCCCTAAAGGGAGTCGGCCTGAATAGATCTCCTGGGATCGATGGTTTGCCCTACGAACTGTATTTGAGGTTGTCGCACATTTTTGTCCCCTTGCTGACAGTTTTATTTAACGCTTGGTTTAGGAACGGGTCAATACCTGAGTACTTTACCAAGGGGATTTTGAAATTGTTACGCAAGAGCAAAGATGGTGGGGATGGGATTGATAATTTCCGGCCCTTAACTATGCTAAACACAGAGTTAAAGATTTTGGCCAAGATTTTAGCAAATCGCCTGCAGACTGTTTTGGCTGGTCTGATTAGCCCCGAACAGACTTGTTCTGTGAAGGGTAGGACCATTCAAGATAATTTGCACGCGATACGCTTAATCATTGAGAAAGTCGACACAGAAGCCGCGCTGATCAATTTAGATCAGTCCAAAGCTTTCGATAGGGTGGACCATCGCTACTTGGAGGCTGTTTTGTCATCGGCCGGTTTTGGCCCGCAGTTTCGCTCCTGGATTCGCCTCCTTTATGCAAACCCCGGGGTGCTGGTGGAAGTGAATGGTTTGAGGTCGAAGCCCTTCAAATTATCCAGATCTCTTCGTCAGGGTTGTCCGCTTTCACCGATGCTCTATGCGCTTGTGTTGGAACCCTTCCTTCGCAGGCTCAGGGTGAACCCGGTCCTACGCGGGGTTACTTTGCCAGGTGCTTGCACCATACTGAAGTACTCTGCCTATGCCGACGACGTAACAGTGTTTGTAACGAGCAGTGCCGAGATTAGTGTCGTCGACAGAGAAATCAGAATGTATGAAACGATAACAGGGGCCAAAATTAACTGCGACAAGTCTGTTGGCTTGCGCATCGGTGCCTGGAAGGGTGCATCCCTACAGGGACCCTTCAGCTGGACTGACGGGCCTTGCAAGCTACTCGGCGTCTGGTTTGGTCCTGATCTTCAGCTGGAGAAAAATTGGTCGGAAGTGTTGAAAGCGATTCGGGCCGCAGCTAGTCTGTGGACCCGTAGAAATCTTTCATTAAAGGGGAGAGCGGAGGTGAGTTGCTCACACATTTATCCGATCATCCTATATCGTCTATCAGTACTTCCACTCCCGTCGGATACACTGCTTGAAATGCAGCGGGCTCTTTCCCAGTTTTTATGGCTTGGTAAATCCCCTAAGGTCCGTCGCGATATCTGTTATCTACATCCTTCTGAGGGCGGTTTGGGTATGCCAAGTGTTGAGATTCGTCAACATACGCTTCGGCTTTATTACCTGAATCGAATGTGTACACCAGTTGAGGGAAACGGTGGCTTCTGGAAGGAAGACATCAAGAAAGCCTTTCCGGCTTTGAAAAGTGTGCACTTGGATGAGGGGGAGGCACACAGGTTGCCCCGAGGCGAGTGCTCCTTTTATCGCGAGTGTCGACGGGCCTTGAAGTTCCTCTTACGGGTGAAGGAAAGCCTCTCTGACACCCTGCTGTTGTCTCGTAAGGCATTGTATCGGGTCTTAGTGAGGGGATCTGTTCGTGATGAGAAGATTGAGGGGCTCGGTTTGTCGAGGGGGGAGCTACGCTCAATCTGGCCTTGGGCGCCTGGGCTAAAGGTCTTCGATAATAACGAGGCTTCTCTGGCCTGGCTGATTATTAGAAATGCTATCTGGGTCGGCAAAAGGCTTCATGCAGCTGGTATTAAGGCTTCGCCTCTTTGTTGTCGTTGCGGAGACGAAGACGAGACTGTAAGTCACGCCTTTGTTTATTGCCGCATCGTCGCACCGCTCATTAAGTTTGTTGCAGGCCTCATGGTTCGCGTACTGAATGTAACGTCTTTCGACCTGGAACCAATTAATATATGTAGCAATTGGGCTCCGACAAATGATAGGAAAAGACGTTTTGTGTTTTATTGCTTACTAGCGGTGTTGAGAGGTGTGATATGGCAGACACGTTGTAAAGTTGTCTACGGCGGTGAGACCTTCGCTGCTCCCGACCTTATTCGAATTTTCAAGTGTCGTCTGAAGATTCGCATTAAGGCCGAGAAGGCGAAACTCCCTTCGGCAGATTTTGGTGAAAGATGGGTGACAGTTGCGCGATTGTGTCGAGTGAGAGGAGCTAGTCTAGAGTGGTATCTGGACGTGCCTTAGGCAAAGAATTTTGGGTTTCTCCAACGAACGTCGATCCTGTCCCGTTTAAGACTAGATTAGTTGACCCGTTTTTTGACTAATATTTTTTGTTCATAACTTAGCTAGTGCATGAATGATTTCATTAGGGTCCCGTTTTATTTTGGCCTAGCCCCCCCCCTTTTTTTTTTTTTTTTTTTTTTTTTTTTTTTTTTTTTTTTTTTTTTTTCTCCCAATTTAAGTTTTAATTCCCCAACCCCTCTCCCGATTAGGTGACAGATAGCCAGATTCTCCAGAGATGCAGGTCACCTTTCGAGATTTTCGAAAGAGGTGGAGATTAATAAAGCGTTCGGACCTGCATCGCGTTTCGACTGGAAAATCCGCATATCTGCCACAACTTAGAAATGGGGGATCCTTATACTAACACGGGGTCTTTTTTTCATTGTATATAAATTCACTTTTTTTTGTACATAAAATTTTTATTACCCAAATCCCCCATCTCATATTGTGTAATTATGGGTTTTAAGTAGGATAGTCATGGTATAAATTCTTTTGGTGTATGGTGCTTGATTGTAGTGTGGATGTGGTATTTTGGTGAATGATGGTCACGAATGAAACTAGCCAAGTTATACCAGTCAGAATAAGTTAGTGAAGACCGATCTTTCCCCACCCCCTTTTTGGCCTTGTGCCACATTTCTGTATTTTATGCAGAATAAATATTCAATCCTCGATTTAAGTTTCCGTAAGATCGAGTTTGTTAATTTCTTTCTTATTGGTTGCTATCTGTATTACTATTTTTCTCTTGTTATTACCGTTATTATTATTGTTATATTTGTTAAAGTTGTTATATTTGTTATTCGGTCTCTCTTTTTTAGAGCCGGATTTATTTAAAAATACGACTTTTTTTTTTTTCTCTGCTGTTTTTTTTTTAGTAACGGATTTTTTTTCTCCGGCCATGGCAGTTAGCCTTGTGCCAACAAGGGAAAAAGTTAAGACTATGGGGTCTACATCTTCGCCCCATCCTGGAACGTCGGGTTGGACAAAACCCCCGGCAGTAAACATTAATTTGGAGGAATTCCAATCCAAAATGGAAATGTACAAGACCAAAATCACGGATAAAGGACTGTTAATCGACCTCCCAAAGCTGCAGGAAATAGAAAAAAAAACATTAACGATGTTCGTAATGGACAGGAAGATCAAAAAGGCAGTGAGATCTTCGGTGGAAGTAATCACTAAACTTCTAGCGTCGGTCGGACACAGACCGATAAAAATCATCAAATCCAGAGGACACAATAACTGGTCGGCACTTTTTGGATCGGAAGAAGAGTGCATGACACTCGCCAGAAAAGAGATTATAACTCCTGAATACGTACTGCGGATGGAGCACTTAGGCAGACGAAGGACAACAATATCAGTGTTTAACGTCCCCTTCTTCATCGAGGGCGCTCACGTTGGAGCATTTTTTGACAAATACGGAGAAATGATGTCGGTCACATGTGATCAATACCTGTCAATATGGAATTTTGACATTCTGATAAATCAGAAAACATTCAACGAAATTCCTTACTACATTGAGATAGAAAATGACAAACTGCCGGTCATTGTAGCAGGAAGGAAACCGGCCTGCTGGAGATGCAATGCGATAGGGCATCTAACGTTTGATTGTCCAGAAAGGAAAAAACCCGTAAACAACCCCAAAACCCGAGTTGGAGAACATCTAGGCCCTAAACTTGGATTTGCACTGCCAGAGTCGCCCCCAAAAAAGACACAACCAGACCCCCAACAAACTTTTACGGACTCAGAGGAAGAAAATGAAAACGAAAACGAAGACAACGGAGATAACCGGAAAAAGGAGCCATGGGTCATTGTTACGGGAAAAAAAACTCCCGGTAGACTCGCCCTTGAGGAATCCAGAAGAGAGACGGAAGAGGAGGAAATAAAAATGTCTAAAGATCCCGGAAAGGACTCTTATGTTAACGCAGTTAACTTGAACAAAAAACTGCGAATAGAAGCTCAAGCCAAACCTAACCCCCCGCCCCAAAGCAAAGACCATATTTATACACCCTCAACAACACCCATTTCCCCAACCCCCCCAAAAACCTCACCACACAAAATGCCGCCCCCTGTAACAAATATAAAAGAAAGAGAATACAAACTTATACCGCTCAGCCCTGTCTCCAAGAAAGCACGAATAAGCACCCCAAGACCCTCCCCGTTCGCCTCACCACAACAGACCCCGACACACACCCCCCCCTGCTTCCCCTAAGAAACCACAAATGCCCCCTCCCCCTTCTCCACTTCTCAAGCACGCCCCAAAGCCTACTCCCCCCCATTCACCGTTGAAAACCGACACATATGGACCCCCTACGCCCCTCCAAACTTGTGAATCAGTTACGGCCCCCGTCAAAGGGAAGGGAAAGAAGAGACAGCCCTTCTACCCTGGTGAGGATATTTGCAAAGTTTCGGCAGAAGCGATCACTAGGGCAAAAGGCCACCACTTCACCGACTTAAGGAAACTGCTAGCATTCACAGAGGTGAACGGAAAATCAATAGAAGACCCCTACAATTTCCCCAATGCCACACGGTTACTCACGGTGATACGCCCAAGAGAGGAAGGAAAAGCTATTTGGAGGATGTTGGAGGAGGCAAACATAACCTTCGACATCTACCCCCAACTAGCGGTGCACAAATCTCCAACCCTGAGAGAGTTACGAAAATCTTGTCATGGGAGGGTACCCATTTTTTTGCACCCTTCCCTCTACAGAGCAGTTAAATTAATCTTCCCCTTTGATGTCGGCGGTGTTTCCCAGGACGGCCTCATCAATACTGCGATGGGCACTTATTCCATGGGAAAAACCGCCGGTATCTTGACCTCATCAATGTTCGTTGGAGAATCTCAACCCTAAAGCACTACAATGGCACTCTTTCTAGCAAGCGTAAATGTCCGAGGTTTGAGGGCCGATCTTCGGAAATTACGATTATGCCTGGACCTTCGAAGCCTCGGAGTGGATGTATGTTGTGTTCAGGAAACTCACTTAATTCAAGGTGATTATTTAAGTGCGCTGTCTAGGGATTTTGATGTCTATTCAGCGTACTTCAATTCTAACTCTAGGGGGGTTTCCTGGCTAGTGAAGCGGACTATAAATGCGTCGTGTGACCCTTGTTTCATGGATTCGGAAGGAAGGCTTTGCGTTCTGGACGTTACCATAAAAGATAAAGCATTTCGATTGATTGGGGTTTATGCGCCCAACCTCCAGGCTGAGCGTGCTCCCTTTTTTCGGCGAATCGAGCGCTTCATGAACACACCTCGTTCAGTTATCTTAGCGGGAGACTGGAACGCGGTCCTGGATCCCGATTTAGATCGCACGGGGAATCCTTCTAGGGGTACTAACAGAGATCATGATGCAAAGACATTTCGGGATTTTGTCGGTGAGTTTGATCTTATCGATAAATTCCGAAATGAAAAGCCTCATGACATAGTGTGGACTTGGACTGCTAGACGCGGCTCCGGTTCAGTACAGCTTTCGAGTTATATTGACCGGTTCTTAATTAGAAGAGTCGACGTAGATTTATTAGAATGTCCAAGTTTTCATAATATAGTTTACTCGGATCATAGACTTGTTCGTGTCCGTGTAAACTTAGATAGCCGTAAACCTAGATTGGCTGGGTACTGGAAACTCAACACTTCGTTGTTCGATGTGCAGAGTTTCCGGGAACAGCTACTACTAACATATCAGCGGGTAATGACGGGGGCTATAATTGGGAATAAGTGGTGGGGAAAATTTAAGAATACCATTAGGTCCTTTTCTGCTGATTTTAGCCAACGACTCAACCTAGAATCTAGAGCAGCGAAAGCGACACTAGAAGCTAGACTAGATAGGGCGGTGGCGGTGGCGGATTGTACTAATGTTACTATAATTAAGGCGGAGCTCGCCTCCTTGACTAGCAAGGAACACCAAGCTTCTTTAATTAGGGCTAGGTTAAAGAGAATGCCTCATGAGGAAGCAAACATGGCCGCTGAATTGCGTGCAGAGGAGCGTCGACATGCTACCGATCGATATATCGCACGTGTCACATTGCCGGACGGACGTACCGTGACCACAAACGAAGGTATTTTGGAGGCGTTTCGTAATCACTTTCAGGATCTTTTCACCAGGGAGCCCGGTTTGTCTTTAGCGCATTTCGACCCCTATTTAGCTGACTTTTCTCGCCTCGCGGCGACCGAATCGGCTAGGTGCGAAGGTTGCATAACTGAGGATGAAGTCATGGAAGCCCTAAAGGGAGTCGGCCTGAATAGATCTCCTGGGATCGATGGTTTGCCCTACGAACTGTATTTGAGGTTGTCGCACATTTTTGTCCCCTTGCTGACAGTTTTATTTAACGCTTGGTTTAGGAACGGGTCAATACCTGAGTACTTTACCAAGGGGATTTTGAAATTGTTACGCAAGAGCAAAGATGGTGGGGATGGGATTGATAATTTCCGGCCCTTAACTATGCTAAACACAGAGTTAAAGATTTTGGCCAAGATTTTAGCAAATCGCCTGCAGACTGTTTTGGCTGGTCTGATTAGCCCCGAACAGACTTGTTCTGTGAAGGGTAGGACCATTCAAGATAATTTGCACGCGATACGCTTAATCATTGAGAAAGTCGACACAGAAGCCGCGCTGATCAATTTAGATCAGTCCAAAGCTTTCGATAGGGTGGACCATCGCTACTTGGAGGCTGTTTTGTCATCGGCCGGTTTTGGCCCGCAGTTTCGCTCCTGGATTCGCCTCCTTTATGCAAACCCCGGGGTGCTGGTGGAAGTGAATGGTTTGAGGTCGAAGCCCTTCAAATTATCCAGATCTCTTCGTCAGGGTTGTCCGCTTTCACCGATGCTCTATGCGCTTGTGTTGGAACCCTTCCTTCGCAGGCTCAGGGTGAACCCGGTCCTACGCGGGGTTACTTTGCCAGGTGCTTGCACCATACTGAAGTACTCTGCCTATGCCGACGACGTAACAGTGTTTGTAACGAGCAGTGCCGAGATTAGTGTCGTCGACAGAGAAATCAGAATGTATGAAACGATAACAGGGGCCAAAATTAACTGCGACAAGTCTGTTGGCTTGCGCATCGGTGCCTGGAAGGGTGCATCCCTACAGGGACCCTTCAGCTGGACTGACGGGCCTTGCAAGCTACTCGGCGTCTGGTTTGGTCCTGATCTTCAGCTGGAGAAAAATTGGTCGGAAGTGTTGAAAGCGATTCGGGCCGCAGCTAGTCTGTGGACCCGTAGAAATCTTTCATTAAAGGGGAGAGCGGAGGTGAGTTGCTCACACATTTATCCGATCATCCTATATCGTCTATCAGTACTTCCACTCCCGTCGGATACACTGCTTGAAATGCAGCGGGCTCTTTCCCAGTTTTTATGGCTTGGTAAATCCCCTAAGGTCCGTCGCGATATCTGTTATCTACATCCTTCTGAGGGCGGTTTGGGTATGCCAAGTGTTGAGATTCGTCAACATACGCTTCGGCTTTATTACCTGAATCGAATGTGTACACCAGTTGAGGGAAACGGTGGCTTCTGGAAGGAAGACATCAAGAAAGCCTTTCCGGCTTTGAAAAGTGTGCACTTGGATGAGGGGGAGGCACACAGGTTGCCCCGAGGCGAGTGCTCCTTTTATCGCGAGTGTCGACGGGCCTTGAAGTTCCTCTTACGGGTGAAGGAAAGCCTCTCTGACACCCTGCTGTTGTCTCGTAAGGCATTGTATCGGGTCTTAGTGAGGGGATCTGTTCGTGATGAGAAGATTGAGGGGCTCGGTTTGTCGAGGGGGGAGCTACGCTCAATCTGGCCTTGGGCGCCTGGGCTAAAGGTCTTCGATAATAACGAGGCTTCTCTGGCCTGGCTGATTATTAGAAATGCTATCTGGGTCGGCAAAAGGCTTCATGCAGCTGGTATTAAGGCTTCGCCTCTTTGTTGTCGTTGCGGAGACGAAGACGAGACTGTAAGTCACGCCTTTGTTTATTGCCGCATCGTCGCACCGCTCATTAAGTTTGTTGCAGGCCTCATGGTTCGCGTACTGAATGTAACGTCTTTCGACCTGGAACCAATTAATATATGTAGCAATTGGGCTCCGACAAATGATAGGAAAAGACGTTTTGTGTTTTATTGCTTACTAGCGGTGTTGAGAGGTGTGATATGGCAGACACGTTGTAAAGTTGTCTACGGCGGTGAGACCTTCGCTGCTCCCGACCTTATTCGAATTTTCAAGTGTCGTCTGAAGATTCGCATTAAGGCCGAGAAGGCGAAACTCCCTTCGGCAGATTTTGGTGAAAGATGGGTGACAGTTGCGCGATTGTGTCGAGTGAGAGGAGCTAGTCTAGAGTGGTATCTGGACGTGCCTTAGGCAAAGAATTTTGGGTTTCTCCAACGAACGTCGATCCTGTCCCGTTTAAGACTAGATTAGTTGACCCGTTTTTGACTATTAATTTTTGTTCATAACTTAGCTAGTGCATGAATGATTTCATTAGGGTCCCGTTTTATTTTGGCCTAGCCCCCCCCCCCCTTTTTTTTTTTTTTTTTTTTTTTTTTCCCCCAATTTAAGTTTTAATTCCCCAACCCCTCTCCCGATTAGGTGACAGATAGCCAGATTCTCCAGAGATGCAGGTCACCTTTCGAGATTTTCGAAAGAGGTGGAGATTAATAAAGCGTTCGGACCTGCATCGCGTTTCGACTGGAAAATCCGCATATCTGCCACAACTTAGAAATGGGGGATCCTTATACTAACACGGGGTCTTTTTTTCATTGTATATAAATTCACTTTTTTTTGTACATAAAATTTTTATTACCCAAATCCCCCATCTCATATTGTGTAATTATGGGTTTTAAGTAGGATAGTCATGGTATAAATTCTTTTGGTGTATGGTGCTTGATTGTAGTGTGGATGTGGTATTTTGGTGAATGATGGTCACGAATGAAACTAGCCAAGTTATACCAGTCAGAATAAGTTAGTGAAGACCGATCTTTCCCCACCCCCCTTTTGGCCTTGTGCCACATTTCTGTATTTTATGCAGAATAAATAATCAATCCTCGATTTAAAACGTTTCCGTAAGATCGAGTTTGTTAATTTCTTTCTTATTGGTTGCTATCTGTATTACTATTTTTCTCTTGTTATTACCGTTATTATTATTGTTATATTTGTTAAAGTTGTTATATTTGTTATTCGGTCTCTCTTTTTTAGAGCCGGATTTATTTTAAAATACGACTTTTTTTTTTTTTTTTTTTTTTCTCTGCTGTTTTTTTTTTAGTAACGGATTTTTTTTCTCCGGCCATGGCAGTTAGCCTTGTGCCAACAAGGGAAAAAGTTAAGACTATGGGGTCTACATCTTCGCCCCATCCTGGAACGTCGGGTTGGACAAAACCCCCGGCAGTAAGCATTAATTTGGAGGAATTCCAATCCAAAATGGAAATGTACAAGACCAAAATCACGGATAAAGGACTGTTAATCGACCTCCCAAAGCTGCAGGAAATAGAAAAAAAAAACATTAACGATGTTCGTAATGGACAGGAAGATCAAAAAGGCAGTGAGATCTTCGGTTGAAGTGATCACTAAACTTCTAGCGTCGGTCGGACACAGACCTATAAAAATCATCAAATCAAGAGGACACAATAACTGGTCGGCACTTTTTGGCTCAGAGGAGGAGTGCATGACACTCGCTAGAAAGGAGATTATAACTCCTGAATACGTACTGCGGATGGAGCATTTAGGCAGACGGAGGACAACAATATCAGTATTTAACGTCCCCTTCTTCATCGAGGGCGCTCACGTTGGAGCATTTTTTGACAAATACGGAGAAATGATGTCGGTCACATGTGATCAATACCTGTCAATATGGAATTTTGACATTCTGATAAATCAGAAAACATTCAACGAAATTCCTTACTACATTGAGATAGAAAATGACAAACTGCCGGTCATTGTAGCAGGAAGGAAACCGGCCTGCTGGAGATGCAATGCGATAGGGCATCTAACGTTTGATTGTCCAGAAAGAAAAAAACCCGTAAACAACCCCAAAACCCGAGTTGGAGAACATCTAGGCCCTAAACTTGGATTTGCACTGCCAGAGTCGCCCCCAAAAAAGACACAACCAGACCCCCAACAAACCTTTTCGGACTCAGAGGAAGAAAATGAAAACGAAAACGAAGACAACGGAGATAACAGGAAAAAGGAGCCATGGGTCATTGTTACAGGTAAAAAAACTCCCGGTAGACTCGCCCTTGAGGAATCCAGAAGAGAGACGGAAGAGGAGGAAATCAAAACATCAAAAGATCCCGGTAAAAACTCTTATGTTAACGCAGTCAACCTGAATAAAAAACTACGAATAGAAGCTCAAGCCAAACCTAACCCCCCGCCCCAAAGCAAAGACCATATTTATACACCCCCAACAACACCCATTTCCCCACCCCCCCCAAAAACCTCACCACACAAAATGCCGCCCCCTGTAACAAACATAAAAGAAAGAGAATACAAACTTATACCGCTCAGCCCTGTCTCCAAGAAAGCACGAATTAGCACCCCAAGACCCTCCCCGTTCGCCTCACCACAACAGACCCCGACACACACCCCCCCTGCTTCCCCTAAGAAACCACAAATGCCCCCTCCCCCTTCTCCACTTCTCAAGCACGCCCCAAAGCCTACTCCCCCCCATTCACCGTTGAAAACCGACACATATGGACCCCCTACGCCCCTCCAAACTTGTGAATCAGTTACTGCCCCCGTCAAAGGGAAGGGAAAGAAGAGACAGCCCTTCTACCCTGGGGAGGATATATGCAAAGTTTCGGCAGAAGCGATCACTAGGGCAAAAGGCCACCACTTCACAGACTTAAGGAAACTGCTAGCATTCACAGAGGTGAACGGAAAATCAACAGAAGACCCCTACAATTTCCCCAATGCCACACGGTTACTCACGGTAATACGCCCACGAGAGGAAGGAAAAGCTGTATGGAGGATGTTGGAGGAGGCAAACATAACCTTTGACATCTACCCCCAACTAGCGGTGCACAAATCCCCAACTCTGAGAGAGTTACGAAAATCTTGCCATGCGAGGGTACCCATTTTTTTGCACCCTTCCCTCTACAGAGCCGTTAAATTAATATTCCCCTTTGATGTCGGCGGTGTGTCCCAGGATGGCCTCATCAATACTGCGATGGGCACTTATTCCATGGGAAAAACCGCCGGTATCTTGACCTCATCAATGTTCGTTGGAGAATCTCAACCCTAAAGCACTACAATGGCACTCTTTCTAGCAAGCGTAAATGTCCGAGGTTTGAGGGCCGATCTTCGGAAATTACGATTATGCCTGGACCTTCGAAGCCTCGGAGTGGATGTATGTTGTGTTCAGGAAACTCACTTAATTCAAGGTGATTATTTAAGTGCGCTGTCTAGGGATTTTGATGTCTATTCAGCGTACTTCAATTCTAACTCTAGGGGGGTTTCCTGGCTAGTGAAGCGGACTATAAATGCGTCGTGTGACCCTTGTTTCATGGATTCGGAAGGAAGGCTTTGCGTTCTGGACGTTACCATAAAAGATAAAGCATTTCGATTGATTGGGGTTTATGCGCCCAACCTCCAGGCTGAGCGTGCTCCCTTTTTTCGGCGAATCGAGCGCTTCATGAACACACCTCGTTCAGTTATCTTAGCGGGAGACTGGAACGCGGTCCTGGATCCCGATTTAGATCGCACGGGGAATCCTTCTAGGGGTACTAACAGAGATCATGATGCAAAGACATTTCGGGATTTTGTCGGTGAGTTTGATCTTATCGATAAATTCCGAAATGAAAAGCCTCATGACATAGTGTGGACTTGGACTGCTAGACGCGGCTCCGGTACGGTACAGCTTTCGAGTTATATTGACCGGTTCTTAATTAGAAGAGTCGACGTAGATTTATTAGAATGTCCAAGTTTTCATAATATAGTTTACTCGGATCATAGACTTGTTCGTGTCCGTGTAAACTTAGATAGCCGTAAACCTAGATTGGCTGGGTACTGGAAACTCAACACTTCGTTGTTCGATGTGCAGAGTTTCCGAGAACAGCTACTACTAACATATCAGCGGGTAATGACGGGGGCTATAATTGGGAATAAGTGGTGGGGAAAATTTAAGAATACCATTAGGTCCTTTTCTGCTGATTTTAGCCAACGACTCAACCTAGAATCTAGAGCAGCGAAAGCGACACTAGAAGCTAGACTAGATAGGGCGGTGGCGGTGGCGGATTGTACTAATGTTACTATAATTAAGGCGGAGCTCGCCTCCTTGACTAGCAAGGAACACCAAGCTTCTTTAATTAGGGCTAGGTTAAAGAGAATGCCTCATGAGGAAGCAAACATGGCCGCTGAATTGCGTGCAGAGGAGCGTCGACATGCTACCGATCGATATATCGCACGTGTCACATTGCCGGACGGACGTACCGTGACCACAAACGAAGGTATTTTGGAGGCGTTTCGTAATCACTTTCAGGATCTTTTCACCAGGGAGCCCGGTTTGTCTTTAGCGCATTTCGACCCCTATTTAGCTGACTTTTCTCGCCTCGCGGCGACCGAATCGGCTAGGTGCGAAGGTTGCATAACTGAGGATGAAGTCATGGAAGCCCTAAAGGGAGTCGGCCTGAATAGATCTCCTGGGATCGATGGTTTGCCCTACGAACTGTATTTGAGGTTGTCGCACATTTTTGTCCCCTTGCTGACAGTTTTATTTAACGCTTGGTTTAGGAACGGGTCAATACCTGAGTACTTTACCAAGGGGATTTTGAAATTGTTACGCAAGAGCAAAGATGGTGGGGATGGGATTGATAATTTCCGGCCCTTAACTATGCTAAACACAGAGTTAAAGATTTTGGCCAAGATTTTAGCAAATCGCCTGCAGACTGTTTTGGCTGGTCTGATTAGCCCCGAACAGACTTGTTCTGTGAAGGGTAGGACCATTCAAGATAATTTGCACGCGATACGCTTAATCATTGAGAAAGTCGACACAGAAGCCGCGCTGATCAATTTAGATCAGTCCAAAGCTTTCGATAGGGTGGACCATCGCTACTTGGAGGCTGTTTTGTCATCGGCCGGTTTTGGCCCGCAGTTTCGCTCCTGGATTCGCCTCCTTTATGCAAACCCCGGGGTGCTGGTGGAAGTGAATGGTTTGAGGTCGAAGCCCTTCAAATTATCCAGATCTCTTCGTCAGGGTTGTCCGCTTTCACCGATGCTCTATGCGCTTGTGTTGGAACCCTTCCTTCGCAGGCTCAGGGTGAACCCGGTCCTACGCGGGGTTACTTTGCCAGGTGCTTGCACCATACTGAAGTACTCTGCCTATGCCGACGACGTAACAGTGTTTGTAACGAGCAGTGCCGAGATTAGTGTCGTCGACAGAGAAATCAGAATGTATGAAACGATAACAGGGGCCAAAATTAACTGCGACAAGTCTGTTGGCTTGCGCATCGGTGCCTGGAAGGGTGCATCCCTACAGGGACCCTTCAGCTGGACTGACGGGCCTTGCAAGCTACTCGGCGTCTGGTTTGGTCCTGATCTTCAGCTGGAGAAAAATTGGTCGGAAGTGTTGAAAGCGATTCGGGCCGCAGCTAGTCTGTGGACCCGTAGAAATCTTTCATTAAAGGGGAGAGCGGAGGTGAGTTGCTCACACATTTATCCGATCATCCTATATCGTCTATCAGTACTTCCACTCCCGTCGGATACACTGCTTGAAATGCAGCGGGCTCTTTCCCAGTTTTTATGGCTTGGTAAATCCCCTAAGGTCCGTCGCGATATCTGTTATCTACATCCTTCTGAGGGCGGTTTGGGTATGCCAAGTGTTGAGATTCGTCAACATACGCTTCGGCTTTATTACCTGAATCGAATGTGTACACCAGTTGAGGGAAACGGTGGCTTCTGGAAGGAAGACATCAAGAAAGCCTTTCCGGCTTTGAAAAGTGTGCACTTGGATGAGGGGGAGGCACACAGGTTGCCCCGAGGCGAGTGCTCCTTTTATCGCGAGTGTCGACGGGCCTTGAAGTTCCTCTTACGGGTGAAGGAAAGCCTCTCTGACACCCTGCTGTTGTCTCGTAAGGCATTGTATCGGGTCTTAGTGAGGGGATCTGTTCGTGATGAGAAGATTGAGGGGCTCGGTTTGTCGAGGGGGGAGCTACGCTCAATCTGGCCTTGGGCGCCTGGGCTAAAGGTCTTCGATAATAACGAGGCTTCTCTGGCCTGGCTGATTATTAGAAATGCTATCTGGGTCGGCAAAAGGCTTCATGCAGCTGGTATTAAGGCTTCGCCTCTTTGTTGTCGTTGCGGAGACGAAGACGAGACTGTAAGTCACGCCTTTGTTTATTGCCGCATCGTCGCACCGCTCATTAAGTTTGTTGCAGGCCTCATGGTTCGCGTACTGAATGTAACGTCTTTCGACCTGGAACCAATTAATATATGTAGCAATTGGGCTCCGACAAATGATAGGAAAAGACGTTTTGTGTTTTATTGCTTACTAGCGGTGTTGAGAGGTGTGATATGGCAGACACGTTGTAAAGTTGTCTACGGCGGTGAGACCTTCGCTGCTACCGACCTTATTCGAATTTTCAAGTGTCGTCTGAAGATTCGCATTAAGGCCGAGAAGGCGAAACTCCCTTCGGCAGATTTTGGTGAAAGATGGGTGACAGTTGCGCGATTGTGTCGAGTGAGAGGAGCTAGTCTAGAGTGGTATCTGGACGTGCCTTAGGCAAAGAATTTTGGGTTTCTCCAACGAACGTTGATCCTGTCCCGTTTAAGACTAGATTAGTTGACCCGTTTTTGACTATTATTTTTTGTTCATAACTTAGCTAGTGCATGAATGATTTCATTAGGGTCCCGTTTTATTTTGGCCTAGCCCCCCCCCCCTTTTTTTTTTTTTTTTTTTTTTCTCCCAATTTAAGTTTTAATTCCCCAACCCCTCTCCCGATTAGGTGACAGATAGCCAGATTCTCCAGAGATGCAGGTCACCTTTCGAGATTTTCGAAAGAGGTGGAGATTAATAAAGCGTTCGGACCTGCATCGCGTTTCGACTGGAAAATCCGCATATCTGCCACAACTTAGAAATGGGGGATCCTTATACTAACACGGGGTCTTTTTTCATTGTATATAAATTCATTTTTTTTTTGTACATAAAATTTTTATTACCCAAATCCCCCATCTCATATTATGTAATTATGGGTTTTAAGTAGGATAGTCATGGTATAAATTCTTTTGGTGTATGGTGCTTGATTGTAGTGTGGATGTGGTATTTTGGTGAATGATGGTCACGAATGAAACTAGCCAAGTTATACCAGTCAGAATAAGTTAGTGAAGACCGATCTTTCCCCACCCCCCTTTTGGCCTTGTGCCACATTTCTGTATTTTAACAGAATAAATATTCAATCCTCGATTTAAAACGTTCCCGTAAGATCGAAGTGTGTTTGTTGGTTTCTTTCTTATTGGCTGCGATTTGTATTACTATTTTTCTCTTGTTATTACCGTTATTATTATTGTTATATTTGTTACAGTTGTTATATTTGTTATTCGGTCTCTCTTTTTTAGAGCCGGATTTATTTAAAAATACGACTTTTTTTTCTCCGCTGTTTTTTTTTTTGTTTAGTAACGGATTTTTTTTTCTCCGGCCATGGCAGTTAGCCTTGTGCCAACAAGAGAAAAAGCTAAGACAATGGGGTCTACATCTTCGCCCCATCCTGGAACGTCGGGTTGGACAAAACCCCCGGCAGTAATTATTAATTTGGAGGAATTCCAATCCAAAATGGAAACTTACAAGACCAAAATCACGGATAAAGGACTGTTAATCGACCTCCCAAAGCTGCAGGAAATAGAAAAAAAAACATTAACGATGTTTGTAATGGACAGGAAGATCAAAAAGGCAGTGAGATCTTCGGTGGAAGTAATCACTAAACTTCTAGCGTCGGTCGGACACAGACCGATAAAAATAATCAAATCAAGAGGACACAATAACTGGTCGGCACTTTTCGGATCAGAAGAAGAGTGCATGACTCTCGCCAGAAAGGAGATTATAACTCCTGAATACGTACTGCGGATGGAGCATTTAGGCAGACGGAGGACAACAATATCAGTTTTTAACGTCCCCTTCTTCATCGAGGGCGCTCACGTTGGAGCATTTTTTGATAAATATGGAGAAATGATGTCCGTTACATGTGACCAATACCTCTCAATATGGAATTTTGACATTCTGATAAATCAGAAAACCTTCAACGAAATTCCTTACTACATCGAGATAGAAAATGACAAACTGCCGGTCATTGTAGCAGGAAGGAAACCGGCCTGCTGGAGATGCAATGCGATAGGGCATCTAACGTTTGATTGTCCAGAAAGAAAAAAACCCGTAAACAACCCCAAAACCAGAGTTGGAGAGCATCTAGGCCCTAAACTTGGATTTGCACTGCCAGAGTCGCCCCCAAAAAAGACACAACCAGACCCCCAACAAACCTTTTCGGACTCAGAGGAAGAAAACGAAGACAACGTAGATAACCGGAAAAAGGAGCCATGGGTCATTGTTACGGGAAAAAAAACTCCCGGTAGACTCGCCCTTGAGGAATCCAGAAGAGAGACGGAAGAGGAGGAAATAAAAATGTCTAAAGATCCCGGAAAGGACTCTTATGTTAACGCAGTTAACTTGAATAAAAAACTGCGAATAGAAGCTCAAGCCAAACCTAACCCCCCGCCCCAAAGCAAAGACCATATTTATACACCCTCAACAACACCCATTTCCCCACCCCCCCCAAAAACCTCACCACACAAAATGCCGCCCCCTGTAACAAATATAAAAGAAAGAGAATACAAACTTATACCGCTCAGCCCTGTCTCCAAGAAAGCACGAATTAGCACCCCAAGACCCTCCCCGTTCGCCTCACCACAACAGACCCCGACACACACCCCCCCTGCTTCCCCTAAGAAACCACAAATGCCCCCTCCCCCTTCTCCACTTCTCAAGCACGCCCCAAAGCCTACTCCCCCCCATTCACCGTTGAAAACCGACACATATGGACCCCCTACGCCCCTCCAAACTTGTGAATCAGTTACTGCCCCCGTCAAAGGGAAGGGAAAGAAGAGACAGCCCTTCTACCCTGGGGAGGATATATGCAAAGTTTCGGCAGAAGCGATCACTAGGGCAAAAGGCCACCACTTCACAGACTTAAGGAAACTGCTAGCATTCACAGAGGTGAACGGAAAATCAACAGAAGACCCCTACAATTTCCCCAATGCCACACGGTTACTCACGGTAATACGCCCACGAGAGGAAGGAAAAGCTGTATGGAGGATGTTGGAGGAGGCAAACATAACCTTTGACATCTACCCCCAACTAGCGGTGCACAAATCCCCAACTCTGAGAGAGTTACGAAAATCTTGCCATGGGAGGGTACCCATTTTTTTGCACCCTTCCCTCTACAGAGCCGTTAAATTAATATTCCCCTTTGATGTCGGCGGTGTGTCCCAGGATGGCCTCATCAATACTGCGATGGGCACTTATTCCATGGGAAAAACCGCCGGTATCTTGACCTCATCAATGTTCGTTGGAGAATCTCAACCCTAAAGCACTACAATGGCACTCTTTCTAGCAAGCGTAAATGTCCGAGGTTTGAGGGCCGATCTTCGGAAATTACGATTATGCCTGGACCTTCGAAGCCTCGGAGTGGATGTATGTTGTGTTCAGGAAACTCACTTAATTCAAGGTGATTATTTAAGTGCGCTGTCTAGGGATTTTGATGTCTATTCAGCGTACTTCAATTCTAACTCTAGGGGGGTTTCCTGGCTAGTGAAGCGGACTATAAATGCGTCGTGTGACCCTTGTTTCATGGATTCGGAAGGAAGGCTTTGCGTTCTGGACGTTACCATAAAAGATAAAGCATTTCGATTGATTGGGGTTTATGCGCCCAACCTCCAGGCTGAGCGTGCTCCCTTTTTTCGGCGAATCGAGCGCTTCATGAACACACCTCGTTCAGTTATCTTAGCGGGAGACTGGAACGCGGTCCTGGATCCCGATTTAGATCGCACGGGGAATCCTTCTAGGGGTACTAACAGAGATCATGATGCAAAGACATTTCGGGATTTTGTCGGTGAGTTTGATCTTATCGATAAATTCCGAAATGAAAAGCCTCATGACATAGTGTGGACTTGGACTGCTAGACGCGGCTCCGGTACGGTACAGCTTTCGAGTTATATTGACCGGTTCTTAATTAGAAGAGTCGACGTAGATTTATTAGAATGTCCAAGTTTTCATAATATAGTTTACTCGGATCATAGACTTGTTCGTGTCCGTGTAAACTTAGATAGCCGTAAACCTAGATTGGCTGGGTACTGGAAACTCAACACTTCGTTGTTCGATGTGCAGAGTTTCCGGGAACAGCTACTACTAACATATCAGCGGGTAATGACGGGGGCTATAATTGGGAATAAGTGGTGGGGAAAATTTAAGAATACCATTAGGTCCTTTTCTGCTGATTTTAGCCAACGACTCAACCTAGAATCTAGAGCAGCGAAAGCGACACTAGAAGCTAGACTAGATAGGGCGGTGGCGGTGGCGGATTGTACTAATGTTACTATAATTAAGGCGGAGCTCGCCTCCTTGACTAGCAAGGAACACCAAGCTTCTTTAATTAGGGCTAGGTTAAAGAGAATGCCTCATGAGGAAGCAAACATGGCCGCTGAATTGCGTGCAGAGGAGCGTCGACATGCTACCGATCGATATATCGCACGTGTCACATTGCCGGACGGACGTACCGTGACCACAAACGAAGGTATTTTGGAGGCGTTTCGTAATCACTTTCAGGATCTTTTCACCAGGGAGCCCGGTTTGTCTTTAGCGCATTTCGACCCCTATTTAGCTGACTTTTCTCGCCTCGCGGCGACCGAATCGGCTAGGTGCGAAGGTTGCATAACTGAGGATGAAGTCATGGAAGCCCTAAAGGGAGTCGGCCTGAATAGATCTCCTGGGATCGATGGTTTGCCCTACGAACTGTATTTGAGGTTGTCGCACATTTTTGTCCCCTTGCTGACAGTTTTATTTAACGCTTGGTTTAGGAACGGGTCAATACCTGAGTACTTTACCAAGGGGATTTTGAAATTGTTACGCAAGAGCAAAGATGGTGGGGATGGGATTGATAATTTCCGGCCCTTAACTATGCTAAACACAGAGTTAAAGATTTTGGCCAAGATTTTAGCAAATCGCCTGCAGACTGTTTTGGCTGGTCTGATTAGCCCCGAACAGACTTGTTCTGTGAAGGGTAGGACCATTCAAGATAATTTGCACGCGATACGCTTAATCATTGAGAAAGTCGACACAGAAGCCGCGCTGATCAATTTAGATCAGTCCAAAGCTTTCGATAGGGTGGACCATCGCTACTTGGAGGCTGTTTTGTCATCGGCCGGTTTTGGCCCGCAGTTTCGCTCCTGGATTCGCCTCCTTTATGCAAACCCCGGGGTGCTGGTGGAAGTGAATGGTTTGAGGTCGAAGCCCTTCAAATTATCCAGATCTCTTCGTCAGGGTTGTCCGCTTTCACCGATGCTCTATGCGCTTGTGTTGGAACCCTTCCTTCGCAGGCTCAGGGTGAACCCGGTCCTACGCGGGGTTACTTTGCCAGGTGCTTGCACCATACTGAAGTACTCTGCCTATGCCGACGACGTAACAGTGTTTGTAACGAGCAGTGCCGAGATTAGTGTCGTCGACAGAGAAATCAGAATGTATGAAACGATAACAGGGGCCAAAATTAACTGCGACAAGTCTGTTGGCTTGCGCATCGGTGCCTGGAAGGGTGCATCCCTACAGGGACCCTTCAGCTGGACTGACGGGCCTTGCAAGCTACTCGGCGTCTGGTTTGGTCCTGATCTTCAGCTGGAGAAAAATTGGTCGGAAGTGTTGAAAGCGATTCGGGCCGCAGCTAGTCTGTGGACCCGTAGAAATCTTTCATTAAAGGGGAGAGCGGAGGTGAGTTGCTCACACATTTATCCGATCATCCTATATCGTCTATCAGTACTTCCACTCCCGTCGGATACACTGCTTGAAATGCAGCGGGCTCTTTCCCAGTTTTTATGGCTTGGTAAATCCCCTAAGGTCCGTCGCGATATCTGTTATCTACATCCTTCTGAGGGCGGTTTGGGTATGCCAAGTGTTGAGATTCGTCAACATACGCTTCGGCTTTATTACCTGAATCGAATGTGTACACCAGTTGAGGGAAACGGTGGCTTCTGGAAGGAAGACATCAAGAAAGCCTTTCCGGCTTTGAAAAGTGTGCACTTGGATGAGGGGGAGGCACACAGGTTGCCCCGAGGCGAGTGCTCCTTTTATCGCGAGTGTCGACGGGCCTTGAAGTTCCTCTTACGGGTGAAGGAAAGCCTCTCTGACACCCTGCTGTTGTCTCGTAAGGCATTGTATCGGGTCTTAGTGAGGGGATCTGTTCGTGATGAGAAGATTGAGGGGCTCGGTTTGTCGAGGGGGGAGCTACGCTCAATCTGGCCTTGGGCGCCTGGGCTAAAGGTCTTCGATAATAACGAGGCTTCTCTGGCCTGGCTGATTATTAGAAATGCTATCTGGGTCGGCAAAAGGCTTCATGCAGCTGGTATTAAGGCTTCGCCTCTTTGTTGTCGTTGCGGAGACGAAGACGAGACTGTAAGTCACGCCTTTGTTTATTGCCGCATCGTCGCACCGCTCATTAAGTTTGTTGCAGGCCTCATGGTTCGCGTACTGAATGTAACGTCTTTCGACCTGGAACCAATTAATATATGTAGCAATTGGGCTCCGACAAATGATAGGAAAAGACTTTTTGTGTTTTATTGCTTACTAGCGGTGTTGAGAGGTGTGATATGGCAGACACGTTGTAAAGTTGTCTACGGCGGTGAGACCTTCGCTGCTCCCGACCTTATTCGAATTTTCAAGTGTCGTCTGAAGATTCGCATTAAGGCCGAGAAGGCGAAACTCCCTTCGGCAGATTTTGGTGAAAGATGGGTGACAGTTGCGCGATTGTGTCGAGTGAGAGGAGCTAGTCTAGAGTGGTATCTGGACGTGCCTTAGGCAAAGAATTTTGGGTTTCTCCAACGAACGTTGATCCTGTCCCGTTTAAGACTAGATTAGTTGACCCGTTTTTGACTATTATTTTTGTTCATAACTTAGCTAGTGCATGAATGATTTCATTAGGGTCCCGTTTTATTTTGGCCTAGCCCCCCCCCTTTTTTTTTTTTTTTTTTTTTTTTTTTTTTTTTTTTTTCTCCCAATTTAAGTTTTAATTCCCCAACCCCTCTCCCGATTAGGTGACAGATAGCCAGATTCTCCAGAGATGCAGGTCACCTTTCGAGATTTTCGAAAGAGGTGGAGATTAATAAAGCGTTCGGACCTGCATCGCGTTTCGACTGGAAAATCCGCATATCTGCCACAACTTAGAAATGGGGGATCCTTATACTAACACGGGGTCTTTTTTTCATTGTATATAAATTCATTTTTTTTTGTACATAAAATTTTTATTACCCAAATCCCCCATCTCATATTATGTAATTATGGGTTTTAAGTAGGATAGTCATGGTATAAATTCTTTTGGTGTATGGTGCTTGATTGTAGTGTGGATGTGGTATTTTGGTGAATGATGGTCACGAATGAAACTAGCCAAGTTATACCAGTCAGAATAAGTTAGTGAAGACCGATCTTTCCCCACCCCCCTTTTGGCCTTGTGCCACATTTCTGTATTTTAACAGAATAAATATTCAATCCTCGATTTAAAACGTTCCCGTAAGATCGAAGTGTGTTTGTTGGTTTCTTTCTTATTGGCTGCGATTTGTATTACTATTTTTCTCTTGTTATTACCGTTATTATTATTGTTATATTTGTTACAGTTGTTATATTTGTTATTCGGTCTCTCTTTTTTAGAGCCGGATTTATTTAAAAATACGACTTTTTTTTCTCCGCTGTTTTTTTTTTTGTTTAGTAACGGATTTTTTTTTCTCCGGCCATGGCAGTTAGCCTTGTGCCAACAAGAGAAAAAGCTAAGACAATGGGGTCTACATCTTCGCCCCATCCTGGAACGTCGGGTTGGACAAAACCCCCGGCAGTAATTATTAATTTGGAGGAATTCCAATCCAAAATGGAAACTTACAAGACCAAAATCACGGATAAAGGACTGTTAATCGACCTCCCAAAGCTGCAGGAAATAGAAAAAAAAACATTAACGATGTTTGTAATGGACAGGAAGATCAAAAAGGCAGTGAGATCTTCGGTGGAAGTAATCACTAAACTTCTAGCGTCGGTCGGACACAGACCGATAAAAATAATCAAATCAAGAGGACACAATAACTGGTCGGCACTTTTCGGATCAGAAGAAGAGTGCATGACTCTCGCCAGAAAGGAGATTATAACTCCTGAATACGTACTGCGGATGGAGCATTTAGGCAGACGGAGGACAACAATATCAGTTTTTAACGTCCCCTTCTTCATCGAGGGCGCTCACGTTGGAGCATTTTTTGATAAATATGGAGAAATGATGTCCGTTACATGTGACCAATACCTCTCAATATGGAATTTTGACATTCTGATAAATCAGAAAACGTTCAACGAAATTCCTTACTACATCGAGATAGAAAATGACAAACTGCCGGTCATTGTAGCAGGAAGGAAACCGGCCTGCTGGAGATGCAATGCGATAGGGCATCTAACGTTTGATTGTCCAGAAAGAAAAAAACCCGTAAACAACCCCAAAACCAGAGTTGGAGAGCATCTAGGCCCTAAACTTGGATTTGCACTGCCAGAGTCGCCCCCAAAAAAGACACAACCAGACCCCCAACAAACTTTTTCGGACTCAGAGGAAGAAAACGAAGACAACGTAGATAACCGGAAAAAGGAGCCATGGGTCATTGTTACGGGAAAAAAAACTCCCGGTAGACTCGCCCTTGAGGAATCCAGAAGAGAGACGGAAGAGGAGGAAATAAAAATGTCTAAAGATCCCGGAAAGGACTCTTATGTTAACGCAGTTAACTTGAATAAAAAACTGCGAATAGAAGCTCAAGCCAAACCTAACCCCCCGCCCCAAAGCAAAGACCATATTTATACACCCTCAACAACACCCATTTCCCCACCCCCCCCCCCCAAAAAACCTCACCACACAAAATGCCGCCCCCTGTAACAAATATAAAAGAAAGAGAATACAAACTTATACCGCTCAGCCCTGTCTCCAAGAAAGCACGAATAAGCACCCCAAGACCCTCCCCGTTCGCCTCACCACAACAGACCCCGACACACACCCCCCCTGCTTCCCCTAAGAAACCACAAATGCCCCCTCCCCCTTCTCCACTTCTCAAGCACGCCCCAAAGCCCACTCCCCCCCATTCACCGTTGAAAACCGACACATATGGACCCCCTACGCCCCTCCAAACTTGTGAATCAGTTACTGCCCCCGTCAAAGGGAAGGGAAAGAAGAGACAGCCCTTCTACCCTGGTGAGGATATTTGCAAAGTTTCGGCAGAGGCGATCACTAGGGCAAAAGGCCACCACTTCACCGACTTAAGAAAATTGCTTGCATTTACAGAGGTGAACGGAAAATCAATAGAAGACCCCTACAATTTTCCCAATGCCACCCGGTTACTCACGGTGATACGCCCACGAGAGGAAGGAAAAGCTATTTGGAGGATGTTGGAGGAGGCAAACATAACCTTTGACATTTACCCCCAACTAGCGGTGCACAAATCCCCAACTCTGAGAGAGTTACGAAAATCTTGTCATGGGAGGGTACCCATTTTTTTGCACCCTTCCCTCTACAGAGCCGTTAAATTAATATTCCCCTTTGATGTCGGCGGTGTGTCCCAGGATGGCCTCATCAATACTGCGATGGGCACTTATTCCATGGGAAAAACCGCCGGTATCTTGACCTCATCAATGTTCGTTGGAGAATCTCAACCCTAAAGCACTACAATGGCACTCTTTCTAGCAAGCGTAAATGTCCGAGGTTTGAGGGCCGATCTTCGGAAATTACGATTATGCCTGGACCTTCGAAGCCTCGGAGTGGATGTATGTTGTGTTCAGGAAACTCACTTAATTCAAGGTGATTATTTAAGTGCGCTGTCTAGGGATTTTGATGTCTATTCAGCGTACTTCAATTCTAACTCTAGGGGGGTTTCCTGGCTAGTGAAGCGGACTATAAATGCGTCGTGTGACCCTTGTTTCATGGATTCGGAAGGAAGGCTTTGCGTTCTGGATGTTACCATAAAAGATAAAGCATTTCGATTGATTGGGGTTTATGCGCCCAACCTCCAGGCTGAGCGTGCTCCCTTTTTTCGGCGAATCGAGCGCTTCATGAACACACCTCGTTCAGTTATCTTAGCGGGAGACTGGAACGCGGTCCTGGATCCCGATTTAGATCGCACGGGGAATCCTAGGGGTACTAACAGAGATCATGATGCAAAGACATTTCGGGATTTTGTCGGTGAGTTTGATCTTATCGATAAATTCCGAAATGAAAAGCCTCATGACATAGTGTGGACTTGGACTGCTAGACGCGGCTCCGGTACGGTACAGCTTTCGAGTTATATTGACCGGTTCTTAATTAGAAGAGTCGACGTAGATTTATTAGAATGTCCAAGTTTTCATAATATAGTTTACTCGGATCATAGACTTGTTCGTGTCCGTGTAAACTTAGATAGCCGTAAACCTAGATTGGCTGGGTACTGGAAACTCAACACTTCGTTGTTCGATGTGCAGAGTTTCCGGGAACAGCTACTACTAACATATCAGCGGGTAATGACGGGGGCTATAATTGGGAATAAGTGGTGGGGAAAATTTAAGAATACCATTAGGTCCTTTTCTGCTGATTTTAGCCAACGACTCAACCTAGAATCTAGAGCAGCAAAAGCGACACTAGAAGCTAGACTAGATAGGGCGGTGGCGGTGGCGGATTGTACTAATGTTACTATAATTAAGGCGAAGCTCGCCTCCTTGACTAGCAAGGAACACCAAGCTTCTTTAATTAGGGCTAGGTTAAAGAGAATGCCTCATGAGGAAGCAAACATGGCCGCTGAATTGCGTGCAGAGGAGCGTCGACATGCTACCGATCGATATATCGCACGTGTCACATTGCCGGACGGACGTACCGTGACCACAAACGAAGGTATTTTGGAGGCGTTTCGTAATCACTTTCAGGATCTTTTCACCAGGGAGCCCGGTTTGTCTTTAGCGCATTTCGACCCCTATTTAGCTGACTTTTCTCGCCTCGCGGCGACCGAATCGGCTAGGTGCGAAGGTTGCATAACTGAGGATGAAGTCATGGAAGCCCTAAAGGGAGTCGGCCTGAATAGATCTCCTGGGATCGATGGTTTGCCCTACGAACTGTATTTGAGGTTGTCGCACATTTTTGTCCCCTTGCTGACAGTTTTATTTAACGCTTGGTTTAGGAACGGGTCAATACCTGAGTACTTTACCAAGGGGATTTTGAAATTGTTACGCAAGAGCAAAGATGGTGGGGATGGGATTGATAATTTCCGGCCCTTAACTATGCTAAACACAGAGTTAAAGATTTTGGCCAAGATTTTAGCAAATCGCCTGCAGACTGTTTTGGCTGGTCTGATTAGCCCCGAACAGACTTGTTCTGTGAAGGGTAGGACCATTCAAGATAATTTGCACGCGATACGCTTAATCATTGAGAAAGTCGACACAGAAGCCGCGCTGATCAATTTAGATCAGTCCAAAGCTTTCGATAGGGTGGACCATCGCTACTTGGAGGCTGTTTTGTCATCGGCCGGTTTTGGCCCGCAGTTTCGCTCCTGGATTCGCCTCCTTTATGCAAACCCCGGGGTGCTGGTGGAAGTGAATGGTTTGAGGTCGAAGCCCTTCAAATTATCCAGATCTCTTCGTCAGGGTTGTCCGCTTTCACCGATGCTCTATGCGCTTGTGTTGGAACCCTTCCTTCGCAGGCTCAGGGTGAACCCGGTCCTACGCGGGGTTACTTTGCCAGGTGCTTGCACCATACTGAAGTACTCTGCCTATGCCGACGACGTAACAGTGTTTGTAACGAGCAGTGCCGAGATTAGTGTCGTCGACAGAGAAATCAGAATGTATGAAACGATAACAGGGGCCAAAATTAACTGCGACAAGTCTGTTGGCTTGCGCATCGGTGCCTGGAAGGGTGCATCCCTACAGGGACCCTTCAGCTGGACTGACGGGCCTTGCAAGCTACTCGGCGTCTGGTTTGGTCCTGATCTTCAGCTGGAGAAAAATTGGTCGGAAGTGTTGAAAGCGATTCGGGCCGCAGCTAGTCTGTGGACCCGTAGAAATCTTTCATTAAAGGGGAGAGCGGAGGTGAGTTGCTCACACATTTATCCGATCATCCTATATCGTCTATCAGTACTTCCACTCCCGTCGGATACACTGCTTGAAATGCAGCGGGCTCTTTCCCAGTTTTTATGGCTTGGTAAATCCCCTAAGGTCCGTCGCGATATCTGTTATCTACATCCTTCTGAGGGCGGTTTGGGTATGCCAAGTGTTGAGATTCGTCAACATACGCTTCGGCTTTATTACCTGAATCGAATGTGTACACCAGTTGAGGGAAACGGTGGCTTCTGGAAGGAAGACATCAAGAAAGCCTTTCCGGCTTTGAAAAGTGTGCACTTGGATGAGGGGGAGGCACACAGGTTGCCCCGAGGCGAGTGCTCCTTTTATCGCGAGTGTCGACGGGCCTTGAAGTTCCTCTTACGGGTGAAGGAAAGCCTCTCTGACACCCTGCTGTTGTCTCGTAAGGCATTGTATCGGGTCTTAGTGAGGGGATCTGTTCGTGATGAGAAGATTGAGGGGCTCGGTTTGTCGAGGGGGGAGCTACGCTCAATCTGGCCTTGGGCGCCTGGGCTAAAGGTCTTCGATAATAACGAGGCTTCTCTGGCCTGGCTGATTATTAGAAATGCTATCTGGGTCGGCAAAAGGCTTCATGCAGCTGGTATTAAGGCTTCGCCTCTTTGTTGTCGTTGCGGAGACGAAGACGAGACTGTAAGTCACGCCTTTGTTTATTGCCGCATCGTCGCACCGCTCATTAAGTTTGTTGCAGGCCTCATGGTTCGCGTACTGAATGTAACGTCTTTCGACCTGGAACCAATTAATATATGTAGCAATTGGGCTCCGACAAATGATAGGAAAAGACGTTTTGTGTTTTATTGCTTACTAGCGGTGTTGAGAGGTGTGATATGGCAGACACGTTGTAAAGTTGTCTACGGCGGTGAGACCTTCGCTGCTCCCGACCTTATTCGAATTTTCAAGTGTCGTCTGAAGATTCGCATTAAGGCCGAGAAGGCGAAACTCCCTTCGGCAGATTTTGGTGAAAGATGGGTGACAGTTGCGCGATTGTGTCGAGTGAGAGGAGCTAGTCTAGAGTGGTATCTGGACGTGCCTTAGGCAAAGAATTTTGGGTTTCTCCAACGAACGTTGATCCTGTCCCGTTTAAGACTAGATTAGTTGACCCGTTTTTGACTATTATTTTTGTTCATAACTTAGCTAGTGCATGAATGATTTCATTAGGGTCCCGTTTTATTTTGGCCTAGCCCCCCCCCTTTTTTTTTTTTTTTTTTTTTTTTTTTTTCTCCCAATTTAAGTTTTAATTCCCCAACCCCTCTCCCGATTAGGTGACAGATAGCCAGATTCTCCAGAGATGCAGGTCACCTTTCGAGATTTTCGAAAGAGGTGGAGATTAATAAAGCGTTCGGACCTGCATCGCGTTTCGACTGGAAAATCCGCATATCTGCCACAACTTAGAAATGGGGGATCCTTATACTAACACGGGGTCTTTTTTTCATTGTATATAAATTCATTTTTTTTTGTACATAAAATTTTTATTACCCAAATCCCCCATCTCATATTATGTAATTATGGGTTTTAAGTAGGATAGTCATGGTATAAATTCTTTTGGTGTATGGTGCTTGATTGTAGTGTGGATGTGGTATTTTGGTGAATGATGGTCACGAATGAAACTAGCCAAGTTATACCAGTCAGAATAAGTTAGTGAAGACCGATCTTTCCCCACCCCCCTTTTGGCCTTGTGCCACATTTCTGTATTTTAACAGAATAAATATTCAATCCTCGATTTAAAACGTTCCCGTAAGATCGAAGTGTGTTTGTTGGTTTCTTTCTTATTGGCTGCGATTTGTATTACTATTTTTCTCTTGTTATTACCGTTATTATTATTGTTATATTTGTTACAGTTGTTATATTTGTTATTCGGTCTCTCTTTTTTAGAGCCGGATTTATTTAAAAATACGACTTTTTTTTCTCCGCTGTTTTTTTTTTTGTTTAGTAACGGATTTTTTTTTCTCCGGCCATGGCAGTTAGCCTTGTGCCAACAAGAGAAAAAGCTAAGACAATGGGGTCTACATCTTCGCCCCATCCTGGAACGTCGGGTTGGACAAAACCCCCGGCAGTAATTATTAATTTGGAGGAATTCCAATCCAAAATGGAAACTTACAAGACCAAAATCACGGATAAAGGACTGTTAATCGACCTCCCAAAGCTGCAGGAAATAGAAAAAAAAACATTAACGATGTTTGTAATGGACAGGAAGATCAAAAAGGCAGTGAGATCTTCGGTGGAAGTAATCACTAAACTTCTAGCGTCGGTCGGACACAGACCGATAAAAATAATCAAATCAAGAGGACACAATAACTGGTCGGCACTTTTCGGATCAGAAGAAGAGTGCATGACTCTCGCCAGAAAGGAGATTATAACTCCTGAATACGTACTGCGGATGGAGCATTTAGGCAGACGGAGGACAACAATATCAGTTTTTAACGTCCCCTTCTTCATCGAGGGCGCTCACGTTGGAGCATTTTTTGATAAATATGGAGAAATGATGTCCGTTACATGTGACCAATACCTCTCAATATGGAATTTTGACATTCTGATAAATCAGAAAACGTTCAACGAAATTCCTTACTACATCGAGATAGAAAATGACAAACTGCCGGTCATTGTAGCAGGAAGGAAACCGGCCTGCTGGAGATGCAATGCGATAGGGCATCTAACGTTTGATTGTCCAGAAAGAAAAAAACCCGTAAACAACCCCAAAACCAGAGTTGGAGAGCATCTAGGCCCTAAACTTGGATTTGCACTGCCAGAGTCGCCCCCAAAAAAGACACAACCAGACCCCCAACAAACTTTTTCGGACTCAGAGGAAGAAAACGAAGACAACGTAGATAACCGGAAAAAGGAGCCATGGGTCATTGTTACGGGAAAAAAAACTCCCGGTAGACTCGCCCTTGAGGAATCCAGAAGAGAGACGGAAGAGGAGGAAATAAAAATGTCTAAAGATCCCGGAAAGGACTCTTATGTTAACGCAGTTAACTTGAATAAAAAACTGCGAATAGAAGCTCAAGCCAAACCTAACCCCCCGCCCCAAAGCAAAGACCATATTTATACACCCTCAACAACACCCATTTCCCCACCCCCCCCAAAAACCTCACCACACAAAATGCCGCCCCCTGTAACAAATATAAAAGAAAGAGAATACAAACTTATACCGCTCAGCCCTGTCTCCAAGAAAGCACGAATAAGCACCCCAAGACCCTCCCCGTTCGCCTCACCACAACAGACCCCGACACACACCCCCCCTGCTTCCCCTAAGAAACCACAAATGCCCCCTCCCCCTTCTCCACTTCTCAAGCACGCCCCAAAGCCCACTCCCCCCCATTCACCGTTGAAAACCGACACATATGGACCCCCTACGCCCCTCCAAACTTGTGAATCAGTTACTGCCCCCGTCAAAGGGAAGGGAAAGAAGAGACAGCCCTTCTACCCTGGTGAGGATATTTGCAAAGTTTCGGCAGAGGCGATCACTAGGGCAAAAGGCCACCACTTCACCGACTTAAGAAAATTGCTTGCATTTACAGAGGTGAACGGAAAATCAATAGAAGACCCCTACAATTTTCCCAATGCCACCCGGTTACTCACGGTGATACGCCCACGAGAGGAAGGAAAAGCTATTTGGAGGATGTTGGAGGAGGCAAACATAACCTTTGACATTTACCCCCAACTAGCGGTGCACAAATCCCCAACTCTGAGAGAGTTACGAAAATCTTGTCATGGGAGGGTACCCATTTTTTTGCACCCTTCCCTCTACAGAGCCGTTAAATTAATATTCCCCTTTGATGTCGGCGGTGTGTCCCAGGATGGCCTCATCAATACTGCGATGGGCACTTATTCCATGGGAAAAACCGCCGGTATCTTGACCTCATCAATGTTCGTTGGAGAATCTCAACCCTAAAGCACTACAATGGCACTCTTTCTAGCAAGCGTAAATGTCCGAGGTTTGAGGGCCGATCTTCGGAAATTACGATTATGCCTGGACCTTCGAAGCCTCGGAGTGGATGTATGTTGTGTTCAGGAAACTCACTTAATTCAAGGTGATTATTTAAGTGCGCTGTCTAGGGATTTTGATGTCTATTCAGCGTACTTCAATTCTAACTCTAGGGGGGTTTCCTGGCTAGTGAAGCGGACTATAAATGCGTCGTGTGACCCTTGTTTCATGGATTCGGAAGGAAGACTTTGCGTTCTGGATGTTACCATAAAAGATAAAGCATTTCGATTGATTGGGGTTTATGCGCCCAACCTCCAGGCTGAGCGTGCTCCCTTTTTTCGGCGAATCGAGCGCTTCATGAACACACCTCGTTCAGTTATCTTAGCGGGAGACTGGAACGCGGTCCTGGATCCCGATTTAGATCGCACGGGGAATCCTTCTAGGGGTACTAACAGAGATCATGATGCAAAGACATTTCGGGATTTTGTCGGTGAGTTTGATCTTATCGATAAATTCCGAAATGAAAAGCCTCATGACATAGTGTGGACTTGGACTGCTAGACGCGGCTCCGGTACGGTACAGCTTTCGAGTTATATTGACCGGTTCTTAATTAGAAGAGTCGACGTAGATTTATTAGAATGTCCAAGTTTTCATAATATAGTTTACTCGGATCATAGACTTGTTCGTGTCCGTGTAAACTTAGATAGCCGTAAACCTAGATTGGCTGGGTACTGGAAACTCAACACTTCGTTGTTCGATGTGCAGAGTTTCCGGGAACAGCTACTACTAACATATCAGCGGGTAATGACGGGGGCTATAATTGGGAATAAGTGGTGGGGAAAATTTAAGAATACCATTAGGTCCTTTTCTGCTGATTTTAGCCAACGACTCAACCTAGAATCTAGAGCAGCAAAAGCGACACTAGAAGCTAGACTAGATAGGGCGGTGGCGGTGGCGGATTGTACTAATGTTACTATAATTAAGGCGAAGCTCGCCTCCTTGACTAGCAAGGAACACCAAGCTTCTTTAATTAGGGCTAGGTTAAAGAGAATGCCTCATGAGGAAGCAAACATGGCCGCTGAATTGCGTGCAGAGGAGCGTCGACATGCTACCGATCGATATATCGCACGTGTCACATTGCCGGACGGACGTACCGTGACCACAAACGAAGGTATTTTGGAGGCGTTTCGTAATCACTTTCAGGATCTTTTCACCAGGGAGCCCGGTTTGTCTTTAGCGCATTTCGACCCCTATTTAGCTGACTTTTCTCGCCTCGCGGCGACCGAATCGGCTAGGTGCGAAGGTTGCATAACTGAGGATGAAGTCATGGAAGCCCTAAAGGGAGTCGGCCTGAATAGATCTCCTGGGATCGATGGTTTGCCCTACGAACTGTATTTGAGGTTGTCGCACATTTTTGTCCCCTTGCTGACAGTTTTATTTAACGCTTGGTTTAGGAACGGGTCAATACCTGAGTACTTTACCAAGGGGATTTTGAAATTGTTACGCAAGAGCAAAGATGGTGGGGATGGGATTGATAATTTCCGGCCCTTAACTATGCTAAACACAGAGTTAAAGATTTTGGCCAAGATTTTAGCAAATCGCCTGCAGACTGTTTTGGCTGGTCTGATTAGCCCCGAACAGACTTGTTCTGTGAAGGGTAGGACCATTCAAGATAATTTGCACGCGATACGCTTAATCATTGAGAAAGTCGACACAGAAGCCGCGCTGATCAATTTAGATCAGTCCAAAGCTTTCGATAGGGTAGACCATCGCTACTTGGAGGCTGTTTTGTCATCGGCCGGTTTTGGCCCGCAGTTTCGCTCCTGGATTCGCCTCCTTTATGCAAACCCCGGGGTGCTGGTGGAAGTGAATGGTTTGAGGTCGAAGCCCTTCAAATTATCCAGATCTCTTCGTCAGGGTTGTCCGCTTTCACCGATGCTCTATGCGCTTGTGTTGGAACCCTTCCTTCGCAGGCTCAGGGTGAACCCGGTCCTACGCGGGGTTACTTTGCCAGGTGCTTGCACCATACTGAAGTACTCTGCCTATGCCGACGACGTAACAGTGTTTGTAACGAGCAGTGCCGAGATTAGTGTCGTCGACAGAGAAATCAGAATGTATGAAACGATAACAGGGGCCAAAATTAACTGCGACAAGTCTGTTGGCTTGCGCATCGGTGCCTGGAAGGGTGCATCCCTACAGGGGCCCTTCAGCTGGACTGACGGGCCTTGCAAGCTACTCGGCGTCTGGTTCGGTCCTGATCTTCAGCTGGAGAAAAATTGGTCGGAAGTGTTGAAAGCGATTCGGGCCGCAGCTGGTCTGTGGACCCGTAGAAATCTTTCATTAAAGGGGAGAGCGGAGGTGAGTTGCTCACACATTTATCCGATCATCCTATATCGTCTATCAGTACTTCCACTCCCGTCGGATACACTGCTTGAAATGCAGCGGGCTCTTTCCCAGTTTTTATGGCTTGGTAAATCCCCTAAGGTCCGTCGCGATATCTGTTATCTACAGCCTTCTGAGGGCGGTTTGGGTATGCCAAGTGTTGAGATTCGTCAACATACGCTTCGGCTTTATTACCTGAATCGAATGTGTACACCAGTTGAGGGAAACGGTGGCTTCTGGAAGGAAGACATCAAGAAAGCCTTTCCGGCTTTGAAAAGTGTGCACTTGGATGAGGGGGAGGCACACAGGTTGCCCCGAGGCGAGTGCTCCTTTTATCGCGAGTGTCGACGGGCCTTGAAGTTCTTCTTACGGGTGAAGGAAAGCCTCTCTGACACCCTGCTGTTGTCTCGTAAGGCATTGTATCGGGTCTTAGTGAGGGGATCTGTTCGTGATGAGAAGATTGAGGGGCTCGGTTTGTCGAGGGGGGAGCTACGCTCAATCTGGCCTTGGGCGCCTGGGCTAAAGGTCTTCGATAATAACGAGGCTTCTCTGGCCTGGCTGATTATTAGAAATGCTATCTGGGTCGGCAAAAGGCTTCATGCAGCTGGTATTAAGGCTTCGCCTCTTTGTTGTCGTTGCGGAGACGAAGACGAGACTGTAAGTCACGCCTTTGTTTATTGCCGCATCGTCGCACCGCTCATTAAGTTTGTTGCAGGCCTCATGGTTCGCGTACTGAATGTAACGTCTTTCGACCTGGAACCAATTAATATATGTAGCAATTGGGCTCCGACAAATGATAGGAAAAGACGTTTTGTGTTTTATTGCTTACTAGCGGTGTTGAGAGGTGTGATATGGCAGACACGTTGTAAAGTTGTCTACGGCGGTGAGACCTTCGCTGCTCCCGACCTTATTCGAATTTTCAAGTGTCGTCTGAAGATTCGCATTAAGGCCGAGAGGGCGAAACTCCCTTCGGCAGATTTTGGTGAAAGATGGGTGACAGTTGCGCGATTGTGTCGAGTGAGAGGAGCTAGTCTAGAGTGGTATCTGGACGTGCCTTAGGCAAAGAATTTTGGGTTTCTCCAACGAACGTTGATCCTGTCCCGTTTAAGACTAGATTAGTTGACCCGTTTTTGACTATTAATTTTTGTTCATAACTTAGCTAGTGCATGAATGATTTCATTAGGGTCCCGTTTTATTTTGGCCTAGCCCCCCCCCCTTTTTTTTTTTTTTTTTTTTTTTTTCTCCCAATTTAAGTTTTAATTCCCCAACCCCTCTCCCGATTAGGTGACAGATAGCCAGATTCTCCAGAGATGCAGGTCACCTTTCGAGATTTTCGAAAGAGGTGGAGATTAATAAAGCGTTCGGACCTGCATCGCGTTTCGACTGGAAAATCCGCATATCTGCCACAACTTAGAAATGGGGGATCCTTATACTAACACGGGGTCTTTTTTTCATTGTATATAAATTCATTTTTTTGTATATAAAATTTTTATTACCCAAATCCCCCATCTCATATTGTGTAATTATGGGTTTTAAGTAGGATAGTCATAGTATAAATTCTTTTGGTGTATGGTGCATGATTGTAGTGTGGATGTGGTATTTTGGTGAATGATGGTCACGAATGAAACTAGCCAAGTTATACCAGTCAGAATAAGTTAGTGAAGACCGATCTTTCCCCACCCCTTTTTGGCCTTGTGCCACATTTCTGTATTTTATGCAGAATAAATATTCAATCCTCGATTTAAAAGGAGAATATAATTGATCCTGATTAAAACCTAATTGCGTTCGTTTAAAGGAATAAGAATTTTTTAAAATTATGTAACAATGCGAAAGTTTTGATTAGATTTCAGATTGCGAATATTATACGTTTAAAGATTAAAATACAAAAATTACGATTAAAATAGGTACTGCAGCTACACACGATTAAAGAATGTTATATTATATGATAAGTTTTTATTAAATTTCAGATTGTGAATGTTATACGTTTAAAAATTTAATATACGGAAGTTACGATTAAAATAGGTACTATAACTGCACACGATTAAAGAATGTTATGTGACGATGAATTAAAGGTATGGTGAAGTTAATATAGGTTTTATTTAAAAAAAAAAAAATAAATAAATAAAAAAAAAAATAAAAAAATTTACAGGTTGGTTATTTTAAATTTGTGACGATGTCTACATTTTGCTAATAGTTCGTCCCTTTTATTTAAGATATTACTGCCTTCATATTTTAATATTCTAATTTTTTCTTCCAGACATAGATTACATCTATGTCTGAAACCCCTAGGAGTGTTTGACTTACATAATATGGTCCAATCAATTATTGGTTTTAGTCCCTTACTTTTTAAAAGCCACACATGCTTTGCCAATTCAGTTTTATTAGTGATATTTGGGTTAGAGAACGAATGCTTGTGTGTGTAAAATCTTTGTTTCCAATTGCCAGCCGATATTCCTATATATATTTTCTTATCATTTATGTTTTCTTGTGGGTAAATTGTGGCTTTGTATACTACATTATCTATATTACAATTTCCTTTCAGCGGGCAGTTGCTTTCAATACGACAATTGCATTTCTTCTCCTTGACTTTATTCTTGTTAGTGATTGTTTCCAGAATTTTTTTATTGTGAGAAGTGATTATGGTGTCCATGTTTTTTGTACATGAGTAACTAATTTTTACTGTTTTACGGTTGAATATTTTATATAGGGGGTTACTCTTGGTGAAATGCTTGTCTAATAAGTTTAAAAATGTTCTCCCAATATTAATATTGGATAGTTGACAGAATGGAGGGTTAAACCAGATAATTTTCCGTCCTCTGTTCCTAGGTTTGCTTTTCTTTGTCTCTTCAACATATCTTAATTTCTCCTTAAAACCACTGTTTTCTAATGCATTATCGAATGTGTTTTTACTTACGTTAAAAATATTTACATTGGATGATAGCTTATTAATTCTAGTGTTTATTGTTTTTGGAATATGTTTTATAATGCATTTAGGGTGGTTGGATTTTACGTTTATGTATATGGGAGTTTGATTGTCCTTGGTATATGGTTTGAAAGTTTCTTCTTTTAAATTTAATGTAATATCAAGGAAATACATACAGAAAAGATATTTTCAATAACGAGGATATAATCAACGAGGATACTAAAGAATTTACTTCGAAACTAAAAATAGAGGATAGAGTAGGTAAAATCGACAAGAAAAATACATATATATTAATAAAGGATCATAAAAAAAACTTCCATAACAACAAACAATCCAGATTAATTAACGCTACCAAAACAGAATTAGGTCATGTATCCAGAAAAATATTGCAAAATGTAATTAGTGAAACGCTAAGATTTACTAAATTTAATCTATGGAAAGACTCAGGCGACACTATTGGTTGGTTTAAAGAAATGAATTATAAAAATCAAGCATCTTTCATCCAATTCGACATAATAGATTTTTATCCCTCCATTTCTGAAGACTTATTGACCAATAGTATAAACTATGCGAGAAACTTTTCGGATATTTCAAAAGAACAAGAAGACATAATCTTGGCTTGTCGGAGATCAATTCTAGTCCACAATGGAGTAAATTGGATTTAAAAAAACGGTAATGAATTTGACGTTCCGATGGGGTCATTTGACTCTGCACAAATTGCAGACATAGTGGGAATATTTATTATATATACAATTAGCAGAATAGTAGAACCTAATTTGATAGGCCTATATAGGGATGATGGACTAATTATAGTTCCTAAAAGCAATGGCCCCTTAGTATCAAGTATACAAAAAAAGTTGTGCAGAGCATTCAAATATCTAGGTTTAAAGATCGACATTACATCAAATTGTAAGGAAGTAAATTTCCTTGATATTACATTAAATTTAAAGAAGAAACTTTCAAACCATATACCAAGGACAATCAAACTCCCATATACATAAACGTAAAATCCAACCACCCTAAATGCATTATAAAACATATTCCAAAAACAATAAACACTAGAATTAATAAGCTATCATCCAATGTAAATATTTTTAACGTAAGTAAAAACACATTCGATAATGCATTAGAAAACAGTGGTTTTAAGGAGAAATTAAGATATGTTGAAGAGACAAAGAAAAGCAAACCTAGGAACAGAGGACGGAAAATTATCTGGTTTAACCCTCCATTCTGTCAACTATCCAATATTAATATTGGGAGAACATTTTTAAACTTATTAGACAAGCATTTCACCAAGAGTAACCCCCTATATAAAATATTCAACCGTAAAACAGTAAAAATTAGTTACTCATGTACAAAAAACATGGACACCATAATCACTTCTCACAATAAAAAAAAAAATTCTGGAAACAATCACTAACAAGAATAAAGTCAAGGAGAAGAAATGCAATTGTCGTATTGAAAGCAACTGCCCGCTGAAAGGAAATTGTAATATAGATAATGTAGTATACAAAGCCACAATTTACCCACAAGAAAACATAAATGATAAGAAAATATATATAGGAATATCGGCTGGCAATTGGAAACAAAGATTTTACACACACAAGCATTCGTTCTCTAACCCAAATATCACTAATAAAACTGAATTGGCAAAGCATGTGTGGCTTTTAAAAAGTAAGGGACTAAAACCAATAATTGATTGGACCATATTATGTAAGTCAAACACTCCTAGGGGTTTCAGACATAGATGTAATCTATGTCTGGAAGAAAAAATTAGAATATTAAAATATGAAGGCAGTAATATCTTAAATAAAAGGGACGAACTATTAGCAAAATGTAGACATCGTCACAAATTTAAAATAACCAACCTGTAAATTTTTTTTTTTTTTTTTTATTTATTTTTTTTTTTTTTTAAATAAAACCTATATTAACTTCACCATACCTTTAATTCATCGTCACATAACATCCTTTAATCGTGTGCAGTTATAGTACCTATTTTAATCGTAACTTCCGTATATTAAATTTTTAAACGTATAACATTCACAATCTGAAATTTAATAAAAACTTATCATATAATATAACATTCTTTAATCGTGTGTAGCTGCAGTACCTATTTTAATCGTAATTTTTGTATTTTAATCTTTAAACGTATAATATTCGCAATCTGAAATCTAATCAAAACTTTCGCATTGTTACATAATTTTAAAAAATTCTTATTCCTTTAAACGAACGCAATTAGGTTTTAATCAGGATCAATTATATTCTCCTTTTAAATCGAGGATTGAATATTTATTCTGCATAAAATACAGAAATGTGGCACAAGGCCAAAAAGGGGTGGGGAAAGATCGGTCTTCACTAACTTATTCTGACTGGTATAACTTGGCTAGTTTCATTCGTGACCATCATTCACCAAAATACCACATCCACACTACAATCATGCACCATACACCAAAAGAATTTATACTATGACTATCCTACTTAAAACCCATAATTACACAATATGAGATGGGGGATTTGGGTAATAAAAATTTTATATACAAAAAAATGAATTTATATACAATGAAAAAAAGACCCCGTGTTAGTATAAGGATCCCCCATTTCTAAGTTGTGGCAGATATGCGGATTTTCCAGTCGAAACGCGATGCAGGTCCGAACGCTTTATTAATCTCCACCTCTTTCGAAAATCTCGAAAGGTGACCTGCATCTCTGGAGAATCTGGCTATCTGTCACCTAATCGGGAGAGGGGTTGGGGAATTAAAACTTAAATTGGGAGAAAAAAAAAAAAAAAAAAAAAAAAAAAAAGGGGGGGGGGGCTAGGCCAAAATAAAACGGGACCCTAATGAAATCATTCATGCACTAGCTAAGTTATGAACAAAAAATAATAGTCAAAAACGGGTCAACTAATCTAGTCTTAAACGGGACAGGATCAACGTTCGTTGGAGAAACCCAAAATTCTTTGCCTAAGGCACGTCCAGATACCACTCTAGACTAGCTCCTCTCACTCGACACAATCGCGCAACTGTCACCCATCTTTCACCAAAATCTGCCGAAGGGAGTTTCGCCTTCTCGGCCTTAATGCGAATCTTCAGACGACACTTGAAAATTCGAATAAGGTCGGGAGCAGCGAAGGTCTCACCGCCGTAGACAACTTTACAACGTGTCTGCCATATCACACCTCTCAACACCGCTAGTAAGCAATAAAACACAAAACGTCTTTTCCTATCATTTGTCGGAGCCCAATTGCTACATATATTAATTGGTTCCAGGTCGAAAGACGTTACATTCAGTACGCGAACCATGAGGCCTGCAACAAACTTAATGAGCGGTGCGACGATGCGGCAATAAACAAAGGCGTGACTTACAGTCTCGTCTTCGTCTCCGCAACGACAACAAAGAGGCGAAGCCTTAATACCAGCTGCATGAAGCCTTTTGCCGACCCAGATAGCATTTCTAATAATCAGCCAGGCCAGAGAAGCCTCGTTATTATCGAAGACCTTTAGCCCAGGCGCCCAAGGCCAGATTGAGCGTAGCTCCCCCCTCGACAAACCGAGCCCCTCAATCTTCTCATCACGAACAGATCCCCTCACTAAGACCCGATACAATGCCTTACGAGACAACAGCAGGGTGTCAGAGAGGCTTTCCTTCACCCGTAAGAGGAACTTCAAGGCCCGTCGACACTCGCGATAAAAGGAGCACTCGCCTCGGGGCAACCTGTGTGCCTCCCCCTCATCCAAGTGCACACTTTTCAAAGCCGGAAAGGCTTTCTTGATGTCTTCCTTCCAGAAGCCACCGTTTCCCTCAACTGGTGTACACATTCGATTCAGGTAATAAAGCCGAAGCGTATGTTGACGAATCTCAACACTTGGCATACCCAAACCGCCCTCAGAAGGATGTAGATAACAGATATCGCGACGGACCTTAGGGGATTTACCAAGCCATAAAAACTGGGAAAGAGCCCGCTGCATTTCAAGCAGTGTATCCGACGGGAGTGGAAGTACTGATAGACGATATAGGATGATCGGATAAATGTGTGAGCAACTCACCTCCGCTCTCCCCTTTAATGAAAGATTTCTACGGGTCCACAGACTAGCTGCGGCCCGAATCGCTTTCAACACTTCCGACCAATTTTTCTCCAGCTGAAGATCAGGACCAAACCAGACGCCGAGTAGCTTGCAAGGCCCGTCAGTCCAGCTGAAGGGTCCCTGTAGGGATGCACCCTTCCAGGCACCGATGCGCAAGCCAACAGACTTGTCGCAGTTAATTTTGGCCCCTGTTATCGTTTCATACATTCTGATTTCTCTGTCGACGACACTAATCTCGGCACTGCTCGTTACAAACACTGTTACGTCGTCGGCATAGGCAGAGTACTTCAGTATGGTGCAAGCACCTGGCAAAGTAACCCCGCGTAGGACCGGGTTCACCCTGAGCCTGCGAAGGAAGGGTTCCAACACAAGCGCATAGAGCATCGGTGAAAGCGGACAACCCTGACGAAGAGATCTGGATAATTTGAAGGGCTTCGACCTCAAACCATTCACTTCCACCAGCACCCCGGGGTTTGCATAAAGGAGGCGAATCCAGGAGCGAAACTGCGGGCCAAAACCGGCCGATGACAAAACAGCCTCCAAGTAGCGATGGTCTACCCTATCGAAAGCTTTGGACTGATCTAAATTGATCAGCGCGGCTTCTGTGTCGACTTTCTCAATGATTAAGCGTATCGCGTGCAAATTATCTTGAATGGTCCTACCCTTCACAGAACAAGTCTGTTCGGGGCTAATCAGACCAGCCAAAACAGTCTGCAGGCGATTTGCTAAAATCTTGGCCAAAATCTTTAACTCTGTGTTTAGCATAGTTAAGGGCCGGAAATTATCAATCCCATCCCCACCATCTTTGCTCTTGCGTAACAATTTCAAAATCCCCTTGGTAAAGTACTCAGGTATTGACCCGTTCCTAAACCAAGCGTTAAATAAAACTGTCAGCAAGGGGACAAAAATGTGCGACAACCTCAAATACAGTTCGTAGGGCAAACCATCGATCCCAGGAGATCTATTCAGGCCGACTCCCTTTAGGGCTTCCATGACTTCATCCTCAGTTATGCAACCTTCGCACCTAGCCGATTCGGTCGCCGCGAGGCGAGAAAAGTCAGCTAAATAGGGGTCAAAATGCGCTAAAGACAAACCGGGCTCCCTGGTGAAAAGATCCTGAAAGTGATTACGAAACGCCTCCAAAATACCTTCGTTTGTGGTCACGGTACGTCCGTCCGGCAATGTGACACGTGCGATATATCGATCGGTAGCATGTCGACGCTCCTCTGCACGCAATTCAGCGGCCATGTTTGCTTCCTCATGAGGCATTCTCTTTAACCTAGCCCTAATTAAAGAAGCTTGGTGTTCCTTGCTAGTCAAGGAGGCGAGCTCCGCCTTAATTATAGTAACATTAGTACAATCCGCCACCGCCACCGCCCTATCTAGTCTAGCTTCTAGTGTCGCTTTCGCTGCTCTAGATTCTAGGTTGAGTCGTTGGCTAAAATCAGCAGAAAAGGACCTAATGGTATTCTTAAATTTTCCCCACCACTTATTCCCAATTATAGCCCCCGTCATTACCCGCTGATATGTTAGTAGTAGCTGTTCCCGGAAACTCTGCACATCGAACAACGAAGTGTTGAGTTTCCAGTACCCAGCCAATCTAGGTTTACGGCTATCTAAGTTTACACGGACACGAACAAGTCTATGATCCGAGTAAACTATATTATGAAAACTTGGACATTCTAATAAATCTACGTCGACTCTTCTAATTAAGAACCGGTCAATATAACTCGAAAGCTGTACCGTACCGGAGCCGCGTCTAGCAGTCCAAGTCCACACTATGTCATGAGGCTTTTCATTTCGGAATTTATCGATAAGATCAAACTCACCGACAAAATCCCGAAATGTCTTTGCATCATGATCTCTGTTAGTACCCCTAGAAGGATTCCCCGTGCGATCTAAATCGGGATCCAGGACCGCGTTCCAGTCTCCCGCTAAGATAACTGAACGAGGTGTGTTCATGAAGCGCTCGATTCGCCGAAAAAAGGGAGCACGCTCAGCCTGGAGGTTGGGCGCATAAACCCCAATCAATCGAAATGCTTTATCTTTTATGGTAACATCCAGAACGCAAAGTCTTCCTTCCGAATCCATGAAACAAGGGTCACACGACGCATTTATAGTCCGCTTCACTAGCCAGGAAACCCCCCTAGAGTTAGAATTGAAGTACGCTGAATAGACATCAAAATCCCTAGACAGCGCACTTAAATAATCACCTTGAATTAAGTGAGTTTCCTGAACACAACATACATCCACTCCGAGGCTTCGAAGGTCCAGGCATAATCGTAATTTCCGAAGATCGGCCCTCAAACCTCGGACATTTACGCTTGCTAGAAAGAGTGCCATTGTAGTGCTTTAGGGTTGAGATTCTCCAACGAACATTGATGAGGTCAAGATACCGGCGGTTTTTCCCATGGAATAAGTGCCCATCGCAGTATTGATGAGGCCATCCTGGGACACACCGCCGACATCAAAGGGGAATATTAATTTAACGGCTCTGTAGAGGGAAGGGTGCAAAAAAATGGGTACCCTCCCATGACAAGATTTTCGTAACTCTCTCAGAGTTGGGGATTTGTGCACCGCTAGTTGGGGGTAAATGTCAAAGGTTATGTTTGCCTCCTCCAACATCCTCCAAATAGCTTTTCCTTCCTCTCGTGGGCGTATCACCGTGAGTAACCGGGTGGCATTGGGAAAATTGTAGGGGTCTTCTATTGATTTTCCGTTCACCTCTGTAAATGCAAGCAATTTTCTTAAGTCGGTGAAGTGGTGGCCTTTTGCCCTAGTGATCGCCTCTGCCGAAACTTTGCAAATATCCTCACCAGGGTAGAAGGGCTGTCTCTTCTTTCCCTTCCCTTTGACGGGGGCAGTAACTGATTCACAAGTTTGGAGGGGCGTAGGGGGTCCATATGTGTCGGTTTTCAACGGTGAATGGGGGGGAGTGGGCTTTGGGGCGTGCTTGAGAAGTGGAGAAGGGGGAGGGGGCATTTGTGGTTTCTTAGGGGAAGCAGGGGGGGTGTGTGTCGGGGTCTGTTGTGGTGAGGCGAACGGGGAGGGTCTTGGGGTGCTAATTCGTGCTTTCTTGGAGACAGGGCTGAGCGGTATAAGTTTGTATTCTCTTTCTTTTATGTTTGTTACAGGGGGCGGCATTTTGTGTGGTGAGGTTTTTTGGGGGGGTGGGGAAATGGGTGTTGTTGGGGGTGTATAAATATGGTCTTTGCTTTGGGGCGGGGGGTTAGGTTTGGCTTGAGCTTCTATTCGCAGTTTTTTATTCAGGTTGACTGCGTTAACATAAGAGTTTTTACCGGGATCTTTTGATGTTTTGATTTCCTCCTCTTCCGTCTCTCTTCTGGATTCCTCAAGGGCGAGTCTACCGGGAGTTTTTTTACCTGTAACAATGACCCATGGCTCCTTTTTCCTGTTATCTCCGTTGTCTTCGTTTTCGTTTTCATTTTCTTCCTCTGAGTCCGAAAAGGTTTGTTGGGGGTCTGGTTGTGTCTTTTTTGGGGGCGACTCTGGCAGTGCAAATCCAAGTTTAGGGCCTAGATGTTCTCCAACTCGGGTTTTGGGGTTATTTACGGGTTTTTTTCTTTCTGGACAATCAAACGTTAGATGCCCTATCGCATTGCATCTCCAGCAGGCCGGTTTCCTTCCTGCTACAATGACCGGCAGTTTGTCATTTTCTATCTCAATGTAGTAAGGAATTTCGTTGAATGTTTTCTGATTTATCAGAATGTCAAAATTCCATATTGACAGGTATTGATCACATGTGACCGACATCATTTCTCCGTATTTGTCAAAAAATGCTCCAACGTGAGCGCCCTCGATGAAGAAGGGGACGTTAAAAACTGATATTGTTGTCCTCCGTCTGCCTAAATGCTCCATCCGCAGTACGTATTCAGGAGTTATAATCTCCTTTCTGGCGAGTGTCATGCACTCTTCTTCTGAGCCGAAAAGTGCCGACCAGTTATTGTGTCCTCTTGATTTGATTATTTTTATCGGTCTGTGTCCGACCGACGCTAGAAGTTTAGTGATTACTTCCACCGAAGATCTCACTGCCTTTTTGATCTTCCTGTCCATTACAAACATCGTTAATGTTTTTTTTTCTATTTCCTGCAGCTTTGGGAGGTCGATTAACAGTCCTTTATCCGTGATTTTGGTCTTGTAAGTTTCCATTTTGGATTGGAATTCCTCCAAATTAATAATTACTGCCGGGGGTTTTGTCCAACCCGACGTTCCAGGATGGGGCGAAGATGTAGACCCCATTGTCTTAGCTTTTTCTCTTGTTGGCACAAGGCTAACTGCCATGGCCGGAGAAAAAAATCCGTTACTAAAAAAAAACAGCAGAGAAAAAAAAAAAAAAGTCGTGTTTTTAAATAAATCCGGCTCTAAAAAAGAGAGACCGAATAACAAATATAACAACTGTAACAAATATAACAATAATAATAACGGTAATAACAAGAGAAAAATAGTAATACAAATCGCAGCCAATAAGAAAGAAACCAACAAACACACTTCGATCTTACGGGAACGTTTTAAATCGAGGATTGAATATTTATTCTGTTAAAATACAGAAATGTGGCACAAGGCCAAAAGGGGGGTGGGGAAAGATCGGTCTTCACTAACTTATTCTGACTGGTATAACTTGGCTAGTTTCATTCGTGACCATCATTCACCAAAATACCACATCCACACTACAATCAAGCACCATACACCAAAAGAATTTATACCATGACTATCCTACTTAAAACCCATAATTACATAATATGAGATGGGGGATTTGGGTAATAAAAATTTTATGTACAAAAAAAAATGAATTTATATACAATGAAAAAAAGACCCCGTGTTAGTATAAGGATCCCCCATTTCTAAGTTGTGGCAGATATGCGGATTTTCCAGTCGAAACGCGATGCAGGTCCGAACGCTTTATTAATCTCCACCTCTTTCGAAAATCTCGAAAGGTGACCTGCATCTCTGGAGAATCTGGCTATCTGTCACCTAATCGGGAGAGGGGTTGGGGAATTAAAACTTAAATTGGGAGAAAAAAAAAAAAAAAAAAAAAAAAAAAAAAAAAAAAGGGGGGGGGGGCTAGGCCAAAATAAAACGGGACCCTAATGAAATCATTCATGCACTAGCTAAGTTATGAACAAAAAATAATAGTCAAAAACGGGTCAACTAATCTAGTCTTAAACGGGACAGGATCAACGTTCGTTGGAGAAACCCAAAATTCTTTGCCTAAGGCACGTCCAGATACCACTCTAGACTAGCTCCTCTCACTCGACACAATCGCGCAACTGTCACCCATCTTTCACCAAAATCTGCCGAAGGGAGTTTCGCCTTCTCGGCCTTAATGCGAATCTTCAGACGACACTTGAAAATTCGAATAAGGTCGGGAGCAGCGAAGGTCTCACCGCCGTAGACAACTTTACAACGTGTCTGCCATATCACACCTCTCAACACCGCTAGTAAGCAATAAAACACAAAACGTCTTTTCCTATCATTTGTCGGAGCCCAATTGCTACATATATTAATTGGTTCCAGGTCGAAAGACGTTACATTCAGTACGCGAACCATGAGGCCTGCAACAAACTTAATGAGCGGTGCGACGATGCGGCAATAAACAAAGGCGTGACTTACAGTCTCGTCTTCGTCTCCGCAACGACAACAAAGAGGCGAAGCCTTAATACCAGCTGCATGAAGCCTTTTGCCGACCCAGATAGCATTTCTAATAATCAGCCAGGCCAGAGAAGCCTCGTTATTATCGAAGACCTTTAGCCCAGGCGCCCAAGGCCAGATTGAGCGTAGCTCCCCCCTCGACAAACCGAGCCCCTCAATCTTCTCATCACGAACAGATCCCCTCACTAAGACCCGATACAATGCCTTACGAGACAACAGCAGGGTGTCAGAGAGGCTTTCCTTCACCCGTAAGAGGAACTTCAAGGCCCGTCGACACTCGCGATAAAAGGAGCACTCGCCTCGGGGCAACCTGTGTGCCTCCCCCTCATCCAAGTGCACACTTTTCAAAGCCGGAAAGGCTTTCTTGATGTCTTCCTTCCAGAAGCCACCGTTTCCCTCAACTGGTGTACACATTCGATTCAGGTAATAAAGCCGAAGCGTATGTTGACGAATCTCAACACTTGGCATACCCAAACCGCCCTCAGAAGGATGTAGATAACAGATATCGCGACGGACCTTAGGGGATTTACCAAGCCATAAAAACTGGGAAAGAGCCCGCTGCATTTCAAGCAGTGTATCCGACGGGAGTGGAAGTACTGATAGACGATATAGGATGATCGGATAAATGTGTGAGCAACTCACCTCCGCTCTCCCCTTTAATGAAAGATTTCTACGGGTCCACAGACTAGCTGCGGCCCGAATCGCTTTCAACACTTCCGACCAATTTTTCTCCAGCTGAAGATCAGGACCAAACCAGACGCCGAGTAGCTTGCAAGGCCCGTCAGTCCAGCTGAAGGGTCCCTGTAGGGATGCACCCTTCCAGGCACCGATGCGCAAGCCAACAGACTTGTCGCAGTTAATTTTGGCCCCTGTTATCGTTTCATACATTCTGATTTCTCTGTCGACGACACTAATCTCGGCACTGCTCGTTACAAACACTGTTACGTCGTCGGCATAGGCAGAGTACTTCAGTATGGTGCAAGCACCTGGCAAAGTAACCCCGCGTAGGACCGGGTTCACCCTGAGCCTGCGAAGGAAGGGTTCCAACACAAGCGCATAGAGCATCGGTGAAAGCGGACAACCCTGACGAAGAGATCTGGATAATTTGAAGGGCTTCGACCTCAAACCATTCACTTCCACCAGCACCCCGGGGTTTGCATAAAGGAGGCGAATCCAGGAGCGAAACTGCGGGCCAAAACCGGCCGATGACAAAACAGCCTCCAAGTAGCGATGGTCCACTCTATCGAAAGCTTTGGACTGATCTAAATTGATCAGCGCGGCTTCTGTGTCGACTTTCTCAATGATTAAGCGTATCGCGTGCAAATTATCTTGAATGGTCCTACCCTTCACAGAACAAGTCTGTTCGGGGCTAATCAGACCAGCCAAAACAGTCTGCAGGCGATTTGCTAAAATCTTGGCCAAAATCTTTAACTCTGTGTTTAGCATAGTTAAGGGCCGGAAATTATCAATCCCATCCCCACCATCTTTGCTCTTGCGTAACAATTTCAAAATCCCCTTGGTAAAGTACTCAGGTATTGACCCGTTCCTAAACCAAGCGTTAAATAAAACTGTCAGCAAGGGGACAAAAATGTGCGACAACCTCAAATACAGTTCGTAGGGCAAACCATCGATCCCAGGAGATCTATTCAGGCCGACTCCCTTTAGGGCTTCCATGACTTCATCCTCAGTTATGCAACCTTCGCACCTAGCCGATTCGGTCGCCGCGAGGCGAGAAAAGTCAGCTAAATAGGGGTCGAAATGCGCTAAAGACAAACCGGGCTCCCTGGTGAAAAGATCCTGAAAGTGATTACGAAACGCCTCCAAAATACCTTCGTTTGTGGTCACGGTACGTCCGTCCGGCAATGTGACACGTGCGATATATCGATCGGTAGCATGTCGACGCTCCTCTGCACGCAATTCAGCGGCCATGTTTGCTTCCTCATGAGGCATTCTCTTTAACCTAGCCCTAATTAAAGAAGCTTGGTGTTCCTTGCTAGTCAAGGAGGCGAGCTCCGCCTTAATTATAGTAACATTAGTACAATCCGCCACCGCCACCGCCCTATCTAGTCTAGCTTCTAGTGTCGCTTTCGCTGCTCTAGATTCTAGGTTGAGTCGTTGGCTAAAATCAGCAGAAAAGGACCTAATGGTATTCTTAAATTTTCCCCACCACTTATTCCCAATTATAGCCCCCGTCATTACCCGCTGATATGTTAGTAGTAGCTGTTCCCGGAAACTCTGCACATCGAACAACGAAGTGTTGAGTTTCCAGTACCCAGCCAATCTAGGTTTACGGCTATCTAAGTTTACACGGACACGAACAAGTCTATGATCCGAGTAAACTATATTATGAAAACTTGGACATTCTAATAAATCTACGTCGACTCTTCTAATTAAGAACCGGTCGATATAACTCGAAAGCTGTACCGTACCGGAGCCGCGTCTAGCAGTCCAAGTCCACACTATGTCATGAGGCTTTTCATTTCGGAATTTATCGATAAGATCAAACTCACCGACAAAATCCCGAAATGTCTTTGCATCATGATCTCTGTTAGTACCCCTAGAAGGATTCCCCGTGCGATCTAAATCGGGATCCAGGACCGCGTTCCAGTCTCCCGCTAAGATAACTGAACGAGGTGTGTTCATGAAGCGCTCGATTCGCCGAAAAAAGGGAGCACGCTCAGCCTGGAGGTTGGGCGCATAAACCCCAATCAATCGAAATGCTTTATCTTTTATGGTAACATCCAGAACGCAAAGCCTTCCTTCCGAATCCATGAAACAAGGGTCACACGACGCATTTATAGTCCGCTTCACTAGCCAGGAAACCCCCCTAGAGTTAGAATTGAAGTACGCTGAATAGACATCAAAATCCCTAGACAGCGCACTTAAATAATCACCTTGAATTAAGTGAGTTTCCTGAACACAACATACATCCACTCCGAGGCTTCGAAGGTCCAGGCATAATCGTAATTTCCGAAGATCGGCCTTCAAACCTCGGACATTTACGCTTGCTAGAAAGAGTGCCATTGTAGTGCTTTAGGGTTGAGATTCTCCAACGAACATTGATGAGGTCAAGATACCGGCGGTTTTTCCCATGGAATAAGTGCCCATCGCAGTATTGATGAGGCCATCCTGGGACACACCGCCGACATCAAAGGGGAATATTAATTTAACGGCTCTGTAGAGGGAAGGGTGCAAAAAAATGGGTACCCTCCCATGACAAGATTTTCGTAACTCTCTCAGAGTTGGGGATTTGTGCACCGCTAGTTGGGGGTAGATGTCGAAAGTGATATTTGCCTCCTCCAACATCCTCCAAACAGATTTTCCTTCCTCTCGTGGGCGTATTACCGTGAGTAACCGTGTGGCATTGGGGAAATTGTAGGGGTCTTCTATTGATTTTCCGTTCACCTCTGTAAATGCAAGCAATTTTCTTAAGTCAGTAAAGTGATGGCCTTTTGCCCTGGTGATCGCCTCTGCCGAAACTTTACAAATATCCTCACCAGGGTAGAAGGGCTGTCTTTTCTTACCCTTCCCTTTGACGGGGGCAGTAACTGATTCACAAGTTTGGAGGGGCGTAGGGGGTCCATATGTGTCGGTTTTCAACGGTGAATGGGGGGGAGTAGGCTTTGGGGCGTGCTTGAGAAGTGGAGAAGGGGGAGGGGGCATTTGTGGTTTCTTAGGGGAAGCAGGGGGGGTGTGTGTCGGGGTCTGTTGTGGTGAGGCGAACGGGGAGGGTCTTGGGGTGCTTATTCGTGCTTTCTTGGAGACAGGGCTGAGCGGTATAAGTTTGTATTCTCTTTCTTTTATATTTGTTACAGGGGGCGGCATTTTGTGTGGTGAGGTTTTTGGGGGGGTTGGGGAAATGGGTGTTGTTGGGGGTGAATAAATATGGTCTTTGCTTTGGGGCGGGGGGTTAGGTTTGGCTTGAGCTTCTTTTCTCAGTTTTTTGTTTAAATTCACTGCGTTAACATAAGAGTCCTTTCCGGGATCTTTAGACATTTTAATTTCCTCCTCTTCCGTCTCTCTTCTGGATTCCTCAAGGGCGAGTCTACCGGGAGTTTTTTTACCTGTAACAATGACCCATGGCTCCTTTTTCCTGTTATCTCCGTTGTCTTCGTTTTCGTTTTCATTTTCTTCCTCTGAGTCCGAAAAGGTTTGTTGGGGGTCTGGTTGTGTCTTTTTTGGGGGCGACTCTGGCAGTGCAAATCCAAGTTTAGGGCCTAGATGTTCTCCAACTCGGGTTTTGGGGTTGTTTACGGGTTTTTTTCTTTCTGGACAATCAAACGTTAGATGCCCTATCGCATTGCATCTCCAGCAGGCCGGTTTCCTTCCTGCTACAATGACCGGCAGTTTGTCATTTTCTATCTCAATGTAGTAAGGAATTTCGTTGAATGTTTTCTGATTTATCAGAATGTCAAAATTCCATATTGACAGGTATTGATCACATGTGACCGACATCATTTCTCCGTATTTGTCAAAAAATGCTCCAACGTGAGCGCCCTCGATGAAGAAGGGGACGTTAAAAACTGATATTGTTGTCCTCCGTCTGCCTAAATGCTCCATCCGCAGTACGTATTCAGGAGTTATAATCTCCTTTCTAGCGAGTGTCATGCACTCCTCCTCTGAGCCAAAAAGTGCCGACCAGTTATTGTGTCCTCTTGATTTGATGATTTTTATCGGTCTGTGTCCGACCGACGCTAGAAGTTTAGTGATCACTTCAACCGAAGATCTCACTGCCTTTTTGATCTTCCTGTCCATTACGAACATCGTTAATGTTTTTTTTTCTATTTCCTGCAGCTTTGGGAGGTCGATTAACAGTCCTTTATCCGTGATTTTGGTCTTGTACATTTCCATTTTGGATTGGAATTCCTCCAAATTAATGCTTACTGCCGGGGGTTTTGTCCAACCCGACGTTCCAGGATGGGGCGAAGATGTAGACCCCATAGTCTTAACTTTTTCCCTTGTTGGCACAAGGCTAACTGCCATGGCCGGAGAAAAAAAATCCGTTACTAAAAAAAAACAGCAGAGAAAAAAAAAGTCGTATTTTTAAATAAATCCGGCTCTAAAAAAGAGAGACCGAATAACAAATATAACAACTTTAACAAATATAACAATAATAATAACGGTAATAACAAGAGAAAAATAGTAATACAGATAGCAACCAATAAGAAAGAAATTAACAAACTCGATCTTACGGAAACGTTTTAAATCGAGGATTGAATATTTATTCTGTTAAAATACAGAAATGTGGCACAAGGCCAAAAGGGGGGTGGGGAAAGATCGGTCTTCACTAACTTATTCTGACTGGTATAACTTGGCTAGTTTCATTCGTGACCATCATTCACCAAAATACCACATCCACACTACAATCAAGCACCATACACCAAAAGAATTTATACCATGACTATCCTACTTAAAACCCATAATTACATAATATGAGATGGGGGATTTGGGTAATAAAAATTTTATGTACAAAAAAAAATGAATTTATATACAATGAAAAAAAGACCCCGTGTTAGTATAAGGATCCCCCATTTCTAAGTTGTGGCAGATATGCGGATTTTCCAGTCGAAACGCGATGCAGGTCCGAACGCTTTATTAATCTCCACCTCTTTCGAAAATCTCGAAAGGTGACCTGCATCTCTGGAGAATCTGGCTATCTGTCACCTAATCGGGAGAGGGGTTGGGGAATTAAAACTTAAATTGGGAGAAAAAAAAAAAAAAAAAAAAAAAAAAAAGGGGGGGGGGCTAGGCCAAAATAAAACGGGACCCTAATGAAATCATTCATGCACTAGCTAAGTTATGAACAAAAAATAATAGTCAAAAACGGGTCAACTAATCTAGTCTTAAACGGGACAGGATCAACGTTCGTTGGAGAAACCCAAAATTCTTTGCCTAAGGCACGTCCAGATACCACTCTAGACTAGCTCCTCTCACTCGACACAATCGCGCAACTGTCACCCATCTTTCACCAAAATCTGCCGAAGGGAGTTTCGCCTTCTCGGCCTTAATGCGAATCTTCAGACGACACTTGAAAATTCGAATAAGGTCGGGAGCAGCGAAGGTCTCACCGCCGTAGACAACTTTACAACGTGTCTGCCATATCACACCTCTCAACACCGCTAGTAAGCAATAAAACACAAAACGTCTTTTCCTATCATTTGTCGGAGCCCAATTGCTACATATATTAATTGGTTCCAGGTCGAAAGACGTTACATTCAGTACGCGAACCATGAGGCCTGCAACAAACTTAATGAGCGGTGCGACGATGCGGCAATAAACAAAGGCGTGACTTACAGTCTCGTCTTCGTCTCCGCAACGACAACAAAGAGGCGAAGCCTTAATACCAGCTGCATGAAGCCTTTTGCCGACCCAGATAGCATTTCTAATAATCAGCCAGGCCAGAGAAGCCTCGTTATTATCGAAGACCTTTAGCCCAGGCGCCCAAGGCCAGATTGAGCGTAGCTCCCCCCTCGACAAACCGAGCCCCTCAATCTTCTCATCACGAACAGATCCCCTCACTAAGACCCGATACAATGCCTTACGAGACAACAGCAGGGTGTCAGAGAGGCTTTCCTTCACCCGTAAGAGGAACTTCAAGGCCCGTCGACACTCGCGATAAAAGGAGCACTCGCCTCGGGGCAACCTGTGTGCCTCCCCCTCATCCAAGTGCACACTTTTCAAAGCCGGAAAGGCTTTCTTGATGTCTTCCTTCCAGAAGCCACCGTTTCCCTCAACTGGTGTACACATTCGATTCAGGTAATAAAGCCGAAGCGTATGTTGACGAATCTCAACACTTGGCATACCCAAACCGCCCTCAGAAGGATGTAGATAACAGATATCGCGACGGACCTTAGGGGATTTACCAAGCCATAAAAACTGGGAAAGAGCCCGCTGCATTTCAAGCAGTGTATCCGACGGGAGTGGAAGTACTGATAGACGATATAGGATGATCGGATAAATGTGTGAGCAACTCACCTCCGCTCTCCCCTTTAATGAAAGATTTCTACGGGTCCACAGACTAGCTGCGGCCCGAATCGCTTTCAACACTTCCGACCAATTTTTCTCCAGCTGAAGATCAGGACCAAACCAGACGCCGAGTAGCTTGCAAGGCCCGTCAGTCCAGCTGAAGGGTCCCTGTAGGGATGCACCCTTCCAGGCACCGATGCGCAAGCCAACAGACTTGTCGCAGTTAATTTTGGCCCCTGTTATCGTTTCATACATTCTGATTTCTCTGTCGACGACACTAATCTCGGCACTGCTCGTTACAAACACTGTTACGTCGTCGGCATAGGCAGAGTACTTCAGTATGGTGCAAGCACCTGGCAAAGTAACCCCGCGTAGGACCGGGTTCACCCTGAGCCTGCGAAGGAAGGGTTCCAACACAAGCGCATAGAGCATCGGTGAAAGCGGACAACCCTGACGAAGAGATCTGGATAATTTGAAGGGCTTCGACCTCAAACCATTCACTTCCACCAGCACCCCGGGGTTTGCATAAAGGAGGCGAATCCAGGAGCGAAACTGCGGGCCAAAACCGGCCGATGACAAAACAGCCTCCAAGTAGCGATGGTCCACCCTATCGAAAGCTTTGGACTGATCTAAATTGATCAGCGCGGCTTCTGTGTCGACTTTCTCAATGATTAAGCGTATCGCGTGCAAATTATCTTGAATGGTCCTACCCTTCACAGAACAAGTCTGTTCGGGGCTAATCAGACCAGCCAAAACAGTCTGCAGGCGATTTGCTAAAATCTTGGCCAAAATCTTTAACTCTGTGTTTAGCATAGTTAAGGGCCGGAAATTATCAATCCCATCCCCACCATCTTTGCTCTTGCGTAACAATTTCAAAATCCCCTTGGTAAAGTACTCAGGTATTGACCCGTTCCTAAACCAAGCGTTAAATAAAACTGTCAGCAAGGGGACAAAAATGTGCGACAACCTCAAATACAGTTCGTAGGGCAAACCATCGATCCCAGGAGATCTATTCAGGCCGACTCCCTTTAGGGCTTCCATGACTTCATCCTCAGTTATGCAACCTTCGCACCTAGCCGATTCGGTCGCCGCGAGGCGAGAAAAGTCAGCTAAATAGGGGTCGAAATGCGCTAAAGACAAACCGGGCTCCCTGGTGAAAAGATCCTGAAAGTGATTACGAAACGCCTCCAAAATACCTTCGTTTGTGGTCACGGTACGTCCGTCCGGCAATGTGACACGTGCGATATATCGATCGGTAGCATGTCGACGCTCCTCTGCACGCAATTCAGCGGCCATGTTTGCTTCCTCATGAGGCATTCTCTTTAACCTAGCCCTAATTAAAGAAGCTTGGTGTTCCTTGCTAGTCAAGGAGGCGAGCTCCGCCTTAATTATAGTAACATTAGTACAATCCGCCACCGCCACCGCCCTATCTAGTCTAGCTTCTAGTGTCGCTTTCGCTGCTCTAGATTCTAGGTTGAGTCGTTGGCTAAAATCAGCAGAAAAGGACCTAATGGTATTCTTAAATTTTCCCCACCACTTATTCCCAATTATAGCCCCCGTCATTACCCGCTGATATGTTAGTAGTAGCTGTTCCCGGAAACTCTGCACATCGAACAACGAAGTGTTGAGTTTCCAGTACCCAGCCAATCTAGGTTTACGGCTATCTAAGTTTACACGGACACGAACAAGTCTATGATCCGAGTAAACTATATTATGAAAACTTGGACATTCTAATAAATCTACGTCGACTCTTCTAATTAAGAACCGGTCAATATAACTCGAAAGCTGTACTGAACCGGAGCCGCGTCTAGCAGTCCAAGTCCACACTATGTCATGAGGCTTTTCATTTCGGAATTTATCGATAAGATCAAACTCACCGACAAAATCCCGAAATGTCTTTGCATCATGATCTCTGTTAGTACCCCTAGAAGGATTCCCCGTGCGATCTAAATCGGGATCCAGGACCGCGTTCCAGTCTCCCGCTAAGATAACTGAACGAGGTGTGTTCATGAAGCGCTCGATTCGCCGAAAAAAGGGAGCACGCTCAGCCTGGAGGTTGGGCGCATAAACCCCAATCAATCGAAATGCTTTATCTTTTATGGTAACGTCCAGAACGCAAAGCCTTCCTTCCGAATCCATGAAACAAGGGTCACACGACGCATTTATAGTCCGCTTCACTAGCCAGGAAACCCCCCTAGAGTTAGAATTGAAGTACGCTGAATAGACATCAAAATCCCTAGACAGCGCACTTAAATAATCACCTTGAATTAAGTGAGTTTCCTGAACACAACATACATCCACTCCGAGGCTTCGAAGGTCCAGGCATAATCGTAATTTCCGAAGATCGGCCCTCAAACCTCGGACATTTACGCTTGCTAGAAAGAGTGCCATTGTAGTGCTTTAGGGTTGAGATTCTCCAACGAACATTGATGAGGTCAAGATACCGGCGGTTTTTCCCATGGAATAAGTGCCCATCGCAGTATTGATGAGGCCGTCCTGGGAAACACCGCCGACATCAAAGGGGAAGATTAATTTAACTGCTCTGTAGAGGGAAGGGTGCAAAAAAATGGGTACCCTCCCATGACAAGATTTTCGTAACTCTCTCAGGGTTGGGGATTTGTGCACCGCTAGTTGGGGGTAGATGTCGAAGGTTATGTTTGCCTCCTCCAACATCCTCCAAATAGCTTTTCCTTCCTCTCTTGGGCGTATCACCGTGAGTAACCGTGTGGCATTGGGGAAATTGTAGGGGTCTTCTATTGATTTTCCGTTCACCTCTGTGAATGCTAGCAGTTTCCTTAAGTCGGTGAAGTGGTGGCCTTTTGCCCTAGTGATCGCTTCTGCCGAAACTTTGCAAATATCCTCACCAGGGTAGAAGGGCTGTCTCTTCTTTCCCTTCCCTTTGACGGGGGCCGTAACTGATTCACAAGTTTGGAGGGGCGTAGGGGGTCCATATGTGTCGGTTTTCAACGGTGAATGGGGGGGAGTAGGCTTTGGGGCGTGCTTGAGAAGTGGAGAAGGGGGAGGGGGCATTTGTGGTTTCTTAGGGGAAGCAGGGGGGGTGTGTGTCGGGGTCTGTTGTGGTGAGGCGAACGGGGAGGGTCTTGGGGTGCTTATTCGTGCTTTCTTGGAGACAGGGCTGAGCGGTATAAGTTTGTATTCTCTTTCTTTTATATTTGTTACAGGGGGCGGCATTTTGTGTGGTGAGGTTTTTGGGGGGGTTGGGGAAATGGGTGTTGTTGAGGGTGTATAAATATGGTCTTTGCTTTGGGGCGGGGGGTTAGGTTTGGCTTGAGCTTCTATTCGCAGTTTTTTGTTCAAGTTAACTGCGTTAACATAAGAGTCCTTTCCGGGATCTTTAGACATTTTTATTTCCTCCTCTTCCGTCTCTCTTCTGGATTCCTCAAGGGCGAGTCTACCGGGAGTTTTTTTTCCCGTAACAATGACCCATGGCTCCTTTTTCCGGTTATCTCCGTTGTCTTCGTTTTCGTTTTCATTTTCTTCCTCTGAGTCCGTAAAAGTTTGTTGGGGGTCTGGTTGTGTCTTTTTTGGGGGCGACTCTGGCAGTGCAAATCCAAGTTTAGGGCCTAGATGTTCTCCAACTCGGGTTTTGGGGTTGTTTACGGGTTTTTTCCTTTCTGGACAATCAAACGTTAGATGCCCTATCGCATTGCATCTCCAGCAGGCCGGTTTCCTTCCTGCTACAATGACCGGCAGTTTGTCATTTTCTATCTCAATGTAGTAAGGAATTTCGTTGAATGTTTTCTGATTTATCAGAATGTCAAAATTCCATATTGACAGGTATTGATCACATGTGACCGACATCATTTCTCCGTATTTGTCAAAAAATGCTCCAACGTGAGCGCCCTCGATGAAGAAGGGGACGTTAAACACTGATATTGTTGTCCTTCGTCTGCCTAAGTGCTCCATCCGCAGTACGTATTCAGGAGTTATAATCTCCTTTCTAGCGAGTGTCATGCACTCTTCTTCTGAGCCGAAAAGGGCCGACCAGTTATTGTGTCCTCTGGATTTGATTATTTTTATCGGTCTGTGTCCGACCGACGCTAGAAGTTTTGTGATCACTTCCACCGAAGATCTCACTGCCTTTTTAATCTTCCTGTCCATTACGAACATCGTTAATGTTTTTTTTTCTATTTCCTGCAGCTTTGGGAGGTCGATTAACAGTCCTTTATCTGTGATTTTGGTCTTGTAAGTTTCCATTTTGGATTGGAATTCCTCCAAATTAATAATTACTGCCGGGGGTTTTGTCCAACCCGACGTTCCAGGATGGGGCGAAGATGTAGACCCCATTGTCTTAGCTTTTTCTCTTGTTGGCACAAGGCTAACTGCCATGGCCGGAGAAAAAAAATCCGTTACTAAACAAAAAAAAAAAAAAAAAAAACAGCGGAGAAAAAAAAGTCGTATTTTAAAATAAATCCGGCTCTAAAAAAGAGAGACCGAATAACAAATATAACAACTGTAACAAATATAACAATAATAATAACGGTAATAACAAGAGAAAAATAGTAATACAAATCGCAGCCAATAAGAAAGAAACCAACAAACACACTTCGATCTTACGGGAACGTTTTAAATCGAGGATTGATTATTTATTCTGCATAAAATACAGAAATGTGGCACAAGGCCAAAAAGGGGGTGGGGAAAGATCGGTCTTCACTAACTTATTCTGACTGGTATAACTTGGCTAGTTTCATTCGTGACCATCATTCACCAAAATACCACATCCACACTACAATCAAGCACCATACACCAAAAGAATTTATACCATGACTATCCTACTTAAAACCCATAATTACACAATATGAGATGGGGGATTTGGGTAATAAAAATTTTATGTACAAAAAAAAGTGAATTTATATACAATGAAAAAAAGACCCCGTGTTAGTATAAGGATCCCCCATTTCTAAGTTGTGGCAGATATGCGGATTTTCCAGTCGAAACGCGATGCAGGTCCGAACGCTATATTAATCTCCACCTCTTTCGAAAATCTCGAAAGGTGACCTGCATCTCTGGAGAATCTGGCTATCTGTCACCTAATCGGGAGAGGGGTTGGGGAATTAAAACTTAAATTGGGAGAAAAAAAAAAAAAAAAAAAAAAAAAAAAAAAAAAAAAAAAAAAGGGGGGGGGGGCTAGGCCAAAATAAAACGGGACCCTAATGAAATCATTCATGCACTAGCTAAGTTATGAACAAAAAATATTAGTCAAAAAACGGGTCAACTAATCTAGTCTTAAACGGGACAGGATCGACGTTCGTTGGAGAAACCCAAAATTCTTTGCCTAAGGCACGTCCAGATACCACTCTAGACTAGCTCCTCTCACTCGACACAATCGCGCAACTGTCACCCATCTTTCACCAAAATCTGCCGAAGGGAGTTTCGCCTTCTCGGCCTTAATGCGAATCTTCAGACGACACTTGAAAATTCGAATAAGGTCGGGAGCAGCGAAGGTCTCACCGCCGTAGACAACTTTACAACGTGTCTGCCATATCACACCTCTCAACACCGCTAGTAAGCAATAAAAGACAAAACGTCTTTTCCTATCATTTGTCGGAGCCCAATTGCTACATATATTAATTGGTTCCAGGTCGAAAGACGTTACATTCAGTACGCGAACCATGAGGCCTGCAACAAACTTAATGAGCGGTGCGACGATGCGGCAATAAACAAAGGCGTGACTTACAGTCTCGTCTTCGTCTCCGCAACGACAACAAAGAGGCGAAGCCTTAATACCAGCTGCATGAAGCCTTTTGCCGACCCAGATAGCATTTCTAATAATCAGCCAGGCCAGAGAAGCCTCGTTATTATCGAAGACCTTTAGCCCAGGCGCCCAAGGCCAGATTGAGCGTAGCTCCCCCCTCGACAAACCGAGCCCCTCAATCATTTCATCACGAACAGATCCCCTCACTAAGACCCGATATAATGCCTTACGAGACAACAGCAGGGTGTCAGAGAGGCTTTCCTTCACCCGTAAGAGGAACTTCAAGGCCCGTCGACACTCGCGATAAAAGGAGCACTCGCCTCGGGGCAACCTGTGTGCCTCCCCCTCATCCAAGTGCACACTTTTCAAAGCCGGAAAGGCTTTCTTGATGTCTTCCTTCCAGAAGCCACCGTTTCCCTCAACTGGTGTACACATTCGATTCAGGTAATAAAGCCGAAGCGTATGTTGACGAATCTCAACACTTGGCATACCCAAACCGCCCTCAGAAGGATGTAGATAACAGATATCGCGACGGACCTTAGGGGATTTACCAAGCCATAAAAACTGGGAAATAGCCCGCTGCATTTCAAGCAGTGTATCCGACGGGAGTGGAAGTACTGATAGTCGATATAGGATGATCGGATAAATGTGTGAGCAACTCACCTCCGCTCTCCCCTTTAATGAAAGATTTCTACGGGTCCACAGACCAGCTGCGGCCCGAATCGCTTTCAACACTTCCGACCAATTTTTCTCCAGCTGAAGATCAGGACCAAACCAGACGCCGAGTAGCTTGCAAGGCCCGTCAGTCCAGCTGAAGGGTCCCTGTAGGGATGCACCCTTCCAGGCACCGATGCGCAAGCCAACAGACTTGTCGCAGTTAATTTTGGCCCCTGTTATCGTTTCATACATTCTGATTTCTCTGTCGACGACACTAATCTCGGCACTGCTCGTTACAAACACTGTTACGTCGTCGGCATAGGCAGAGTACTTCAGTATGGTGCAAGCACCTGGCAAAGTAACCCCGCGTAGGACCGGGTTCACCCTGAGCCTGCGAAGGAAGGGTTCCAACACAAGCGCATAGAGCATCGGTGAAAGCGGACAACCCTGACGAAGAGATCTGGATAATTTGAAGGGCTTCGACCTCAAACCATTCACTTCCACCAGCACCCCGGGGTTTGCATAAAGGAGGCGAATCCAGGAGCGAAACTGCGGGCCAAAACCGGCCGATGACAAAACAGCCTCCAAGTAGCGATGGTCTACCCTATCGAAAGCTTTGGACTGATCTAAATTGATCAGCGCGGCTTCTGTGTCGACTTTCTCAATGATTAAGCGTATCGCGTGCAAATTATCTTGAATGGTCCTACCCTTCACAGAACAAGTCTGTTCGGGGCTAATCAGACCAGCCAAAACAGTCTGCAGGCGATTTGCTAAAATCTTGGCCAAAATCTTTAACTCTGTGTTTAGCATAGTTAAGGGCCGGAAATTATCAATCCCATCCCCACCATCTTTGCTCTTGCGTAACAATTTCAAAATCCCCTTGGTAAAGTACTCAGGTATTGACCCGTTCCTAAACCAAGCGTTAAATAAAACTGTCAGCAAGGGGACAAAAATGTGCGACAACCTCAAATACAGTTCGTAGGGCAAACCATCGATCCCAGGAGATCTATTCAGGCCGACTCCCTTTAGGGCTTCCATGACTTCATCCTCAGTTATGCAACCTTCGCACCTAGCCGATTCGGTCGCCGCGAGGCGAGAAAAGTCAGCTAAATAGGGGTCGAAATGCGCTAAAGACAAACCGGGCTCCCTGGTGAAAAGATCCTGAAAGTGATTACGAAACGCCTCCAAAATACCTTCGTTTGTGGTCACGGTACGTCCGTCCGGCAATGTGACACGTGCGATATATCGATCGGTAGCATGTCGACGCTCCTCTGCACGCAATTCAGCGGCCATGTTTGCTTCCTCATGAGGCATTCTCTTTAACCTAGCCCTAATTAAAGAAGCTTGGTGTTCCTTGCTAGTCAAGGAGGCGAGCTCCGCCTTAATTATAGTAACATTAGTACAATCCGCCACCGCCACCGCCCTATCTAGTCTAGCTTCTAGTGTCGCTTTCGCTGCTCTAGATTCTAGGTTGAGTCGTTGGCTAAAATCAGCAGAAAAGGACCTAATGGTATTCTTAAATTTTCCCCACCACTTATTCCCAATTATAGCCCCCGTCATTACCCGCTGATATGTTAGTAGTAGCTGTTCCCGGAAACTCTGCACATCGAACAACGAAGTGTTGAGTTTCCAGTACCCAGCCAATCTAGGTTTACGGCTATCTAAGTTTACACGGACACGAACAAGTCTATGATCCGAGTAAACTATATTATGAAAACTTGGACATTCTAATAAATCTACGTCGACTCTTCTAATTAAGAACCGGTCAATATAACTCGAAAGCTGTACTGAACCGGAGCCGCGTCTAGCAGTCCAAGTCCACACTATGTCATGAGGCTTTTCATTTCGGAATTTATCGATAAGATCAAACTCACCGACAAAATCCCGAAATGTCTTTGCATCATGATCTCTGTTAGTACCCCTAGAAGGATTCCCCGTGCGATCTAAATCGGGATCCAGGACCGCGTTCCAGTCTCCCGCTAAGATAACTGAACGAGGTGTGTTCATGAAGCGCTCGATTCGCCGAAAAAAGGGAGCACGCTCAGCCTGGAGGTTGGGCGCATAAACCCCAATCAATCGAAATGCTTTATCTTTTATGGTAACGTCCAGAACGCAAAGCCTTCCTTCCGAATCCATGAAACAAGGGTCACACGACGCATTTATAGTCCGCTTCACTAGCCAGGAAACCCCCCTAGAGTTAGAATTGAAGTACGCTGAATAGACATCAAAATCCCTAGACAGCGCACTTAAATAATCACCTTGAATTAAGTGAGTTTCCTGAACACAACATACATCCACTCCGAGGCTTCGAAGGTCCAGGCATAATCGTAATTTCCGAAGATCGGCCCTCAAACCTCGGACATTTACGCTTGCTAGAAAGAGTGCCATTGTAGTGCTTTAGGGTTGAGATTCTCCAACGAACATTGATGAGGTCAAGATACCGGCGGTTTTTCCCATGGAATAAGTGCCCATCGCAGTATTGATGAGGCCATCCTGGGACACACCGCCGACATCAAAGGGGAATATTAATTTAACGGCTCTGTAGAGGGAAGGGTGCAAAAAAATGGGTACCCTCCCATGGCAAGATTTTCGTAACTCTCTCAGAGTTGGGGATTTGTGCACCGCTAGTTGGGGGTAGATGTCAAAGGTTATGTTTGCCTCCTCCAACATCCTCCAAATAGCTTTTCCTTCCTCTCGTGGGCGTATAACCGTGAGTAACCGGGTGGCATTGGGGAAGTTGTAGGGGTCTTCTATTGATTTTCCGTTCACCTCTGTAAATGCAAGCAATTTTCTTAAGTCGGTGAAGTGGTGGCCTTTTGCCCTAGTGATCGCCTCTGCCGACACTTTGCAAATATCTTCACCAGGGTAGAAGGGCTGTCTCTTCTTTCCCTTCCCTTTGACGGGGGCAGTAACTGATTCACTAGTTTGGAGGGGCGTAGGGGGTCCATGTGTGTCGGTTTTCAACGGTGAATGGGGGGGAGTAGGCTTTGGGGCGTGCTTGAGAAGTGGAGAAGGGGGAGGGGGCATTTGTGGTTTCTTAGGGGAAGCAGGGGGGGTGTGTGTCGGGGTCTGTTGTGGTGAGGCGAACGGGGAGGGTCTTGGGGTGCTGATTCTTGCTTTCTTGGAGACAGGGCTGAGCGGTATAAGTTTGTATTCTCTTTCTTTTATGTTTGTTACAGGGGGCGGCATTTTGTGTGGTGAGGTTTTTGGGGGGGTTGGGGAAATGGGTGTTGTTGGGGGTGAATAAATATGGTCTTTGCTTTGGGGCGGGGGGTTAGGTTTGGCTTGAGCTTCTTTACGCAGTTTTTTATTCAAGTTAACTGCGTTAACATAAGAGTCCTTTCCGGGATCTTTAGACATTTTTATTTCCTCCTCTTCCGTCTCTCTTCTGGATTCCTCAAGGGCGAGTCTACCGGGAGTTTTTTTCCCCGTTACGATGACCCATGGCTCCTTTTTCCTGTTATCTCCGTTGTCTTCGTTTTCGTTTTCATTTTCTTCCTCTGAGTCCGAAAAAGTTTGTTGGGGGTCTGGTTGTGTCTTTTTTGGGGGCGACTCTGGCAGTGCAAATCCAAGTTTAGGGCCTAGATGCTCTCCAACTCTGGTTTTGGGGTTGTTTACGGGTTTTTTTCTTTCCGGACAATCAAACGTTAGATGCCCTATCGCATTGCATCTCCAGCAGGCCGGTTTCCTTCCTGCTACTATGACCGGCAGTTTGTCATTTTCTATCTCAATGTAGTAAGGGATTTCGTTGAACGTTTTCTGATTTATTAGAATGTCAAAATTCCATATTGAGAGGTACTGATCGCATGTAACCGACATCATTTCTCCGTATTTGTCAAAAAATGCTCCAACGTGAGCGCCCTCGATGAAGAAGGGGACGTTAAAAACTGATATTGTTGTCCTCCGTCTGCCTAAATGCTCCATCCGCAGTACGTATTCAGGAGTTATAATCTCCTTTCTAGCGAGTGTCATGCATTCTTCCTCCGAGCCAAAAAGTGCCGACCAGTTATTGTGTCCTCTTGACTTGATTATTTTTATCGGTCTGTGTCCGACCGACGCTAGAAGTTTAGTGATCACTTCCACCGAAGATCTCACTGCCTTTTTGATCTTCCTGTCCATTACGAACATCGTTAATGTTTTTTTTCCTATTTCCTGCAGCTTTGGGAGGTCGATTAACAGTCCTTTATCCGTGATTTTGGTCTTGTAATTTTCCATTTTGGATTGGAATTCCTCCAAATTAATAATTACTGCCGGGGGTTTTGTCCAACCCGACGTTCCAGGATGGGGCGAAGATGTAGACCCCATAGTCTTAACTTTTTCCCTTGTTGGCACAAGGCTAACTGCCATGGCCGGAGAAAAAAAATCCGTTACTAAAAAAAAAACAGCAGAGAAAAAAAAAAAGTCGTATTTTTAAATAAATCCGGCTCTAAAAAAGAGAGACCGAATAACAAATATAACAACTTTAACAAATATAACAATAATAATAACGGTAATAACAAGAGAAAAATAGTAATACAGATAGCAACCAATAAGAAAGAAATTAACAAACTCGATCTTACGGAAACGTTTTAAATCGAGGATTGAATATTTATTCTGTTAAAATACAGAAATGTGGCACAAGGCCAAAAGGGGGGTGGGGAAAGATCGGTCTTCACTAACTTATTCTGACTGGTATAACTTGGCTAGTTTCATTCGTGACCATCATTCACCAAAATACCACATCCACACTACAATCAAGCACCATACACCAAAAGAATTTATACCATGACTATCCTACTTAAAACCCATAATTACATAATATGAGATGGGGGATTTGGGTAATAAAAATTTTATGTACAAAAAAAAAATGAATTTATATACAATGAAAAAAAGACCCCGTGTTAGTATAAGGATCCCCCATTTCTAAGTTGTGGCAGATATGCGGATTTTCCAGTCGAAACGCGATGCAGGTCCGAACGCTTTATTAATCTCCACCTCTTTCGAAAATCTCGAAAGGTGACCTGCATCTCTGGAGAATCTGGCTATCTGTCACCTAATCGGGAGAGGGGTTGGGGAATTAAAACTTAAATTGGGAGAAAAAAAAAAAAAAAAAAAAAAAAAAAAAAAAAAAAAGGGGGGGGGGGCTAGGCCAAAATAAAACGGGACCCTAATGAAATCATTCATGCACTAGCTAAGTTATGAACAAAAAATAATAGTCAAAAACGGGTCAACTAATCTAGTCTTAAACGGGACAGGATCAACGTTCGTTGGAGAAACCCAAAATTCTTTGCCTAAGGCACGTCCAGATACCACTCTAGACTAGCTCCTCTCACTCGACACAATCGCGCAACTGTCACCCATCTTTCACCAAAATCTGCCGAAGGGAGTTTCGCCTTCTCGGCCTTAATGCGAATCTTCAGACGACACTTGAAAATTCGAATAAGGTCGGGAGCAGCGAAGGTCTCACCGCCGTAGACAACTTTACAACGTGTCTGCCATATCACACCTCTCAACACCGCTAGTAAGCAATAAAACACAAAACGTCTTTTCCTATCATTTGTCGGAGCCCAATTGCTACATATATTAATTGGTTCCAGGTCGAAAGACGTTACATTCAGTACGCGAACCATGAGGCCTGCAACAAACTTAATGAGCGGTGCGACGATGCGGCAATAAACAAAGGCGTGACTTACAGTCTCGTCTTCGTCTCCGCAACGACAACAAAGAGGCGAAGCCTTAATACCAGCTGCATGAAGCCTTTTGCCGACCCAGATAGCATTTCTAATAATCAGCCAGGCCAGAGAAGCCTCGTTATTATCGAAGACCTTTAGCCCAGGCGTCCAAGGCCAGATTGAGCGTAGCTCCCCCCTCGACAAACCGAGCCCCTCAATCTTCTCATCACGAACAGATCCCCTCACTAAGACCCGATACAATGCCTTACGAGACAACAGCAGGGTGTCAGAGAGGCTTTCCTTCACCCGTAAGAGGAACTTCAAGGCCCGTCGACACTCGCGATAAAAGGAGCACTCGCCTCGGGGCAACCTGTGTGCCTCCCCCTCATCCAAGTGCACACTTTTCAAAGCCGGAAAGGCTTTCTTGATGTCTTCCTTCCAGAAGCCACCGTTTCCCTCAACTGGTGTACACATTCGATTCAGGTAATAAAGCCGAAGCGTATGTTGACGAATCTCAACACTTGGCATACCCAAACCGCCCTCAGAAGGATGTAGATAACAGATATCGCGACGGACCTTAGGGGATTTACCAAGCCATAAAAACTGGGAAAGAGCCCGCTGCATTTCAAGCAGTGTATCCGACGGGAGTGGAAGTACTGATAGACGATATAGGATGATCGGATAAATGTGTGAGCAACTCACCTCCGCTCTCCCCTTTAATGAAAGATTTCTACGGGTCCACAGACTAGCTGCGGCCCGAATCGCTTTCAACACTTCCGACCAATTTTTCTCCAGCTGAAGATCAGGACCAAACCAGACGCCGAGTAGCTTGCAAGGCCCGTCAGTCCAGCTGAAGGGTCCCTGTAGGGATGCACCCTTCCAGGCACCGATGCGCAAGCCAACAGACTTGTCGCAGTTAATTTTGGCCCCTGTTATCGTTTCATACATTCTGATTTCTCTGTCGACGACACTAATCTCGGCACTGCTCGTTACAAACACTGTTACGTCGTCGGCATAGGCAGAGTACTTCAGTATGGTGCAAGCACCTGGCAAAGTAACCCCGCGTAGGACCGGGTTCACCCTGAGCCTGCGAAGGAAGGGTTCCAACACAAGCGCATAGAGCATCGGTGAAAGCGGACAACCCTGACGAAGAGATCTGGATAATTTGAAGGGCTTCGACCTCAAACCATTCACTTCCACCAGCACCCCGGGGTTTGCATAAAGGAGGCGAATCCAGGAGCGAAACTGCGGGCCAAAACCGGCCGATGACAAAACAGCCTCCAAGTAGCGATGGTCCACCCTATCGAAAGCTTTGGACTGATCTAAATTGATCAGCGCGGCTTCTGTGTCGACTTTCTCAATGATTAAGCGTATCGCGTGCAAATTATCTTGAATGGTCCTACCCTTCACAGAACAAGTCTGTTCGGGGCTAATCAGACCAGCCAAAACAGTCTGCAGGCGATTTGCTAAAATCTTGGCCAAAATCTTTAACTCTGTGTTTAGCATAGTTAAGGGCCGGAAATTATCAATCCCATCCCCACCATCTTTGCTCTTGCGTAACAATTTCAAAATCCCCTTGGTAAAGTACTCAGGTATTGACCCGTTCCTAAACCAAGCGTTAAATAAAACTGTCAGCAAGGGGACAAAAATGTGCGACAACCTCAAATACAGTTCGTAGGGCAAACCATCGATCCCAGGAGATCTATTCAGGCCGACTCCCTTTAGGGCTTCCATGACTTCATCCTCAGTTATGCAACCTTCGCACCTAGCCGATTCGGTCGCCGCGAGGCGAGAAAAGTCAGCTAAATAGGGGTCGAAATGCGCTAAAGACAAACCGGGCTCCCTGGTGAAAAGATCCTGAAAGTGATTACGAAACGCCTCCAAAATACCTTCGTTTGTGGTCACGGTACGTCCGTCCGGCAATGTGACACGTGCGATATATCGATCGGTAGCATGTCGACGCTCCTCTGCACGCAATTCAGCGGCCATGTTTGCTTCCTCATGAGGCATTCTCTTTAACCTAGCCCTAATTAAAGAAGCTTGGTGTTCCTTGCTAGTCAAGGAGGCGAGCTCCGCCTTAATTATAGTAACATTAGTACAATCCGCCACCGCCACCGCCCTATCTAGTCTAGCTTCTAGTGTCGCTTTCGCTGCTCTAGATTCTAGGTTGAGTCGTTGGCTAAAATCAGCAGAAAAGGACCTAATGGTATTCTTAAATTTTCCCCACCACTTATTCCCAATTATAGCCCCCGTCATTACCCGCTGATATGTTAGTAGTAGCTGTTCCCGGAAACTCTGCACATCGAACAACGAAGTGTTGAGTTTCCAGTACCCAGCCAATCTAGGTTTACGGCTATCTAAGTTTACACGGACACGAACAAGTCTATGATCCGAGTAAACTATATTATGAAAACTTGGACATTCTAATAAATCTACGTCGACTCTTCTAATTAAGAACCGGTCAATATAACTCGAAAGCTGTACTGAACCGGAGCCGCGTCTAGCAGTCCAAGTCCACACTATGTCATGAGGCTTTTCATTTCGGAATTTATCGATAAGATCAAACTCACCGACAAAATCCCGAAATGTCTTTGCATCATGATCTCTGTTAGTACCCCTAGAAGGATTCCCCGTGCGATCTAAATCGGGATCCAGGACCGCGTTCCAGTCTCCCGCTAAGATAACTGAACGAGGTGTGTTCATGAAGCGCTCGATTCGCCGAAAAAAGGGAGCACGCTCAGCCTGGAGGTTGGGCGCATAAACCCCAATCAATCGAAATGCTTTATCTTTTATGGTAACGTCCAGAACGCAAAGCCTTCCTTCCGAATCCATGAAACAAGGGTCACACGACGCATTTATAGTCCGCTTCACTAGCCAGGAAACCCCCCTAGAGTTAGAATTGAAGTACGCTGAATAGACATCAAAATCCCTAGACAGCGCACTTAAATAATCACCTTGAATTAAGTGAGTTTCCTGAACACAACATACATCCACTCCGAGGCTTCGAAGGTCCAGGCATAATCGTAATTTCCGAAGATCGGCCCTCAAACCTCGGACATTTACGCTTGCTAGAAAGAGTGCCATTGTAGTGCTTTAGGGTTGAGATTCTCCAACGAACATTGATGAGGTCAAGATACCGGCGGTTTTTCCCATGGAATAAGTGCCCATCGCAGTATTGATGAGGCCGTCCTGGGAAACACCGCCGACATCAAAGGGGAAGATTAATTTAACTGCTCTGTAGAGGGAAGGGTGCAAAAAAATGGGTACCCTCCCATGACAAGATTTTCGTAACTCTCTCAGGGTTGGGGATTTGTGCACCGCTAGTTGGGGGTAGATGTCGAAGGTTATGTTTGCCTCCTCCAACATCCTCCAAATAGCTTTTCCTTCCTCTCTTGGGCGTATCACCGTGAGTAACCGTGTGGCATTGGGGAAGTTGTAGGGGTCTTCTATTGATTTTCCGTTCACCTCTGTAAATGCAAGCAATTTTCTTAAGTCGGTGAAGTGGTGGCCTTTTGCCCTAGTGATCGCCTCTGCCGACACTTTGCAAATATCTTCACCAGGGTAGAAGGGCTGTCTCTTCTTTCCCTTCCCTTTGACGGGGGCAGTAACTGATTCACTAGTTTGGAGGGGCGTAGGGGGTCCATGTGTGTCGGTTTTCAACGGTGAATGGGGGGGAGTAGGCTTTGGGGCGTGCTTGAGAAGTGGAGAAGGGGGAGGGGGCATTTGTGGTTTCTTAGGGGAAGCAGGGGGGGTGTGTGTCGGGGTCTGTTGTGGTGAGGCGAACGGGGAGGGTCTTGGGGTGCTGATTCTTGCTTTCTTGGAGACAGGGCTGAGCGGTATAAGTTTGTATTCTCTTTCTTTTATGTTTGTTACAGGGGGCGGCATTTTGTGTGGTGAGGTTTTTGGGGGGGTTGGGGAAATGGGTGTTGTTGGGGGTGAATAAATATGGTCTTTGCTTTGGGGCGGGGGGTTAGGTTTGGCTTGAGCTTCTTTACGCAGTTTTTTATTCAAGTTAACTGCGTTAACATAAGAGTCCTTTCCGGGATCTTTAGACATTTTTATTTCCTCCTCTTCCGTCTCTCTTCTGGATTCCTCAAGGGCGAGTCTACCGGGAGTTTTTTTACCTGTAACAATGACCCATGGCTCCTTTTTCCTGTTATCTCCATTGTCTTCGTTTTCGTTTTCATTTTCTTCCTCTGAGTCCGTAAAAGTTTGTTGGGGGTCTGGTTGTGTCTTTTTTGGGGGCGACTCTGGCAGTGCAAATCCAAGTTTAGGGCCTAGATGCTCTCCAACTCTGGTTTTGGGGTTGTTTACGGGTTTTTTTCTTTCTGGACAATCAAACGTTAGATGCCCTATCGCATTGCATCTCCAGCAGGCCGGTTTCCTTCCTGCTACTATGACCGGCAGTTTGTCATTTTCTATCTCGATGTAGTAAGGAATTTCGTTGAAAGTTTTCTGATTTATTAGAATGTCAAAATTCCATATTGAGAGGTACTGATCGCATGTAACCGACATCATTTCTCCGTATTTGTCAAAAAATGCTCCAACGTGAGCGCCCTCGATGAAGAAGGGGACGTTAAATACTGATATTGTTGTCCTTCGTCTGCCTAAATGCTCCATCCGCAGTACGTATTCAGGAGTTATAATCTCTTTTCTGGCGAGTGTCATGCATTCTTCTTCCGATCCAAAAAGTGCCGACCAGTTATTGTGTCCTCTGGATTTGATGATTTTTATCGGTCTGTGTCCGACCGACGCTAGAAGTTTAGTGATTACTTCCACCGAAGATCTCACTGCCTTTTTGATCTTCCTGTCCATTACGAACATCGTTAATGTTTTTTTTTCTATTTCCTGCAGCTTTGGGAGGTCGATTAACAGTCCTTTATCCGTGATTTTGGTCTTGTACATTTCCATTTTGGATTGGAATTCCTCCAAATTAATGTTTACTGCCGGGGGTTTTGTCCAACCCGACGTTCCAGGATGGGGCGAAGATGTAGACCCCATAGTCTTAACTTTTTCCCTTGTTGGCACAAGGCTAACTGCCATGGCCGGAGAAAAAAAATCCGTTACTAAAAAAAAACAGCAGAGAAAAAAAAAAAAAAAAGTCGTATTTTTAAATAAATCCGGCTCTAAAAAAGAGAGACCGAATAACAAATATAACAACTTTAACAAATATAACAATAATAATAACGGTAATAACAAGAGAAAAATAGTAATACAGATAGCAACCAATAAGAAAGAAATTAACAAACTCGATCTTACGGAAACTTAAATCGAGGATTGAATATTTATTCTGTTAAAATACAGAAATGTGGCACAAGGCCAAAAGGGGGGTGGGGAAAGATCGGTCTTCACTAACTTATTCTGACTGGTATAACTTGGCTAGTTTCATTCGTGACCATCATTCACCAAAATACCACATCCACACTACAATCAAGCACCATACACCAAAAGAATTTATACCATGACTATCCTACTTAAAACCCATAATTACATAATATGAGATGGGGGATTTGGGTAATAAAAATTTTATGTACAAAAAAAAAATGAATTTATATACAATGAAAAAAAGACCCCGTGTTAGTATAAGGATCCCCCATTTCTAAGTTGTGGCAGATATGCGGATTTTCCAGTCGAAACGCGATGCAGGTCCGAACGCTTTATTAATCTCCACCTCTTTCGAAAATCTCGAAAGGTGACCTGCATCTCTGGAGAATCAGGCTATCTGTCACCTAATCGGGAGAGGGGTTGGGGAATTAAAACTTAAATTGGGAGAAAAAAAAAAAAAAAAAAAAAAAAAAAAAAAAAAAGAGGGGGGGGGGCTAGGCCAAAATAAAACGGGACCCTAATGAAATCATTCATGCACTAGCTAAGTTATGAACAAAAAATATTAGTCAAAAAACGGGTCAACTAATCTAGTCTTAAACGGGACAGGATCGACGTTCGTTGGAGAAACCCAAAATTCTTTGCCTAAGGCACGTCCAGATACCACTCTAGACTAGCTCCTCTCACTCGACACAATCGCGCAACTGTCACCCATCTTTCACCAAAATCTGCCGAAGGGAGTTTCGCCTTCTCGGCCTTAATGCGAATCTTCAGACGACACTTGAAAATTCGAATAAGGTCGGGAGCAGCGAAGGTCTCACCGCCGTAGACAACTTTACAACGTGTCTGCCATATCACACCTCTCAACACCGCTAGTAAGCAATAAAAGACAAAACGTCTTTTCCTATCATTTGTCGGAGCCCAATTGCTACATATATTAATTGGTTCCAGGTCGAAAGACGTTACATTCAGTACGCGAACCATGAGGCCTGCAACAAACTTAATGAGCGGTGCGACGATGCGGCAATAAACAAAGGCGTGACTTACAGTCTCGTCTTCGTCTCCGCAACGACAACAAAGAGGCGAAGCCTTAATACCAGCTGCATGAAGCCTTTTGCCGACCCAGATAGCATTTCTAATAATCAGCCAGGCCAGAGAAGCCTCGTTATTATCGAAGACCTTTAGCCCAGGCGCCCAAGGCCAGATTGAGCGTAGCTCCCCCCTCGACAAACCGAGCCCCTCAATCATTTCATCACGAACAGATCCCCTCACTAAGACCCGATATAATGCCTTACGAGACAACAGCAGGGTGTCAGAGAGGCTTTCCTTCACCCGTAAGAGGAACTTCAAGGCCCGTCGACACTCGCGATAAAAGGAGCACTCGCCTCGGGGCAACCTGTGTGCCTCCCCCTCATCCAAGTGCACACTTTTCAAAGCCGGAAAGGCTTTCTTGATGTCTTCCTTCCAGAAGCCACCGTTTCCCTCAACTGGTGTACACATTCGATTCAGGTAATAAAGCCGAAGCGTATGTTGACGAATCTCAACACTTGGCATACCCAAACCGCCCTCAGAAGGATGTAGATAACAGATATCGCGACGGACCTTAGGGGATTTACCAAGCCATAAAAACTGGGAAAGAGCCCGCTGCATTTCAAGCAGTGTATCCGACGGGAGTGGAAGTACTGATAGTCGATATAGGATGATCGGATAAATGTGTGAGCAACTCACCTCCGCTCTCCCCTTTAATGAAAGATTTCTACGGGTCCACAGACCAGCTGCGGCCCGAATCGCTTTCAACACTTCCGACCAATTTTTCTCCAGCTGAAGATCAGGACCAAACCAGACGCCGAGTAGCTTGCAAGGCCCGTCAGTCCAGCTGAAGGGTCCCTGTAGGGATGCACCCTTCCAGGCACCGATGCGCAAGCCAACAGACTTGTCGCAGTTAATTTTGGCCCCTGTTATCGTTTCATACATTCTGATTTCTCTGTCGACGACACTAATCTCGGCACTGCTCGTTACAAACACTGTTACGTCGTCGGCATAGGCAGAGTACTTCAGTATGGTGCAAGCACCTGGCAAAGTAACCCCGCGTAGGACCGGGTTCACCCTGAGCCTGCGAAGGAAGGGTTCCAACACAAGCGCATAGAGCATCGGTGAAAGCGGACAACCCTGACGAAGAGATCTGGATAATTTGAAGGGCTTCGACCTCAAACCATTCACTTCCACCAGCACCCCGGGGTTTGCATAAAGGAGGCGAATCCAGGAGCGAAACTGCGGGCCAAAACCGGCCGATGACAAAACAGCCTCCAAGTAGCGATGGTCTACCCTATCGAAAGCTTTGGACTGATCTAAATTGATCAGCGCGGCTTCTGTGTCGACTTTCTCAATGATTAAGCGTATCGCGTGCAAATTATCTTGAATGGTCCTACCCTTCACAGAACAAGTCTGTTCGGGGCTAATCAGACCAGCCAAAACAGTCTGCAGGCGATTTGCTAAAATCTTGGCCAAAATCTTTAACTCTGTGTTTAGCATAGTTAAGGGCCGGAAATTATCAATCCCATCCCCACCATCTTTGCTCTTGCGTAACAATTTCAAAATCCCCTTGGTAAAGTACTCAGGTATTGACCCGTTCCTAAACCAAGCGTTAAATAAAACTGTCAGCAAGGGGACAAAAATGTGCGACAACCTCAAATACAGTTCGTAGGGCAAACCATCGATCCCAGGAGATCTATTCAGGCCGACTCCCTTTAGGGCTTCCATGACTTCATCCTCAGTTATGCAACCTTCGCACCTAGCCGATTCGGTCGCCGCGAGGCGAGAAAAGTCAGCTAAATAGGGGTCGAAATGCGCTAAAGACAAACCGGGCTCCCTGGTGAAAAGATCCTGAAAGTGATTACGAAACGCCTCCAAAATACCTTCGTTTGTGGTCACGGTACGTCCGTCCGGCAATGTGACACGTGCGATATATCGATCGGTAGCATGTCGACGCTCCTCTGCACGCAATTCAGCGGCCATGTTTGCTTCCTCATGAGGCATTCTCTTTAACCTAGCCCTAATTAAAGAAGCTTGGTGTTCCTTGCTAGTCAAGGAGGCGAGCTCCGCCTTAATTATAGTAACATTAGTACAATCCGCCACCGCCACCGCCCTATCTAGTCTAGCTTCTAGTGTCGCTTTCGCTGCTCTAGATTCTAGGTTGAGTCGTTGGCTAAAATCAGCAGAAAAGGACCTAATGGTATTCTTAAATTTTCCCCACCACTTATTCCCAATTATAGCCCCCGTCATTACCCGCTGATATGTTAGTAGTAGCTGTTCCCGGAAACTCTGCACATCGAACAACGAAGTGTTGAGTTTCCAGTACCCAGCCAATCTAGGTTTACGGCTATCTAAGTTTACACGGACACGAACAAGTCTATGATCCGAGTAAACTATATTATGAAAACTTGGACATTCTAATAAATCTACGTCGACTCTTCTAATTAAGAACCGGTCAATATAACTCGAAAGCTGTACTGAACCGGAGCCGCGTCTAGCAGTCCAAGTCCACACTATGTCATGAGGCTTTTCATTTCGGAATTTATCGATAAGATCAAACTCACCGACAAAATCCCGAAATGTCTTTGCATCATGATCTCTGTTAGTACCCCTAGGATTCCCCGTGCGATCTAAATCGGGATCCAGGACCGCGTTCCAGTCTCCCGCTAAGATAACTGAACGAGGTGTGTTCATGAAGCGCTCGATTCGCCGAAAAAAGGGAGCACGCTCAGCCTGGAGGTTGGGCGCATAAACCCCAATCAATCGAAATGCTTTATCTTTTATGGTAACGTCCAGAACGCAAAGCCTTCCTTCCGAATCCATGAAACAAGGGTCACACGACGCATTTATAGTCCGCTTCACTAGCCAGGAAACCCCCCTAGAGTTAGAATTGAAGTACGCTGAATAGACATCAAAATCCCTAGACAGCGCACTTAAATAATCACCTTGAATTAAGTGAGTTTCCTGAACACAACATACATCCACTCCGAGGCTTCGAAGGTCCAGGCATAATCGTAATTTCCGAAGATCGGCCCTCAAACCTCGGACATTTACGCTTGCTAGAAAGAGTGCCATTGTAGTGCTTTAGGGTTGAGATTCTCCAACGAACATTGATGAGGTCAAGATACCGGCGGTTTTTCCCATGGAATAAGTGCCCATCGCAGTATTGATGAGGCCATCCTGGGACACACCGCCGACATCAAAGGGGAATATTAATTTAACGGCTCTGTAGAGGGAAGGGTGCAAAAAAATGGGTACCCTCCCATGGCAAGATTTTCGTAACTCTCTCAGAGTTGGGGATTTGTGCACCGCTAGTTGGGGGTAGATGTCAAAGGTTATGTTTGCCTCCTCCAACATCCTCCATACAGCTTTTCCTTCCTCTCGTGGGCGTATTACCGTGAGTAACCGTGTGGCATTGGGGAAATTGTAGGGGTCTTCTGTTGATTTTCCGTTCACCTCTGTGAATGCTAGCAGTTTCCTTAAGTCTGTGAAGTGGTGGCCTTTTGCCCTAGTGATCGCTTCTGCCGAAACTTTGCATATATCCTCCCCAGGGTAGAAGGGCTGTCTCTTCTTTCCCTTCCCTTTGACGGGGGCAGTAACTGATTCACAAGTTTGGAGGGGCGTAGGGGGTCCATATGTGTCGGTTTTCAACGGTGAATGGGGGGGAGTAGGCTTTGGGGCGTGCTTGAGAAGTGGAGAAGGGGGAGGGGGCATTTGTGGTTTCTTAGGGGAAGCAGGGGGGGTGTGTGTCGGGGTCTGTTGTGGTGAGGCGAACGGGGAGGGTCTTGGGGTGCTTATTCGTGCTTTCTTGGAGACAGGGCTGAGCGGTATAAGTTTGTATTCTCTTTCTTTTATATTTGTTACAGGGGGCGGCATTTTGTGTGGTGAGGTTTTTGGGGGGGTTGGGGAAATGGGTGTTGTTGGGGGTGAATAAATATGGTCTTTGCTTTGGGGCGGGGGGTTAGGTTTGGCTTGAGCTTCTTTTCTCAGTTTTTTGTTTAAATTCACTGCGTTAACATAAGAGTCCTTTCCGGGATCTTTAGACATTTTAATTTCCTCCTCTTCCGTCTCTCTTCTGGATTCCTCAAGGGCGAGTCTACCGGGAGTTTTTTTACCTGTAACAATGACCCATGGCTCCTTTTTCCTGTTATCTCCGTTGTCTTCGTTTTCGTTTTCATTTTCTTCCTCTGAGTCCGAAAAGGTTTGTTGGGGGTCTGGTTGTGTCTTTTTTGGGGGCGACTCTGGCAGTGCAAATCCAAGTTTAGGGCCTAGATGTTCTCCAACTCGGGTTTTGGGGTTGTTTACGGGTTTTTTTCTTTCTGGACAATCAAACGTTAGATGCCCTATCGCATTGCATCTCCAGCAGGCCGGTTTCCTTCCTGCTACAATGACCGGCAGTTTGTCATTTTCTATCTCAATGTAGTAAGGAATTTCGTTGAATGTTTTCTGATTTATCAGAATGTCAAAATTCCATATTGACAGGTATTGATCACATGTGACCGACATCATTTCTCCGTATTTGTCAAAAAATGCTCCAACGTGAGCGCCCTCGATGAAGAAGGGGACGTTAAAAACTGATATTGTTGTCCTCCGTCTGCCTAAATGCTCCATCCGCAGTACGTATTCAGGAGTTATAATCTCCTTTCTAGCGAGTGTCATGCACTCCTCCTCTGAGCCAAAAAGTGCCGACCAGTTATTGTGTCCTCTTGATTTGATGATTTTTATCGGTCTGTGTCCGACCGACGCTAGAAGTTTAGTGATCACTTCAACCGAAGATCTCACTGCCTTTTTGATCTTCCTGTCCATTACGAACATCGTTAATGTTTTTTTTTCTATTTCCTGCAGCTTTGGGAGGTCGATTAACAGTCCTTTATCCGTGATTTTGGTCTTGTACATTTCCATTTTGGATTGGAATTCCTCCAAATTAATGCTTACTGCCGGGGGTTTTGTCCAACCCGACGTTCCAGGATAGGGGCGAAGATGTAGACCCCATAGTCTTAACTTTTTCCCTTGTTGGCACAAGGCTAACTGCCATGGCCGGAGAAAAAAAATCCGTTACTAAAAAAAAAACAGCAGAGAAAAAAAAAAAAAAGTCGTATTTTTAAATAAATCCGGCTCTAAAAAAGAGAGACCGAATAACAAATATAACAACTTTAACAAATATAACAATAATAATAACGGTAATAACAAGAGAAAAATAGTAATACAGATAGCAACCAATAAGAAAGAAATTAACAAACTCGATCTTACGGAAACGTTTTAAATCGAGGATTGAATATTTATTCTGTTAAAATACAGAAATGTGGCACAAGGCCAAAAGGGGGGTGGGGAAAGATCGGTCTTCACTAACTTATTCTGACTGGTATAACTTGGCTAGTTTCATTCGTGACCATCATTCACCAAAATACCACATCCACACTACAATCAAGCACCATACACCAAAAGAATTTATACCATGACTATCCTACTTAAAACCCATAATTACATAATATGAGATGGGGGATTTGGGTAATAAAAATTTTATGTACAAAAAAAAAATGAATTTATATACAATGAAAAAAAGACCCCGTGTTAGTATAAGGATCCCCCATTTCTAAGTTGTGGCAGATATGCGGATTTTCCAGTCGAAACGCGATGCAGGTCCGAACGCTTTATTAATCTCCACCTCTTTCGAAAATCTCGAAAGGTGACCTGCATCTCTGGAGAATCAGGCTATCTGTCACCTAATCGGGAGAGGGGTTGGGGAATTAAAACTTAAATTGGGAGAAAAAAAAAAAAAAAAAAAAAAAAAAAAAAAAAAAAAGAGGGGGGGGGGCTAGGCCAAAATAAAACGGGACCCTAATGAAATCATTCATGCACTAGCTAAGTTATGAACAAAAAATATTAGTCAAAAAACGGGTCAACTAATCTAGTCTTAAACGGGACAGGATCGACGTTCGTTGGAGAAACCCAAAATTCTTTGCCTAAGGCACGTCCAGATACCACTCTAGACTAGCTCCTCTCACTCGACACAATCGCGCAACTGTCACCCATCTTTCACCAAAATCTGCCGAAGGGAGTTTCGCCTTCTCGGCCTTAATGCGAATCTTCAGACGACACTTGAAAATTCGAATAAGGTCGGGAGCAGCGAAGGTCTCACCGCCGTAGACAACTTTACAACGTGTCTGCCATATCACACCTCTCAACACCGCTAGTAAGCAATAAAAGACAAAACGTCTTTTCCTATCATTTGTCGGAGCCCAATTGCTACATATATTAATTGGTTCCAGGTCGAAAGACGTTACATTCAGTACGCGAACCATGAGGCCTGCAACAAACTTAATGAGCGGTGCGACGATGCGGCAATAAACAAAGGCGTGACTTACAGTCTCGTCTTCGTCTCCGCAACGACAACAAAGAGGCGAAGCCTTAATACCAGCTGCATGAAGCCTTTTGCCGACCCAGATAGCATTTCTAATAATCAGCCAGGCCAGAGAAGCCTCGTTATTATCGAAGACCTTTAGCCCAGGCGCCCAAGGCCAGATTGAGCGTAGCTCCCCCCTCGACAAACCGAGCCCCTCAATCATTTCATCACGAACAGATCCCCTCACTAAGACCCGATATAATGCCTTACGAGACAACAGCAGGGTGTCAGAGAGGCTTTCCTTCACCCGTAAGAGGAACTTCAAGGCCCGTCGACACTCGCGATAAAAGGAGCACTCGCCTCGGGGCAACCTGTGTGCCTCCCCCTCATCCAAGTGCACACTTTTCAAAGCCGGAAAGGCTTTCTTGATGTCTTCCTTCCAGAAGCCACCGTTTCCCTCAACTGGTGTACACATTCGATTCAGGTAATAAAGCCGAAGCGTATGTTGACGAATCTCAACACTTGGCATACCCAAACCGCCCTCAGAAGGATGTAGATAACAGATATCGCGACGGACCTTAGGGGATTTACCAAGCCATAAAAACTGGGAAAGAGCCCGCTGCATTTCAAGCAGTGTATCCGACGGGAGTGGAAGTACTGATAGTCGATATAGGATGATCGGATAAATGTGTGAGCAACTCACCTCCGCTCTCCCCTTTAATGAAAGATTTCTACGGGTCCACAGACCAGCTGCGGCCCGAATCGCTTTCAACACTTCCGACCAATTTTTCTCCAGCTGAAGATCAGGACCAAACCAGACGCCGAGTAGCTTGCAAGGCCCGTCAGTCCAGCTGAAGGGTCCCTGTAGGGATGCACCCTTCCAGGCACCGATGCGCAAGCCAACAGACTTGTCGCAGTTAATTTTGGCCCCTGTTATCGTTTCATACATTCTGATTTCTCTGTCGACGACACTAATCTCGGCACTGCTCGTTACAAACACTGTTACGTCGTCGGCATAGGCAGAGTACTTCAGTATGGTGCAAGCACCTGGCAAAGTAACCCCGCGTAGGACCGGGTTCACCCTGAGCCTGCGAAGGAAGGGTTCCAACACAAGCGCATAGAGCATCGGTGAAAGCGGACAACCCTGACGAAGAGATCTGGATAATTTGAAGGGCTTCGACCTCAAACCATTCACTTCCACCAGCACCCCGGGGTTTGCATAAAGGAGGCGAATCCAGGAGCGAAACTGCGGGCCAAAACCGGCCGATGACAAAACAGCCTCCAAGTAGCGATGGTCTACCCTATCGAAAGCTTTGGACTGATCTAAATTGATCAGCGCGGCTTCTGTGTCGACTTTCTCAATGATTAAGCGTATCGCGTGCAAATTATCTTGAATGGTCCTACCCTTCACAGAACAAGTCTGTTCGGGGCTAATCAGACCAGCCAAAACAGTCTGCAGGCGATTTGCTAAAATCTTGGCCAAAATCTTTAACTCTGTGTTTAGCATAGTTAAGGGCCGGAAATTATCAATCCCATCCCCACCATCTTTGCTCTTGCGTAACAATTTCAAAATCCCCTTGGTAAAGTACTCAGGTATTGACCCGTTCCTAAACCAAGCGTTAAATAAAACTGTCAGCAAGGGGACAAAAATGTGCGACAACCTCAAATACAGTTCGTAGGGCAAACCATCGATCCCAGGAGATCTATTCAGGCCGACTCCCTTTAGGGCTTCCATGACTTCATCCTCAGTTATGCAACCTTCGCACCTAGCCGATTCGGTCGCCGCGAGGCGAGAAAAGTCAGCTAAATAGGGGTCGAAATGCGCTAAAGACAAACCGGGCTCCCTGGTGAAAAGATCCTGAAAGTGATTACGAAACGCCTCCAAAATACCTTCGTTTGTGGTCACGGTACGTCCGTCCGGCAATGTGACACGTGCGATATATCGATCGGTAGCATGTCGACGCTCCTCTGCACGCAATTCAGCGGCCATGTTTGCTTCCTCATGAGGCATTCTCTTTAACCTAGCCCTAATTAAAGAAGCTTGGTGTTCCTTGCTAGTCAAGGAGGCGAGCTCCGCCTTAATTATAGTAACATTAGTACAATCCGCCACCGCCACCGCCCTATCTAGTCTAGCTTCTAGTGTCGCTTTCGCTGCTCTAGATTCTAGGTTGAGTCGTTGGCTAAAATCAGCAGAAAAGGACCTAATGGTATTCTTAAATTTTCCCCACCACTTATTCCCAATTATAGCCCCCGTCATTACCCGCTGATATGTTAGTAGTAGCTGTTCCCGGAAACTCTGCACATCGAACAACGAAGTGTTGAGTTTCCAGTACCCAGCCAATCTAGGTTTACGGCTATCTAAGTTTACACGGACACGAACAAGTCTATGATCCGAGTAAACTATATTATGAAAACTTGGACATTCTAATAAATCTACGTCGACTCTTCTAATTAAGAACCGGTCAATATAACTCGAAAGCTGTACTGAACCGGAGCCGCGTCTAGCAGTCCAAGTCCACACTATGTCATGAGGCTTTTCATTTCGGAATTTATCGATAAGATCAAACTCACCGACAAAATCCCGAAATGTCTTTGCATCATGATCTCTGTTAGTACCCCTAGGATTCCCCGTGCGATCTAAATCGGGATCCAGGACCGCGTTCCAGTCTCCCGCTAAGATAACTGAACGAGGTGTGTTCATGAAGCGCTCGATTCGCCGAAAAAAGGGAGCACGCTCAGCCTGGAGGTTGGGCGCATAAACCCCAATCAATCGAAATGCTTTATCTTTTATGGTAACGTCCAGAACGCAAAGCCTTCCTTCCGAATCCATGAAACAAGGGTCACACGACGCATTTATAGTCCGCTTCACTAGCCAGGAAACCCCCCTAGAGCTAGAATTGAAGTACGCTGAATAGACATCAAAATCCCTAGACAGCGCACTTAAATAATCACCTTGAATTAAGTGAGTTTCCTGAACACAACATACATCCACTCCGAGGCTTCGAAGGTCCAGGCATAATCGTAATTTCCGAAGATCGGCCCTCAAACCTCGGACATTTACGCTTGCTAGAAAGAGTGCCATTGTAGTGCTTTAGGGTTGAGATTCTCCAACGAACATTGATGAGGTCAAGATACCGGCGGTTTTTCCCATGGAATAAGTGCCCATCGCAGTATTGATGAGGCCATCCTGGGACACACCGCCGACATCAAAGGGGAATATTAATTTAACGGCTCTGTAGAGGGAAGGGTGCAAAAAAAATGGGTACCCTCCCATGGCAAGATTTTCGTAACTCTCTCAGAGTTGGGGATTTGTGCACCGCTAGTTGGGGGTAGATGTCAAAGGTTATGTTTGCCTCCTCCAACATCCTCCATACAGCTTTTCCTTCCTCTCGTGGGCGTATTACCGTGAGTAACCGTGTGGCATTGGGGAAATTGTAGGGGTCTTCTGTTGATTTTCCGTTCACCTCTGTGAATGCTAGCAGTTTCCTTAAGTCTGTGAAGTGGTGGCCTTTTGCCCTAGTGATCGCTTCTGCCGAAACTTTGCATATATCCTCCCCAGGGTAGAAGGGCTGTCTCTTCTTTCCCTTCCCTTTGACGGGGGCAGTAACTGATTCACAAGTTTGGAGGGGCGTAGGGGGTCCATATGTGTCGGTTTTCAACGGTGAATGGGGGGGAGTAGGCTTTGGGGCGTGCTTGAGAAGTGGAGAAGGGGGAGGGGGCATTTGTGGTTTCTTAGGGGAAGCAGGGGGGGTGTGTGTCGGGGTCTGTTGTGGTGAGGCGAACGGGGAGGGTCTTGGGGTGCTTATTCGTGCTTTCTTGGAGACAGGGCTGAGCGGTATAAGTTTGTATTCTCTTTCTTTTATATTTGTTACAGGGGGCGGCATTTTGTGTGGTGAGGTTTTTGGGGGGGTTGGGGAAATGGGTGTTGTTGGGGGTGAATAAATATGGTCTTTGCTTTGGGGCGGGGGGTTAGGTTTGGCTTGAGCTTCTTTTCTCAGTTTTTTGTTTAAATTCACTGCGTTAACATAAGAGTCCTTTCCGGGATCTTTAGACATTTTAATTTCCTCCTCTTCCGTCTCTCTTCTGGATTCCTCAAGGGCGAGTCTACCGGGAGTTTTTTTACCTGTAACAATGACCCATGGCTCCTTTTTCCTGTTATCTCCGTTGTCTTCGTTTTCGTTTTCATTTTCTTCCTCTGAGTCCGAAAAGGTTTGTTGGGGGTCTGGTTGTGTCTTTTTTGGGGGCGACTCTGGCAGTGCAAATCCAAGTTTAGGGCCTAGATGTTCTCCAACTCGGGTTTTGGGGTTGTTTACGGGTTTTTTTCTTTCTGGACAATCAAACGTTAGATGCCCTATCGCATTGCATCTCCAGCAGGCCGGTTTCCTTCCTGCTACAATGACCGGCAGTTTGTCATTTTCTATCTCAATGTAGTAAGGAATTTCGTTGAATGTTTTCTGATTTATCAGAATGTCAAAATTCCATATTGACAGGTATTGATCACATGTGACCGACATCATTTCTCCGTATTTGTCAAAAAATGCTCCAACGTGAGCGCCCTCGATGAAGAAGGGGACGTTAAAAACTGATATTGTTGTCCTCCGTCTGCCTAAATGCTCCATCCGCAGTACGTATTCAGGAGTTATAATCTCCTTTCTAGCGAGTGTCATGCACTCCTCCTCTGAGCCAAAAAGTGCCGACCAGTTATTGTGTCCTCTTGATTTGATGATTTTTATCGGTCTGTGTCCGACCGACGCTAGAAGTTTAGTGATCACTTCAACCGAAGATCTCACTGCCTTTTTGATCTTCCTGTCCATTACGAACATCGTTAATGTTTTTTTTTCTATTTCCTGCAGCTTTGGGAGGTCGATTAACAGTCCTTTATCCGTGATTTTGGTCTTGTACATTTCCATTTTGGATTGGAATTCCTCCAAATTAATGCTTACTGCCGGGGGTTTTGTCCAACCCGACGTTCCAGGATGGGGCGAAGATGTAGACCCCATAGTCTTAACTTTTTCCCTTGTTGGCACAAGGCTAACTGCCATGGCCGGAGAAAAAAAATCCGTTACTAAAAAAAAAACAGCAGAGAAAAAAAAAAAAAAGTCGTATTTTTAAATAAATCCGGCTCTAAAAAAGAGAGACCGAATAACAAATATAACAACTTTAACAAATATAACAATAATAATAACGGTAATAACAAGAGAAAAATAGTAATACAGATAGCAACCAATAAGAAAGAAATTAACAAACTCGATCTTACGGAAACGTTTTAAATCGAGGATTGATTATTTATTCTGCATAAAATACAGAAATGTGGCACAAGGCCAAAAGGGGGGTGGGGAAAGATCGGTCTTCACTAACTTATTCTGACTGGTATAACTTGGCTAGTTTCATTCGTGACCATCATTCACCAAAATACCACATCCACACTACAATCAAGCACCATACACCAAAAGAATTTATACCATGACTATCCTACTTAAAACCCATAATTACACAATATGAGATGGGGGATTTGGGTAATAAAAATTTTATGTACAAAAAAAAGTGAATTTATATACAATGAAAAAAAGACCCCGTGTTAGTATAAGGATCCCCCATTTCTAAGTTGTGGCAGATATGCGGATTTTCCAGTCGAAACGCGATGCAGGTCCGAACGCTTTATTAATCTCCACCTCTTTCGAAAATCTCGAAAGGTGACCTGCATCTCTGGAGAATCTGGCTATCTGTCACCTAATCGGGAGAGGGGTTGGGGAATTAAAACTTAAATTGGGGGGAAAAAAAAAAAAAAAAAAAAAAAAAAAAAAAAAAAAAAAAAGGGGGGGGGGGCTAGGCCAAAATAAAACGGGACCCTAATGAAATCATTCATGCACTAGCTAAGTTATGAACAAAAATTAATAGTCAAAAACGGGTCAACTAATCTAGTCTTAAACGGGACAGGATCGACGTTCGTTGGAGAAACCCAAAATTCTTTGCCTAAGGCACGTCCAGATACCACTCTAGACTAGCTCCTCTCACTCGACACAATCGCGCAACTGTCACCCATCTTTCACCAAAATCTGCCGAAGGGAGTTTCGCCTTCTCGGCCTTAATGCGAATCTTCAGACGACACTTGAAAATTCGAATAAGGTCGGGAGCAGCGAAGGTCTCACCGCCGTAGACAACTTTACAACGTGTCTGCCATATCACACCTCTCAACACCGCTAGTAAGCAATAAAACACAAAACGTCTTTTCCTATCATTTGTCGGAGCCCAATTGCTACATATATTAATTGGTTCCAGGTCGAAAGACGTTACATTCAGTACGCGAACCATGAGGCCTGCAACAAACTTAATGAGCGGTGCGACGATGCGGCAATAAACAAAGGCGTGACTTACAGTCTCGTCTTCGTCTCCGCAACGACAACAAAGAGGCGAAGCCTTAATACCAGCTGCATGAAGCCTTTTGCCGACCCAGATAGCATTTCTAATAATCAGCCAGGCCAGAGAAGCCTCGTTATTATCGAAGACCTTTAGCCCAGGCGCCCAAGGCCAGATTGAGCGTAGCTCCCCCCTCGACAAACCGAGCCCCTCAATCTTCTCATCACGAACAGATCCCCTCACTAAGACCCGATACAATGCCTTACGAGACAACAGCAGGGTGTCAGAGAGGCTTTCCTTCACCCGTAAGAGGAACTTCAAGGCCCGTCGACACTCGCGATAAAAGGAGCACTCGCCTCGGGGCAACCTGTGTGCCTCCCCCTCATCCAAGTGCACACTTTTCAAAGCCGGAAAGGCTTTCTTGATGTCTTCCTTCCAGAAGCCACCGTTTCCCTCAACTGGTGTACACATTCGATTCAGGTAATAAAGCCGAAGCGTATGTTGACGAATCTCAACACTTGGCATACCCAAACCGCCCTCAGAAGGATGTAGATAACAGATATCGCGACGGACCTTAGGGGATTTACCAAGCCATAAAAACTGGGAAAGAGCCCGCTGCATTTCAAGCAGTGTATCCGACGGGAGTGGAAGTACTGATAGACGATATAGGATGATCGGATAAATGTGTGAGCAACTCACCTCCGCTCTCCCCTTTAATGAAAGATTTCTACGGGTCCACAGACTAGCTGCGGCCCGAATCGCTTTCAACACTTCCGACCAATTTTTCTCCAGCTGAAGATCAGGACCAAACCAGACGCCGAGTAGCTTGCAAGGCCCGTCAGTCCAGCTGAAGGGTCCCTGTAGGGATGCACCCTTCCAGGCACCGATGCGCAAGCCAACAGACTTGTCGCAGTTAATTTTGGCCCCTGTTATCGTTTCATACATTCTGATTTCTCTGTCGACGACACTAATCTCGGCACTGCTCGTTACAAACACTGTTACGTCGTCGGCATAGGCAGAGTACTTCAGTATGGTGCAAGCACCTGGCAAAGTAACCCCGCGTAGGACCGGGTTCACCCTGAGCCTGCGAAGGAAGGGTTCCAACACAAGCGCATAGAGCATCGGTGAAAGCGGACAACCCTGACGAAGAGATCTGGATAATTTGAAGGGCTTCGACCTCAAACCATTCACTTCCACCAGCACCCCGGGGTTTGCATAAAGGAGGCGAATCCAGGAGCGAAACTGCGGGCCAAAACCGGCCGATGACAAAACAGCCTCCAAGTAGCGATGGTCCACCCTATCGAAAGCTTTGGACTGATCTAAATTGATCAGCGCGGCTTCTGTGTCGACTTTCTCAATGATTAAGCGTATCGCGTGCAAATTATCTTGAATGGTCCTACCCTTCACAGAACAAGTCTGTTCGGGGCTAATCAGACCAGCCAAAACAGTCTGCAGGCGATTTGCTAAAATCTTGGCCAAAATCTTTAACTCTGTGTTTAGCATAGTTAAGGGCCGGAAATTATCAATCCCATCCCCACCATCTTTGCTCTTGCGTAACAATTTCAAAATCCCCTTGGTAAAGTACTCAGGTATTGACCCGTTCCTAAACCAAGCGTTAAATAAAACTGTCAGCAAGGGGACAAAAATGTGCGACAACCTCAAATACAGTTCGTAGGGCAAACCATCGATCCCAGGAGATCTATTCAGGCCGACTCCCTTTAGGGCTTCCATGACTTCATCCTCAGTTATGCAACCTTCGCACCTAGCCGATTCGGTCGCCGCGAGGCGAGAAAAGTCAGCTAAATAGGGGTCGAAATGCGCTAAAGACAAACCGGGCTCCCTGGTGAAAAGATCCTGAAAGTGATTACGAAACGCCTCCAAAATACCTTCGTTTGTGGTCACGGTACGTCCGTCCGGCAATGTGACACGTGCGATATATCGATCGGTAGCATGTCGACGCTCCTCTGCACGCAATTCAGCGGCCATGTTTGCTTCCTCATGAGGCATTCTCTTTAACCTAGCCCTAATTAAAGAAGCTTGGTGTTCCTTGCTAGTCAAGGAGGCGAGCTCCGCCTTAATTATAGTAACATTAGTACAATCCGCCACCGCCACCGCCCTATCTAGTCTAGCTTCTAGTGTCGCTTTCGCTGCTCTAGATTCTAGGTTGAGTCGTTGGCTAAAATCAGCAGAAAAGGACCTAATGGTATTCTTAAATTTTCCCCACCACTTATTCCCAATTATAGCCCCCGTCATTACCCGCTGATATGTTAGTAGTAGCTGTTCCCGGAAACTCTGCACATCGAACAACGAAGTGTTGAGTTTCCAGTACCCAGCCAATCTAGGTTTACGGCTATCTAAGTTTACACGGACACGAACAAGTCTATGATCCGAGTAAACTATATTATGAAAACTTGGACATTCTAATAAATCTACGTCGACTCTTCTAATTAAGAACCGGTCAATATAACTCGAAAGCTGTACTGAACCGGAGCCGCGTCTAGCAGTCCAAGTCCACACTATGTCATGAGGCTTTTCATTTCGGAATTTATCGATAAGATCAAACTCACCGACAAAATCCCGAAATGTCTTTGCATCATGATCTCTGTTAGTACCCCTAGAAGGATTCCCCGTGCGATCTAAATCGGGATCCAGGACCGCGTTCCAGTCTCCCGCTAAGATAACTGAACGAGGTGTGTTCATGAAGCGCTCGATTCGCCGAAAAAAGGGAGCACGCTCAGCCTGGAGGTTGGGCGCATAAACCCCAATCAATCGAAATGCTTTATCTTTTATGGTAACGTCCAGAACGCAAAGCCTTCCTTCCGAATCCATGAAACAAGGGTCACACGACGCATTTATAGTCCGCTTCACTAGCCAGGAAACCCCCCTAGAGTTAGAATTGAAGTACGCTGAATAGACATCAAAATCCCTAGACAGCGCACTTAAATAATCACCTTGAATTAAGTGAGTTTCCTGAACACAACATACATCCACTCCGAGGCTTCGAAGGTCCAGGCATAATCGTAATTTCCGAAGATCGGCCCTCAAACCTCGGACATTTACGCTTGCTAGAAAGAGTGCCATTGTAGTGCTTTAGGGTTGAGATTCTCCAACGAACATTGATGAGGTCAAGATACCGGCGGTTTTTCCCATGGAATAAGTGCCCATCGCAGTATTGATGAGGCCATCCTGGGACACACCGCCGACATCAAAGGGGAATATTAATTTAACGGCTCTGTAGAGGGAAGGGTGCAAAAAAATGGGTACCCTCCCATGGCAAGATTTTCGTAACTCTCTCAGAGTTGGGGATTTGTGCACCGCTAGTTGGGGGTAGATGTCAAAGGTTATGTTTGCCTCCTCCAACATCCTCCAAATAGCTTTTCCTTCCTCTCGTGGGCGTATAACCGTGAGTAACCGGGTGGCATTGGGGAAGTTGTAGGGGTCTTCTATTGATTTTCCGTTCACCTCTGTAAATGCAAGCAATTTTCTTAAGTCGGTGAAGTGGTGGCCTTTTGCCCTAGTGATCGCCTCTGCCGACACTTTGCAAATATCTTCACCAGGGTAGAAGGGCTGTCTCTTCTTTCCCTTCCCTTTGACGGGGGCAGTAACTGATTCACTAGTTTGGAGGGGCGTAGGGGGTCCATGTGTGTCGGTTTTCAACGGTGAATGGGGGGGAGTAGGCTTTGGGGCGTGCTTGAGAAGTGGAGAAGGGGGAGGGGGCATTTGTGGTTTCTTAGGGGAAGCAGGGGGGGTGTGTGTCGGGGTCTGTTGTGGTGAGGCGAACGGGGAGGGTCTTGGGGTGCTGATTCTTGCTTTCTTGGAGACAGGGCTGAGCGGTATAAGTTTGTATTCTCTTTCTTTTATGTTTGTTACAGGGGGCGGCATTTTGTGTGGTGAGGTTTTTGGGGGGGTTGGGGAAATGGGTGTTGTTGGGGGTGAATAAATATGGTCTTTGCTTTGGGGCGGGGGGTTAGGTTTGGCTTGAGCTTCTTTACGCAGTTTTTTATTCAAGTTAACTGCGTTAACATAAGAGTCCTTTCCGGGATCTTTAGACATTTTTATTTCCTCCTCTTCCGTCTCTCTTCTGGATTCCTCAAGGGCGAGTCTACCGGGAGTTTTTTTCCCCGTTACGATGACCCATGGCTCCTTTTTCCTGTTATCTCCGTTGTCTTCGTTTTCGTTTTCATTTTCTTCCTCTGAGTCCGAAAAAGTTTGTTGGGGGTCTGGTTGTGTCTTTTTTGGGGGCGACTCTGGCAGTGCAAATCCAAGTTTAGGGCCTAGATGCTCTCCAACTCTGGTTTTGGGGTTGTTTACGGGTTTTTTTCTTTCCGGACAATCAAACGTTAGATGCCCTATCGCATTGCATCTCCAGCAGGCCGGTTTCCTTCCTGCTACTATGACCGGCAGTTTGTCATTTTCTATCTCAATGTAGTAAGGGATTTCGTTGAACGTTTTCTGATTTATTAGAATGTCAAAATTCCATATTGAGAGGTACTGATCGCATGTAACCGACATCATTTCTCCGTATTTGTCAAAAAATGCTCCAACGTGAGCGCCCTCGATGAAGAAGGGGACGTTAAAAACTGATATTGTTGTCCTCCGTCTGCCTAAATGCTCCATCCGCAGTACGTATTCAGGAGTTATAATCTCCTTTCTAGCGAGTGTCATGCATTCTTCCTCCGAGCCAAAAAGTGCCGACCAGTTATTGTGTCCTCTTGACTTGATGATTTTTATCGGTCTGTGTCCGACCGACGCTAGAAGTTTAGTGATCACTTCCACCGAAGATCTCACTGCCTTTTTGATCTTCCTGTCCATTACGAACATCGTTAATGTTTTTTTTTCTATTTCCTGCAGCTTTGGGAGGTCGATTAACAGTCCTTTATCCGTGATTTTGGTCTTGTAATTTTCCATTTTGGATTGGAATTCCTCCAAATTAATAATTACTGCCGGGGGTTTTGTCCAACCCGACGTTCCAGGATGGGGCGAAGATGTAGACCCCATAGTCTTAACTTTTTCCCTTGTTGGCACAAGGCTAACTGCCATGGCCGGAGAAAAAAAATCCGTTACTAAAAAAAAAAAACAGCGGAGAAAAAAAAAAAGTCGTATTTTTAAATAAATCCGGCTCTAAAAAAGAGAGACCGAATAACAAATATAACAACTTTAACAAATATAACAATAATAATAACGGTAATAACAAGAGAAAAATAGTAATACAGATAGCAACCAATAAGAAAGAAATTAACAAACTCGATCTTACGGAAACTTAAATCGAGGATTGAATATTTATTCTGTTAAAATACAGAAATGTGGCACAAGGCCAAAAGGGGGGTGGGGAAAGATCGGTCTTCACTAACTTATTCTGACTGGTATAACTTGGCTAGTTTCATTCGTGACCATCATTCACCAAAATACCACATCCACACTACAATCAAGCACCATACACCAAAAGAATTTATACCATGACTATCCTACTTAAAACCCATAATTACATAATATGAGATGGGGGATTTGGGTAATAAAAATTTTATGTACAAAAAAAATGAATTTATATACAATGAAAAAAAGACCCCGTGTTAGTATAAGGATCCCCCATTTCTAAGTTGTGGCAGATATGCGGATTTTCCAGTCGAAACGCGATGCAGGTCCGAACGCTTTATTAATCTCCACCTCTTTCGAAAATCTCGAAAGGTGACCTGCATCTCTGGAGAATCTGGCTATCTGTCACCTAATCGGGAGAGGGGTTGGGGAATTAAAACTTAAATTGGGAGAAAAAAAAAAAAAAAAAAAAAAAAAAAAAAAGGGGGGGGGGCTAGGCCAAAATAAAACGGGACCCTAATGAAATCATTCATGCACTAGCTAAGTTATGAACAAAAAATAATAGTCAAAAACGGGTCAACTAATCTAGTCTTAAACGGGACAGGATCAACGTTCGTTGGAGAAACCCAAAATTCTTTGCCTAAGGCACGTCCAGATACCACTCTAGACTAGCTCCTCTCACTCGACACAATCGCGCAACTGTCACCCATCTTTCACCAAAATCTGCCGAAGGGAGTTTCGCCTTCTCGGCCTTAATGCGAATCTTCAGACGACACTTGAAAATTCGAATAAGGTCGGGAGCAGCGAAGGTCTCACCGCCGTAGACAACTTTACAACGTGTCTGCCATATCACACCTCTCAACACCGCTAGTAAGCAATAAAACACAAAACGTCTTTTCCTATCATTTGTCGGAGCCCAATTGCTACATATATTAATTGGTTCCAGGTCGAAAGACGTTACATTCAGTACGCGAACCATGAGGCCTGCAACAAACTTAATGAGCGGTGCGACGATGCGGCAATAAACAAAGGCGTGACTTACAGTCTCGTCTTCGTCTCCGCAACGACAACAAAGAGGCGAAGCCTTAATACCAGCTGCATGAAGCCTTTTGCCGACCCAGATAGCATTTCTAATAATCAGCCAAGCCAGAGAAGCCTCGTTATTATCGAAGACCTTTAGCCCAGGCGCCCAAGGCCAGATTGAGCGTAGCTCCCCCCTCGACAAACCGAGCCCCTCAATCTTCTCATCACGAACAGATCCCCTCACTAAGACCCGATACAATGCCTTACGAGACAACAGCAGGGTGTCAGAGAGGCTTTCCTTCACCCGTAAGAGGAACTTCAAGGCCCGTCGACACTCGCGATAAAAGGAGCACTCGCCTCGGGGCAACCTGTGTGCCTCCCCCTCATCCAAGTGCACACTTTTCAAAGCCGGAAAGGCTTTCTTGATGTCTTCCTTCCAGAAGCCACCGTTTCCCTCAACTGGTGTACACATTCGATTCAGGTAATAAAGCCGAAGCGTATGTTGACGAATCTCAACACTTGGCATACCCAAACCGCCCTCAGAAGGATGTAGATAACAGATATCGCGACGGACCTTAGGGGATTTACCAAGCCATAAAAACTGGGAAAGAGCCCGCTGCATTTCAAGCAGTGTATCCGACGGGAGTGGAAGTACTGATAGACGATATAGGATGATCGGATAAATGTGTGAGCAACTCACCTCCGCTCTCCCCTTTAATGAAAGATTTCTACGGGTCCACAGACTAGCTGCGGCCCGAATCGCTTTCAACACTTCCGACCAATTTTTCTCCAGCTGAAGATCAGGACCAAACCAGACGCCGAGTAGCTTGCAAGGCCCGTCAGTCCAGCTGAAGGGTCCCTGTAGGGATGCACCCTTCCAGGCACCGATGCGCAAGCCAACAGACTTGTCGCAGTTAATTTTGGCCCCTGTTATCGTTTCATACATTCTGATTTCTCTGTCGACGACACTAATCTCGGCACTGCTCGTTACAAACACTGTTACGTCGTCGGCATAGGCAGAGTACTTCAGTATGGTGCAAGCACCTGGCAAAGTAACCCCGCGTAGGACCGGGTTCACCCTGAGCCTGCGAAGGAAGGGTTCCAACACAAGCGCATAGAGCATCGGTGAAAGCGGACAACCCTGACGAAGAGATCTGGATAATTTGAAGGGCTTCGACCTCAAACCATTCACTTCCACCAGCACCCCGGGGTTTGCATAAAGGAGGCGAATCCAGGAGCGAAACTGCGGGCCAAAACCGGCCGATGACAAAACAGCCTCCAAGTAGCGATGGTCCACCCTATCGAAAGCTTTGGACTGATCTAAATTGATCAGCGCGGCTTCTGTGTCGACTTTCTCAATGATTAAGCGTATCGCGTGCAAACTATCTTGAATGGTCCTACCCTTCACAGAACAAGTCTGTTCGGGGCTAATCAGACCAGCCAAAACAGTCTGCAGGCGATTTGCTAAAATCTTGGCCAAAATCTTTAACTCTGTGTTTAGCATAGTTAAGGGCCGGAAATTATCAATCCCATCCCCACCATCTTTGCTCTTGCGTAACAATTTCAAAATCCCCTTGGTAAAGTACTCAGGTATTGACCCGTTCCTAAACCAAGCGTTAAATAAAACTGTCAGCAAGGGGACAAAAATGTGCGACAACCTCAAATACAGTTCGTAGGGCAAACCATCGATCCCAGGAGATCTATTCAGGCCGACTCCCTTTAGGGCTTCCATGACTTCATCCTCAGTTATGCAACCTTCGCACCTAGCCGATTCGGTCGCCGCGAGGCGAGAAAAGTCAGCTAAATAGGGGTCGAAATGCGCTAAAGACAAACCGGGCTCCCTGGTGAAAAGATCCTGAAAGTGATTACGAAACGCCTCCAAAATACCTTCGTTTGTGGTCACGGTACGTCCGTCCGGCAATGTGACACGTGCGATATATCGATCGGTAGCATGTCGACGCTCCTCTGCACGCAATTCAGCGGCCATGTTTGCTTCCTCATGAGGCATTCTCTTTAACCTAGCCCTAATTAAAGAAGCTTGGTGTTCCTTGCTAGTCAAGGAGGCGAGCTCCGCCTTAATTATAGTAACATTAGTACAATCCGCCACCGCCACCGCCCTATCTAGTCTAGCTTCTAGTGTCGCTTTCGCTGCTCTAGATTCTAGGTTGAGTCGTTGGCTAAAATCAGCAGAAAAGGACCTAATGGTATTCTTAAATTTTCCCCACCACTTATTCCCAATTATAGCCCCCGTCATTACCCGCTGATATGTTAGTAGTAGCTGTTCCCGGAAACTCTGCACATCGAACAACGAAGTGTTGAGTTTCCAGTACCCAGCCAATCTAGGTTTACGGCTATCTAAGTTTACACGGACACGAACAAGTCTATGATCCGAGTAAACTATATTATGAAAACTTGGACATTCTAATAAATCTACGTCGACTCTTCTAATTAAGAACCGGTCAATATAACTCGAAAGCTGTACTGAACCGGAGCCGCGTCTAGCAGTCCAAGTCCACACTATGTCATGAGGCTTTTCATTTCGGAATTTATCGATAAGATCAAACTCACCGACAAAATCCCGAAATGTCTTTGCATCATGATCTCTGTTAGTACCCCTAGAAGGATTCCCCGTGCGATCTAAATCGGGATCCAGGACCGCGTTCCAGTCTCCCGCTAAGATAACTGAACGAGGTGTGTTCATGAAGCGCTCGATTCGCCGAAAAAAGGGAGCACGCTCAGCCTGGAGGTTGGGCGCATAAACCCCAATCAATCGAAATGCTTTATCTTTTATGGTAACGTCCAGAACGCAAAGCCTTCCTTCCGAATCCATGAAACAAGGGTCACACGACGCATTTATAGTCCGCTTCACTAGCCAGGAAACCCCCCTAGAGTTAGAATTGAAGTACGCTGAATAGATATCAAAATCCCTAGACAGCGCACTTAAATAATCACCTTGAATTAAGTGAGTTTCCTGAACACAACATACATCCACTCCGAGGCTTCGAAGGTCCAGGCATAATCGTAATTTCCGAAGATCGGCCCTCAAACCTCGGACATTTACGCTTGCTAGAAAGAGTGCCATTGTAGTGCTTTAGGGTTGAGATTCTCCAACGAACATTGATGAGGTCAAGATACCGGCGGTTTTTCCCATGGAATAAGTGCCCATCGCAGTATTGATGAGGCCGTCCTGGGAAACACCGCCGACATCAAAGGGGAAGATTAATTTAACTGCTCTGTAGAGGGAAGGGTGCAAAAAAATGGGTACCCTCCCATGACAAGATTTTCGTAACTCTCTCAGGGTTGGGGATTTGTGCACCGCTAGTTGGGGGTAGATGTCGAAGGTTATGTTTGCCTCCTCCAACATCCTCCAAATAGCTTTTCCTTCCTCTCTTGGGCGTATCACCGTGAGTAACCGTGTGGCATTGGGGAAATTGTAGGGGTCTTCTATTGATTTTCCGTTCACCTCTGTGAATGCTAGCAGTTTCCTTAAGTCTGTGAAGTGGTGGCCTTTTGCCCTAGTGATCGCTTCTGCCGAAACTTTGCATATATCCTCCCCAGGGTAGAAGGGCTGTCTCTTTTTTCCCTTCCCTTTGACGGGGGCAGTAACTGATTCACAAGTTTGGAGGGGCGTAGGGGGTCCATATGTGTCGGTTTTCAACGGTGAATGGGGGGGAGTGGGCTTTGGGGCGTGCTTGAGAAGTGGAGAAGGGGGAGGGGGCATTTGTGGTTTCTTAGGGGAAGCAGGGGGGGTGTGTGTCGGGGTCTGTTGTGGTGAGGCGAACGGGGAGGGTCTTGGGGTGCTGATTCGAGCTTTCTTGGAGACAGGGCTGAGCGGTATAAGTTTGTATTCTCTTTCTTTTATATTTGTTACAGGGGGCGGCATTTTGTGTGGTGAGGTTTTTGGGGGGGTTGGGGAAATGGGTGTTGTTGAGGGTGTATAAATATGGTCTTTGCTTTGGGGCGGGGGGTTAGGTTTGGCTTGAGCTTCTATTCGCAGTTTTTTATTCAAGTTAACTGCGTTAACATAAGAGTCCTTTCCGGGATCTTTAGACATTTTTATTTCCTCCTCTTCCGTCTCTCTTCTGGATTCCTCAAGGGCTAGTCTACCGGGAGTTTTTTTACCTGTAACAATGACCCATGGCTCCTTTTTCCGGTTATCTCCATTGTCTTCGTTTTCGTTTTCGTTTTCTTCCTCTGAGTCCGTAAAAGTTTGTTGGGGGTCTGGTTGTGTCTTTTTGGGGGGCGACTCTGGCAGTGCAAATCCAAGTTTAGGGCCTAGATGCTCTCCAACTCTGGTTTTGGGGTTGTTTACGGGTTTTTTTCTTTCTGGACAATCAAACGTTAGATGCCCTATCGCATTGCATCTCCAGCAGGCCGGTTTCCTTCCTGCTACTATGACCGGCAGTTTGTCATTTTCTATCTCAATGTAGTAAGGGATTTCGTTGAACGTTTTCTGATTTATTAGAATGTCGAAATTCCAAATTGAGAGGTATTGATCACATGTAACCGACATCATTTCTCCGTATTTGTCAAAAAATGCTCCAACGTGAGCGCCCTCGATGAAGAAGGGGACGTTAAACACTGATATTGTTGTCCTTCGTCTGCCTAAGTGCTCCATCCGCAGTACGTATTCAGGAGTTATAATCTCCTTTCTAGCGAGTGTCATGCACTCTTCTTCTGAGCCGAAAAGGGCCGACCAGTTATTGTGTCCTCTGGATTTGATTATTTTTATCGGTCTGTGTCCGACCGACGCTAGAAGTTTTGTGATCACTTCCACCGAAGATCTCACTGCCTTTTTAATCTTCCTGTCCATTACGAACATCGTTAATGTTTTTTTTTCTATTTCCTGCAGCTTTGGGAGGTCGATTAACAGTCCTTTATCCGTGATTTTGGTCTTGTACATTTCCATTTTGGATTGGAATTCCTCCAAATTAATGCTTACTGCCGGGGGTTTTGTCCAACCCGACGTTCCAGGATGGGGCGAAGATGTAGACCCCATAGTCTTAACTTTTTCCCTTGTTGGCACAAGGCTAACTGCCATGGCCGGAGAAAAAAAATCCGTTACTAAAAAAAAAACAGCAGAGGAAAAAAAAAAAGTCGTATTTTTAAATAAATCCGGCTCTAAAAAAGAGAGACCGAATAACAAATATAACAACTTTAACAAATATAACAATAATAATAACGGTAATAACAAGAGAAAAATAGTAATACAGATAGCAACCAATAAGAAAGAAATTAACAAACTCGATCTTACGGAAACGTTTTAAATCGCGGATTGAATATTTATTCTGTTAAAATACAGAAATGTGGCACAAGGCCAAAAGGGGGGTGGGGAAAGATCGGTCTTCACTAACTTATTCTGACTGGTATAACTTGGCTAGTTTCATTCGTGACCATCATTCACCAAAATACCACATCCACACTACAATCAAGCACCATACACCAAAAGAATTTATACCATGACTATCCTACTTAAAACCCATAATTACATAATATGAGATGGGGGATTTGGGTAATAAAAATTTTATGTACAAAAAAAAAATGAATTTATATACAATGAAAAAAAGACCCCGTGTTAGTATAAGGATCCCCCATTTCTAAGTTGTGGCAGATATGCGGATTTTCCAGTCGAAACGCGATGCAGGTCCGAACGCTTTATTAATCTCCACCTCTTTCGAAAATCTCGAAAGGTGACCTGCATCTCTGGAGAATCTGGCTATCTGTCACCTAATCGGGAGAGGGGTTGGGGAATTAAAACTTAAATTGGGAGAAAAAAAAAAAAAAAAAAAAAAAAAAAGGGGGGGGGGCTAGGCCAAAATAAAACGGGACCCTAATGAAATCATTCATGCACTAGCTAAGTTATGAACAAAAAATAATAGTCAAAAACGGGTCAACTAATCTAGTCTTAAACGGGACAGGATCAACGTTCGTTGGAGAAACCCAAAATTCTTTGCCTAAGGCACGTCCAGATACCACTCTAGACTAGCTCCTCTCACTCGACACAATCGCGCAACTGTCACCCATCTTTCACCAAAATCTGCCGAAGGGAGTTTCGCCTTCTCGGCCTTAATGCGAATCTTCAGACGACACTTGAAAATTCGAATAAGGTCGGGAGCAGCGAAGGTCTCACCGCCGTAGACAACTTTACAACGTGTCTGCCATATCACACCTCTCAACACCGCTAGTAAGCAATAAAACACAAAACGTCTTTTCCTATCATTTGTCGGAGCCCAATTGCTACATATATTAATTGGTTCCAGGTCGAAAGACGTTACATTCAGTACGCGAACCATGAGGCCTGCAACAAACTTAATGAGCGGTGCGACGATGCGGCAATAAACAAAGGCGTGACTTACAGTCTCGTCTTCGTCTCCGCAACGACAACAAAGAGGCGAAGCCTTAATACCAGCTGCATGAAGCCTTTTGCCGACCCAGATAGCATTTCTAATAATCAGCCAGGCCAGAGAAGCCTCGTTATTATCGAAGACCTTTAGCCCAGGCGCCCAAGGCCAGATTGAGCGTAGCTCCCCCCTCGACAAACCGAGCCCCTCAATCTTCTCATCACGAACAGATCCCCTCACTAAGACCCGATACAATGCCTTACGAGACAACAGCAGGGTGTCAGAGAGGCTTTCCTTCACCCGTAAGAGGAACTTCAAGGCCCGTCGACACTCGCGATAAAAGGAGCACTCGCCTCGGGGCAACCTGTGTGCCTCCCCCTCATCCAAGTGCACACTTTTCAAAGCCGGAAAGGCTTTCTTGATGTCTTCCTTCCAGAAGCCACCGTTTCCCTCAACTGGTGTACACATTCGATTCAGGTAATAAAGCCGAAGCGTATGTTGACGAATCTCAACACTTGGCATACCCAAACCGCCCTCAGAAGGATGTAGATAACAGATATCGCGACGGACCTTAGGGGATTTACCAAGCCATAAAAACTGGGAAAGAGCCCGCTGCATTTCAAGCAGTGTATCCGACGGGAGTGGAAGTACTGATAGACGATATAGGATGATCGGATAAATGTGTGAGCAACTCACCTCCGCTCTCCCCTTTAATGAAAGATTTCTACGGGTCCACAGACTAGCTGCGGCCCGAATCGCTTTCAACACTTCCGACCAATTTTTCTCCAGCTGAAGATCAGGACCAAACCAGACGCCGAGTAGCTTGCAAGGCCCGTCAGTCCAGCTGAAGGGTCCCTGTAGGGATGCACCCTTCCAGGCACCGATGCGCAAGCCAACAGACTTGTCGCAGTTAATTTTGGCCCCTGTTATCGTTTCATACATTCTGATTTCTCTGTCGACGACACTAATCTCGGCACTGCTCGTTACAAACACTGTTACGTCGTCGGCATAGGCAGAGTACTTCAGTATGGTGCAAGCACCTGGCAAAGTAACCCCGCGTAGGACCGGGTTCACCCTGAGCCTGCGAAGGAAGGGTTCCAACACAAGCGCATAGAGCATCGGTGAAAGCGGACAACCCTGACGAAGAGATCTGGATAATTTGAAGGGCTTCGACCTCAAACCATTCACTTCCACCAGCACCCCGGGGTTTGCATAAAGGAGGCGAATCCAGGAGCGAAACTGCGGGCCAAAACCGGCCGATGACAAAACAGCCTCCAAGTAGCGATGGTCCACCCTATCGAAAGCTTTGGACTGATCTAAATTGATCAGCGCGGCTTCTGTGTCGACTTTCTCAATGATTAAGCGTATCGCGTGCAAATTATCTTGAATGGTCCTACCCTTCACAGAACAAGTCTGTTCGGGGCTAATCAGACCAGCCAAAACAGTCTGCAGGCGATTTGCTAAAATCTTGGCCAAAATCTTTAACTCTGTGTTTAGCATAGTTAAGGGCCGGAAATTATCAATCCCATCCCCACCATCTTTGCTCTTGCGTAACAATTTCAAAATCCCCTTGGTAAAGTACTCAGGTATTGACCCGTTCCTAAACCAAGCGTTAAATAAAACTGTCAGCAAGGGGACAAAAATGTGCGACAACCTCAAATACAGTTCGTAGGGCAAACCATCGATCCCAGGAGATCTATTCAGGCCGACTCCCTTTAGGGCTTCCATGACTTCATCCTCAGTTATGCAACCTTCGCACCTAGCCGATTCGGTCGCCGCGAGGCGAGAAAAGTCAGCTAAATAGGGGTCGAAATGCGCTAAAGACAAACCGGGCTCCCTGGTGAAAAGATCCTGAAAGTGATTACGAAACGCCTCCAAAATACCTTCGTTTGTGGTCACGGTACGTCCGTCCGGCAATGTGACACGTGCGATATATCGATCGGTAGCATGTCGACGCTCCTCTGCACGCAATTCAGCGGCCATGTTTGCTTCCTCATGAGGCATTCTCTTTAACCTAGCCCTAATTAAAGAAGCTTGGTGTTCCTTGCTAGTCAAGGAGGCGAGCTCCGCCTTAATTATAGTAACATTAGTACAATCCGCCACCGCCACCGCCCTATCTAGTCTAGCTTCTAGTGTCGCTTTCGCTGCTCTAGATTCTAGGTTGAGTCGTTGGCTAAAATCAGCAGAAAAGGACCTAATGGTATTCTTAAATTTTCCCCACCACTTATTCCCAATTATAGCCCCCGTCATTACCCGCTGATATGTTAGTAGTAGCTGTTCCCGGAAACTCTGCACATCGAACAACGAAGTGTTGAGTTTCCAGTACCCAGCCAATCTAGGTTTACGGCTATCTAAGTTTACACGGACACGAACAAGTCTATGATCCGAGTAAACTATATTATGAAAACTTGGACATTCTAATAAATCTACGTCGACTCTTCTAATTAAGAACCGGTCAATATAACTCGAAAGCTGTACTGAACCGGAGCCGCGTCTAGCAGTCCAAGTCCACACTATGTCATGAGGCTTTTCATTTCGGAATTTATCGATAAGATCAAACTCACCGACAAAATCCCGAAATGTCTTTGCATCATGATCTCTGTTAGTACCCCTAGAAGGATTCCCCGTGCGATCTAAATCGGGATCCAGGACCGCGTTCCAGTCTCCCGCTAAGATAACTGAACGAGGTGTGTTCATGAAGCGCTCGATTCGCCGAAAAAAGGGAGCACGCTCAGCCTGGAGGTTGGGCGCATAAACCCCAATCAATCGAAATGCTTTATCTTTTATGGTAACGTCCAGAACGCAAAGCCTTCCTTCCGAATCCATGAAACAAGGGTCACACGACGCATTTATAGTCCGCTTCACTAGCCAGGAAACCCCCCTAGAGTTAGAATTGAAGTACGCTGAATAGACATCAAAATCCCTAGACAGCGCACTTAAATAATCACCTTGAATTAAGTGAGTTTCCTGAACACAACATACATCCACTCCGAGGCTTCGAAGGTCCAGGCATAATCGTAATTTCCGAAGATCGGCCCTCAAACCTCGGACATTTACGCTTGCTAGAAAGAGTGCCATTGTAGTGCTTTAGGGTTGAGATTCTCCAACGAACATTGATGAGGTCAAGATACCGGCGGTTTTTCCCATGGAATAAGTGCCCATCGCAGTATTGATGAGGCCGTCCTGGGAAACACCGCCGACATCAAAGGGGAAGATTAATTTAACTGCTCTGTAGAGGGAAGGGTGCAAAAAAATGGGTACCCTCCCATGACAAGATTTTCGTAACTCTCTCAGGGTTGGGGATTTGTGCACCGCTAGTTGGGGGTAGATGTCGAAGGTTATGTTTGCCTCCTCCAACATCCTCCAAATAGCTTTTCCTTCCTCTCTTGGGCGTATCACCGTGAGTAACCGTGTGGCATTGGGGAAATTGTAGGGGTCTTCTATTGATTTTCCGTTCACCTCTGTGAATGCTAGCAGTTTCCTTAAGTCTGTGAAGTGGTGGCCTTTTGCCCTAGTGATCGCTTCTGCCGAAACTTTGCATATATCCTCCCCAGGGTAGAAGGGCTGTCTCTTTTTTCCCTTCCCTTTGACGGGGGCAGTAACTGATTCACAAGTTTGGAGGGGCGTAGGGGGTCCATATGTGTCGGTTTTCAACGGTGAATGGGGGGGAGTGGGCTTTGGGGCGTGCTTGAGAAGTGGAGAAGGGGGAGGGGGCATTTGTGGTTTCTTAGGGGAAGCAGGGGGGGTGTGTGTCGGGGTCTGTTGTGGTGAGGCGAACGGGGAGGGTCTTGGGGTGCTGATTCGAGCTTTCTTGGAGACAGGGCTGAGCGGTATAAGTTTGTATTCTCTTTCTTTTATATTTGTTACAGGGGGCGGCATTTTGTGTGGTGAGGTTTTTGGGGGGGTTGGGGAAATGGGTGTTGTTGAGGGTGTATAAATATGGTCTTTGCTTTGGGGCGGGGGGTTAGGTTTGGCTTGAGCTTCTATTCGCAGTTTTTTATTCAAGTTAACTGCGTTAACATAAGAGTCCTTTCCGGGATCTTTAGACATTTTTATTTCCTCCTCTTCCGTCTCTCTTCTGGATTCCTCAAGGGCTAGTCTACCGGGAGTTTTTTTACCTGTAACAATGACCCATGGCTCCTTTTTCCGGTTATCTCCATTGTCTTCGTTTTCGTTTTCGTTTTCTTCCTCTGAGTCCGTAAAAGTTTGTTGGGGGTCTGGTTGTGTCTTTTTGGGGGGCGACTCTGGCAGTGCAAATCCAAGTTTAGGGCCTAGATGCTCTCCAACTCTGGTTTTGGGGTTGTTTACGGGTTTTTTTCTTTCTGGACAATCAAACGTTAGATGCCCTATCGCATTGCATCTCCAGCAGGCCGGTTTCCTTCCTGCTACTATGACCGGCAGTTTGTCATTTTCTATCTCAATGTAGTAAGGGATTTCGTTGAACGTTTTCTGATTTATTAGAATGTCGAAATTCCAAATTGAGAGGTATTGATCACATGTAACCGACATCATTTCTCCGTATTTGTCAAAAAATGCTCCAACGTGAGCGCCCTCGATGAAGAAGGGGACGTTAAACACTGATATTGTTGTCCTTCGTCTGCCTAAGTGCTCCATCCGCAGTACGTATTCAGGAGTTATAATCTCCTTTCTAGCGAGTGTCATGCACTCTTCTTCTGAGCCGAAAAGGGCCGACCAGTTATTGTGTCCTCTGGATTTGATTATTTTTATCGGTCTGTGTCCGACCGACGCTAGAAGTTTTGTGATCACTTCCACCGAAGATCTCACTGCCTTTTTAATCTTCCTGTCCATTACGAACATCGTTAATGTTTTTTTTTCTATTTCCTGCAGCTTTGGGAGGTCGATTAACAGTCCTTTATCCGTGATTTTGGTCTTGTACATTTCCATTTTGGATTGGAATTCCTCCAAATTAATGCTTACTGCCGGGGGTTTTGTCCAACCCGACGTTCCAGGATGGGGCGAAGATGTAGACCCCATAGTCTTAACTTTTTCCCTTGTTGGCACAAGGCTAACTGCCATGGCCGGAGAAAAAAAATCCGTTACTAAAAAAAAAACAGCAGAGGAAAAAAAAAAAGTCGTATTTTTAAATAAATCCGGCTCTAAAAAAGAGAGACCGAATAACAAATATAACAACTTTAACAAATATAACAATAATAATAACGGTAATAACAAGAGAAAAATAGTAATACAGATAGCAACCAATAAGAAAGAAATTAACAAACTCGATCTTACGGAAACGTTTTAAATCGCGGATTGAATATTTATTCTGTTAAAATACAGAAATGTGGCACAAGGCCAAAAGGGGGGTGGGGAAAGATCGGTCTTCACTAACTTATTCTGACTGGTATAACTTGGCTAGTTTCATTCGTGACCATCATTCACCAAAATACCACATCCACACTACAATCAAGCACCATACACCAAAAGAATTTATACCATGACTATCCTACTTAAAACCCATAATTACATAATATGAGATGGGGGATTTGGGTAATAAAAATTTTATGTACAAAAAAAAAATGAATTTATATACAATGAAAAAAAGCCCCCGTGTTAGTATAAGGATCCCCCATTTCTAAGTTGTGGCAGATATGCGGATTTTCCAGTCGAAACGCGATGCAGGTCCGAACGCTTTATTAATCTCCACCTCTTTCGAAAATCTCGAAAGGTGACCTGCATCTCTGGAGAATCTGGCTATCTGTCACCTAATCGGGAGAGGGGTTGGGGAATTAAAACTTAAATTGGGAGAAAAAAAAAAAAAAAAAAAAAAAAAAAAAAAAAAAAAAAAAAAAAAAAAAAAAAAAAAAAGGGGGGGGGGCTAGGCCAAAATAAAACGGGACCCTAATGAAATCATTCATGCACTAGCTAAGTTATGAACAAAAAATAATAGTCAAAAACGGGTCAACTAATCTAGTCTTAAACGGGACAGGATCAACGTTCGTTGGAGAAACCCAAAATTCTTTGCCTAAGGCACGTCCAGATACCACTCTAGACTAGCTCCTCTCACTCGACACAATCGCGCAACTGTCACCCATCTTTCACCAAAATCTGCCGAAGGGAGTTTCGCCTTCTCGGCCTTAATGCGAATCTTCAGACGACACTTGAAAATTCGAATAAGGTCGGGAGCAGCGAAGGTCTCACCGCCGTAGACAACTTTACAACGTGTCTGCCATATCACACCTCTCAACACCGCTAGTAAGCAATAAAACACAAAACGTCTTTTCCTATCATTTGTCGGAGCCCAATTGCTACATATATTAATTGGTTCCAGGTCGAAAGACGTTACATTCAGTACGCGAACCATGAGGCCTGCAACAAACTTAATGAGCGGTGCGACGATGCGGCAATAAACAAAGGCGTGACTTACAGTCTCGTCTTCGTCTCCGCAACGACAACAAAGAGGCGAAGCCTTAATACCAGCTGCATGAAGCCTTTTGCCGACCCAGATAGCATTTCTAATAATCAGCCAGGCCAGAGAAGCCTCGTTATTATCGAAGACCTTTAGCCCAGGCGCCCAAGGCCAGATTGAGCGTAGCTCCCCCCTCGACAAACCGAGCCCCTCAATCTTCTCATCACGAACAGATCCCCTCACTAAGACCCGATACAATGCCTTACGAGACAACAGCAGGGTGTCAGAGAGGCTTTCCTTCACCCGTAAGAGGAACTTCAAGGCCCGTCGACACTCGCGATAAAAGGAGCACTCGCCTCGGGGCAACCTGTGTGCCTCCCCCTCATCCAAGTGCACACTTTTCAAAGCCGGAAAGGCTTTCTTGATGTCTTCCTTCCAGAAGCCACCGTTTCCCTCAACTGGTGTACACATTCGATTCAGGTAATAAAGCCGAAGCGTATGTTGACGAATCTCAACACTTGGCATACCCAAACCGCCCTCAGAAGGATGTAGATAACAGATATCGCGACGGACCTTAGGGGATTTACCAAGCCATAAAAACTGGGAAAGAGCCCGCTGCATTTCAAGCAGTGTATCCGACGGGAGTGGAAGTACTGATAGACGATATAGGATGATCGGATAAATGTGTGAGCAACTCACCTCCGCTCTCCCCTTTAATGAAAGATTTCTACGGGTCCACAGACTAGCTGCGGCCCGAATCGCTTTCAACACTTCCGACCAATTTTTCTCCAGCTGAAGATCAGGACCAAACCAGACGCCGAGTAGCTTGCAAGGCCCGTCAGTCCAGCTGAAGGGTCCCTGTAGGGATGCACCCTTCCAGGCACCGATGCGCAAGCCAACAGACTTGTCGCAGTTAATTTTGGCCCCTGTTATCGTTTCATACATTCTGATTTCTCTGTCGACGACACTAATCTCGGCACTGCTCGTTACAAACACTGTTACGTCGTCGGCATAGGCAGAGTACTTCAGTATGGTGCAAGCACCTGGCAAAGTAACCCCGCGTAGGACCGGGTTCACCCTGAGCCTGCGAAGGAAGGGTTCCAACACAAGCGCATAGAGCATCGGTGAAAGCGGACAACCCTGACGAAGAGATCTGGATAATTTGAAGGGCTTCGACCTCAAACCATTCACTTCCACCAGCACCCCGGGGTTTGCATAAAGGAGGCGAATCCAGGAGCGAAACTGCGGGCCAAAACCGGCCGATGACAAAACAGCCTCCAAGTAGCGATGGTCCACCCTATCGAAAGCTTTGGACTGATCTAAATTGATCAGCGCGGCTTCTGTGTCGACTTTCTCAATGATTAAGCGTATCGCGTGCAAATTATCTTGAATGGTCCTACCCTTCACAGAACAAGTCTGTTCGGGGCTAATCAGACCAGCCAAAACAGTCTGCAGGCGATTTGCTAAAATCTTGGCCAAAATCTTTAACTCTGTGTTTAGCATAGTTAAGGGCCGGAAATTATCAATCCCATCCCCACCATCTTTGCTCTTGCGTAACAATTTCAAAATCCCCTTGGTAAAGTACTCAGGTATTGACCCGTTCCTAAACCAAGCGTTAAATAAAACTGTCAGCAAGGGGACAAAAATGTGCGACAACCTCAAATACAGTTCGTAGGGCAAACCATCGATCCCAGGAGATCTATTCAGGCCGACTCCCTTTAGGGCTTCCATGACTTCATCCTCAGTTATGCAACCTTCGCACCTAGCCGATTCGGTCGCCGCGAGGCGAGAAAAGTCAGCTAAATAGGGGTCGAAATGCGCTAAAGACAAACCGGGCTCCCTGGTGAAAAGATCCTGAAAGTGATTACGAAACGCCTCCAAAATACCTTCGTTTGTGGTCACGGTACGTCCGTCCGGCAATGTGACACGTGCGATATATCGATCGGTAGCATGTCGACGCTCCTCTGCACGCAATTCAGCGGCCATGTTTGCTTCCTCATGAGGCATTCTCTTTAACCTAGCCCTAATTAAAGAAGCTTGGTGTTCCTTGCTAGTCAAGGAGGCGAGCTCCGCCTTAATTATAGTAACATTAGTACAATCCGCCACCGCCACCGCCCTATCTAGTCTAGCTTCTAGTGTCGCTTTCGCTGCTCTAGATTCTAGGTTGAGTCGTTGGCTAAAATCAGCAGAAAAGGACCTAATGGTATTCTTAAATTTTCCCCACCACTTATTCCCAATTATAGCCCCCGTCATTACCCGCTGATATGTTAGTAGTAGCTGTTCCCGGAAACTCTGCACATCGAACAACGAAGTGTTGAGTTTCCAGTACCCAGCCAATCTAGGTTTACGGCTATCTAAGTTTACACGGACACGAACAAGTCTATGATCCGAGTAAACTATATTATGAAAACTTGGACATTCTAATAAATCTACGTCGACTCTTCTAATTAAGAACCGGTCAATATAACTCGAAAGCTGTACTGAACCGGAGCCGCGTCTAGCAGTCCAAGTCCACACTATGTCATGAGGCTTTTCATTTCGGAATTTATCGATAAGATCAAACTCACCGACAAAATCCCGAAATGTCTTTGCATCATGATCTCTGTTAGTACCCCTAGAAGGATTCCCCGTGCGATCTAAATCGGGATCCAGGACCGCGTTCCAGTCTCCCGCTAAGATAACTGAACGCGGTGTGTTCATGAAGCGCTCGATTCGCCGAAAAAAGGGAGCACGCTCAGCCTGGAGGTTGGGCGCATAAACCCCAATCAATCGAAATGCTTTATCTTTTATGGTAACGTCCAGAACGCAAAGCCTTCCTTCCGAATCCATGAAACAAGGGTCACACGACGCATTTATAGTCCGCTTCACTAGCCAGGAAACCCCCCTAGAGTTAGAATTGAAGTACGCTGAATAGACATCAAAATCCCTAGACAGCGCACTTAAATAATCACCTTGAATTAAGTGAGTTTCCTGAACACAACATACATCCACTCCGAGGCTTCGAAGGTCCAGGCATAATCGTAATTTCCGAAGATCGGCCCTCAAACCTCGGACATTTACGCTTGCTAGAAAGAGTGCCATTGTAGTGCTTTAGGGTTGAGATTCTCCAACGAACATTGATGAGGTCAAGATACCGGCGGTTTTTCCCATGGAATAAGTGCCCATCGCAGTATTGATGAGGCCGTCCTGGGAAACACCGCCGACATCAAAGGGGAAGATTAATTTAACTGCTCTGTAGAGGGAAGGGTGCAAAAAAATGGGTACCCTCCCATGACAAGATTTTCGTAACTCTCTCAGGGTTGGGGATTTGTGCACCGCTAGTTGGGGGTAGATGTCGAAGGTTATGTTTGCCTCCTCCAACATCCTCCAAATAGCTTTTCCTTCCTCTCTTGGGCGTATCACCGTGAGTAACCGTGTGGCATTGGGGAAATTGTAGGGGTCTTCTATTGATTTTCCGTTCACCTCTGTGAATGCTAGCAGTTTCCTTAAGTCTGTGAAGTGGTGGCCTTTTGCCCTAGTGATCGCTTCTGCCGAAACTTTGCATATATCCTCCCCAGGGTAGAAGGGCTGTCTCTTTTTTCCCTTCCCTTTGACGGGGGCAGTAACTGATTCACAAGTTTGGAGGGGCGTAGGGGGTCCATGTGTGTCGGTTTTCAACGGTGAATGGGGGGGAGTAGGCTTTGGGGCGTGCTTGAGAAGTGGAGAAGGGGGAGGGGGCATTTGTGGTTTCTTAGGGGAAGCAGGGGGGGTGTGTGTCGGGGTCTGTTGTGGTGAGGCGAACGGGGAGGGTCTTGGGGTGCTGATTCTTGCTTTCTTGGAGACAGGGCTGAGCGGTATAAGTTTGTATTCTCTTTCTTTTATGTTTGTTACAGGGGGCGGCATTTTGTGTGGTGAGGTTTTTGGGGGGGTTGGGGAAATGGGTGTTGTTGGGGGTGAATAAATATGGTCTTTGCTTTGGGGCGGGGGGTTAGGTTTGGCTTGAGCTTCTTTACGCAGTTTTTTATTCAAGTTAACTGCGTTAACATAAGAGTCCTTTCCGGGATCTTTAGACATTTTTATTTCCTCCTCTTCCGTCTCTCTTCTGGATTCCTCAAGGGCGAGTCTACCGGGAGTTTTTTTACCTGTAACAATGACCCATGGCTCCTTTTTCCTGTTATCTCCATTGTCTTCGTTTTCGTTTTCATTTTCTTCCTCTGAGTCCGTAAAAGTTTGTTGGGGGTCTGGTTGTGTCTTTTTTGGGGGCGACTCTGGCAGTGCAAATCCAAGTTTAGGGCCTAGATGCTCTCCAACTCTGGTTTTGGGGTTGTTTACGGGTTTTTTTCTTTCTGGACAATCAAACGTTAGATGCCCTATCGCATTGCATCTCCAGCAGGCCGGTTTCCTTCCTGCTACTATGACCGGCAGTTTGTCATTTTCTATCTCGATGTAGTAAGGAATTTCGTTGAAAGTTTTCTGATTTATTAGAATGTCAAAATTCCATATTGAGAGGTACTGATCGCATGTAACCGACATCATTTCTCCGTATTTGTCAAAAAATGCTCCAACGTGAGCGCCCTCGATGAAGAAGGGGACGTTAAATACTGATATTGTTGTCCTTCGTCTGCCTAAATGCTCCATCCGCAGTACGTATTCAGGAGTTATAATCTCTTTTCTGGCGAGTGTCATGCATTCTTCTTCCGATCCAAAAAGTGCCGACCAGTTATTGTGTCCTCTGGATTTGATGATTTTTATCGGTCTGTGTCCGACCGACGCTAGAAGTTTAGTGATTACTTCCACCGAAGATCTCACTGCCTTTTTGATCTTCCTGTCCATTACGAACATCGTTAATGTTTTTTTTTCTATTTCCTGCAGCTTTGGGAGGTCGATTAACAGTCCTTTATCCGTGATTTTGGTCTTGTACATTTCCATTTTGGATTGGAATTCCTCCAAATTAATGTTTACTGCCGGGGGTTTTGTCCAACCCGACGTTCCAGGATGGGGCGAAGATGTAGACCCCATAGTCTTAACTTTTTCCCTTGTTGGCACAAGGCTAACTGCCATGGCCGGAGAAAAAAAATCCGTTACTAAAAAAACAGCAGAGAAAAAAAAAAAAAGTCGTATTTTTAAATAAATCCGGCTCTAAAAAAGAGAGACCGAATAACAAATATAACAACTTTAACAAATATAACAATAATAATAACGGTAATAACAAGAGAAAAATAGTAATACAGATAGCAACCAATAAGAAAGAAATTAACAAACTCGATCTTACGGAAACTTAAATCGCGGATTGAATATTTATTCTGTTAAAATACAGAAATGTGGCACAAGGCCAAAAGGGGGGTGGGGAAAGATCGGTCTTCACTAACTTATTCTGACTGGTATAACTTGGCTAGTTTCATTCGTGACCATCATTCACCAAAATACCACATCCACACTACAATCAAGCACCATACACCAAAAGAATTTATACCATGACTATCCTACTTAAAACCCATAATTACATAATATGAGATGGGGGATTTGGGTAATAAAAATTTTATGTACAAAAAAAAATGAATTTATATACAATGAAAAAAAGACCCCGTGTTAGTATAAGGATCCCCCATTTCTAAGTTGTGGCAGATATGCGGATTTTCCAGTCGAAACGCGATGCAGGTCCGAACGCTTTATTAATCTCCACCTCTTTCGAAAATCTCGAAAGGTGACCTGCATCTCTGGAGAATCTGGCTATCTGTCACCTAATCGGGAGAGGGGTTGGGGAATTAAAACTTAAATTGGGAGGAAAAAAAAAAAAAAAAAAAAAAAAAAAAAAAAAAAAAAAAAAAAAAAAAAAAAAAAAAAAAAAAAAAAAGGGGGGGGGCTAGGCCAAAATAAAACGGGACCCTAATGAAATCATTCATGCACTAGCTAAGTTATGAACAAAAATTAATAGTCAAAAACGGGTCAACTAATCTAGTCTTAAACGGGACAGGATCAACGTTCGTTGGAGAAACCCAAAATTCTTTGCCTAAGGCACGTCCAGATACCACTCTAGACTAGCTCCTCTCACTCGACACAATCGCGCAACTGTCACCCATCTTTCACCAAAATCTGCCGAAGGGAGTTTCGCCTTCTCGGCCTTAATGCGAATCTTCAGACGACACTTGAAAATTCGAATAAGGTCGGGAGCAGCGAAGGTCTCACCGCCGTAGACAACTTTACAACGTGTCTGCCATATCACACCTCTCAACACCGCTAGTAAGCAATAAAACACAAAACGTCTTTTCCTATCATTTGTCGGAGCCCAATTGCTACATATATTAATTGGTTCCAGGTCGAAAGACGTTACATTCAGTACGCGAACCATGAGGCCTGCAACAAACTTAATGAGCGGTGCGACGATGCGGCAATAAACAAAGGCGTGACTTACAGTCTCGTCTTCGTCTCCGCAACGACAACAAAGAGGCGAAGCCTTAATACCAGCTGCATGAAGCCTTTTGCCGACCCAGATAGCATTTCTAATAATCAGCCAGGCCAGAGAAGCCTCGTTATTATCGAAGACCTTTAGCCCAGGCGCCCAAGGCCAGATTGAGCGTAGCTCCCCCCTCGACAAACCGAGCCCCTCAATCTTCTCATCACGAACAGATCCCCTCACTAAGACCCGATACAATGCCTTACGAGACAACAGCAGGGTGTCAGAGAGGCTTTCCTTCACCCGTAAGAGGAACTTCAAGGCCCGTCGACACTCGCGATAAAAGGAGCACTCGCCTCGGGGCAACCTGTGTGCCTCCCCCTCATCCAAGTGCACACTTTTCAAAGCCGGAAAGGCTTTCTTGATGTCTTCCTTCCAGAAGCCACCGTTTCCCTCAACTGGTGTACACATTCGATTCAGGTAATAAAGCCGAAGCGTATGTTGACGAATCTCAACACTTGGCATACCCAAACCGCCCTCAGAAGGATGTAGATAACAGATATCGCGACGGACCTTAGGGGATTTACCAAGCCATAAAAACTGGGAAAGAGCCCGCTGCATTTCAAGCAGTGTATCCGACGGGAGTGGAAGTACTGATAGACGATATAGGATGATCGGATAAATGTGTGAGCAACTCACCTCCGCTCTCCCCTTTAATGAAAGATTTCTACGGGTCCACAGACTAGCTGCGGCCCGAATCGCTTTCAACACTTCCGACCAATTTTTCTCCAGCTGAAGATCAGGACCAAACCAGACGCCGAGTAGCTTGCAAGGCCCGTCAGTCCAGCTGAAGGGTCCCTGTAGGGATGCACCCTTCCAGGCACCGATGCGCAAGCCAACAGACTTGTCGCAGTTAATTTTGGCCCCTGTTATCGTTTCATACATTCTGATTTCTCTGTCGACGACACTAATCTCGGCACTGCTCGTTACAAACACTGTTACGTCGTCGGCATAGGCAGAGTACTTCAGTATGGTGCAAGCACCTGGCAAAGTAACCCCGCGTAGGACCGGGTTCACCCTGAGCCTGCGAAGGAAGGGTTCCAACACAAGCGCATAGAGCATCGGTGAAAGCGGACAACCCTGACGAAGAGATCTGGATAATTTGAAGGGCTTCGACCTCAAACCATTCACTTCCACCAGCACCCCGGGGTTTGCATAAAGGAGGCGAATCCAGGAGCGAAACTGCGGGCCAAAACCGGCCGATGACAAAACAGCCTCCAAGTAGCGATGGTCCACCCTATCGAAAGCTTTGGACTGATCTAAATTGATCAGCGCGGCTTCTGTGTCGACTTTCTCAATGATTAAGCGTATCGCGTGCAAATTATCTTGAATGGTCCTACCCTTCACAGAACAAGTCTGTTCGGGGCTAATCAGACCAGCCAAAACAGTCTGCAGGCGATTTGCTAAAATCTTGGCCAAAATCTTTAACTCTGTGTTTAGCATAGTTAAGGGCCGGAAATTATCAATCCCATCCCCACCATCTTTGCTCTTGCGTAACAATTTCAAAATCCCCTTGGTAAAGTACTCAGGTATTGACCCGTTCCTAAACCAAGCGTTAAATAAAACTGTCAGCAAGGGGACAAAAATGTGCGACAACCTCAAATACAGTTCGTAGGGCAAACCATCGATCCCAGGAGATCTATTCAGGCCGACTCCCTTTAGGGCTTCCATGACTTCATCCTCAGTTATGCAACCTTCGCACCTAGCCGATTCGGTCGCCGCGAGGCGAGAAAAGTCAGCTAAATAGGGGTCGAAATGCGCTAAAGACAAACCGGGCTCCCTGGTGAAAAGATCCTGAAAGTGATTACGAAACGCCTCCAAAATACCTTCGTTTGTGGTCACGGTACGTCCGTCCGGCAATGTGACACGTGCGATATATCGATCGGTAGCATGTCGACGCTCCTCTGCACGCAATTCAGCGGCCATGTTTGCTTCCTCATGAGGCATTCTCTTTAACCTAGCCCTAATTAAAGAAGCTTGGTGTTCCTTGCTAGTCAAGGAGGCGAGCTCCGCCTTAATTATAGTAACATTAGTACAATCCGCCACCGCCACCGCCCTATCTAGTCTAGCTTCTAGTGTCGCTTTCGCTGCTCTAGATTCTAGGTTGAGTCGTTGGCTAAAATCAGCAGAAAAGGACCTAATGGTATTCTTAAATTTTCCCCACCACTTATTCCCAATTATAGCCCCCGTCATTACCCGCTGATATGTTAGTAGTAGCTGTTCCCGGAAACTCTGCACATCGAACAACGAAGTGTTGAGTTTCCAGTACCCAGCCAATCTAGGTTTACGGCTATCTAAGTTTACACGGACACGAACAAGTCTATGATCCGAGTAAACTATATTATGAAAACTTGGACATTCTAATAAATCTACGTCGACTCTTCTAATTAAGAACCGGTCAATATAACTCGAAAGCTGTACTGAACCGGAGCCGCGTCTAGCAGTCCAAGTCCACACTATGTCATGAGGCTTTTCATTTCGGAATTTATCGATAAGATCAAACTCACCGACAAAATCCCGAAATGTCTTTGCATCATGATCTCTGTTAGTACCCCTAGAAGGATTCCCCGTGCGATCTAAATCGGGATCCAGGACCGCGTTCCAGTCTCCCGCTAAGATAACTGAACGAGGTGTGTTCATGAAGCGCTCGATTCGCCGAAAAAAGGGAGCACGCTCAGCCTGGAGGTTGGGCGCATAAACCCCAATCAATCGAAATGCTTTATCTTTTATGGTAACGTCCAGAACGCAAAGCCTTCCTTCCGAATCCATGAAACAAGGGTCACACGACGCATTTATAGTCCGCTTCACTAGCCAGGAAACCCCCCTAGAGTTAGAATTGAAGTACGCTGAATAGACATCAAAATCCCTAGACAGCGCACTTAAATAATCACCTTGAATTAAGTGAGTTTCCTGAACACAACATACATCCACTCCGAGGCTTCGAAGGTCCAGGCATAATCGTAATTTCCGAAGATCGGCCCTCAAACCTCGGACATTTACGCTTGCTAGAAAGAGTGCCATTGTAGTGCTTTAGGGTTGAGATTCTCCAACGAACATTGATGAGGTCAAGATACCGGCGGTTTTTCCCATGGAATAAGTGCCCATCGCAGTATTGATGAGGCCGTCCTGGGAAACACCGCCGACATCAAAGGGGAAGATTAATTTAACTGCTCTGTAGAGGGAAGGGTGCAAAAAAATGGGTACCCTCCCATGACAAGATTTTCGTAACTCTCTCAGGGTTGGGGATTTGTGCACCGCTAGTTGGGGGTAGATGTCGAAGGTTATGTTTGCCTCCTCCAACATCCTCCAAATAGCTTTTCCTTCCTCTCTTGGGCGTATCACCGTGAGTAACCGTGTGGCATTGGGGAAATTGTAGGGGTCTTCTATTGATTTTCCGTTCACCTCTGTGAATGCTAGCAGTTTCCTTAAGTCTGTGAAGTGGTGGCCTTTTGCCCTAGTGATCGCTTCTGCCGAAACTTTGCATATATCCTCCCCAGGGTAGAAGGGCTGTCTCTTTTTTCCCTTCCCTTTGACGGGGGCAGTAACTGATTCACAAGTTTGGAGGGGCGTAGGGGGTCCATGTGTGTCGGTTTTCAACGGTGAATGGGGGGGAGTAGGCTTTGGGGCGTGCTTGAGAAGTGGAGAAGGGGGAGGGGGCATTTGTGGTTTCTTAGGGGAAGCAGGGGGGGTGTGTGTCGGGGTCTGTTGTGGTGAGGCGAACGGGGAGGGTCTTGGGGTGCTGATTCTTGCTTTCTTGGAGACAGGGCTGAGCGGTATAAGTTTGTATTCTCTTTCTTTTATGTTTGTTACAGGGGGCGGCATTTTGTGTGGTGAGGTTTTTGGGGGGGTTGGGGAAATGGGTGTTGTTGGGGGTGAATAAATATGGTCTTTGCTTTGGGGCGGGGGGTTAGGTTTGGCTTGAGCTTCTTTACGCAGTTTTTTATTCAAGTTAACTGCGTTAACATAAGAGTCCTTTCCGGGATCTTTAGACATTTTTATTTCCTCCTCTTCCGTCTCTCTTCTGGATTCCTCAAGGGCGAGTCTACCGGGAGTTTTTTTACCTGTAACAATGACCCATGGCTCCTTTTTCCTGTTATCTCCATTGTCTTCGTTTTCGTTTTCATTTTCTTCCTCTGAGTCCGTAAAAGTTTGTTGGGGGTCTGGTTGTGTCTTTTTTGGGGGCGACTCTGGCAGTGCAAATCCAAGTTTAGGGCCTAGATGCTCTCCAACTCTGGTTTTGGGGTTGTTTACGGGTTTTTTTCTTTCTGGACAATCAAACGTTAGATGCCCTATCGCATTGCATCTCCAGCAGGCCGGTTTCCTTCCTGCTACTATGACCGGCAGTTTGTCATTTTCTATCTCGATGTAGTAAGGAATTTCGTTGAAAGTTTTCTGATTTATTAGAATGTCAAAATTCCATATTGAGAGGTACTGATCGCATGTAACCGACATCATTTCTCCGTATTTGTCAAAAAATGCTCCAACGTGAGCGCCCTCGATGAAGAAGGGGACGTTAAATACTGATATTGTTGTCCTTCGTCTGCCTAAATGCTCCATCCGCAGTACGTATTCAGGAGTTATAATCTCTTTTCTGGCGAGTGTCATGCATTCTTCTTCCGATCCAAAAAGTGCCGACCAGTTATTGTGTCCTCTGGATTTGATGATTTTTATCGGTCTGTGTCCGACCGACGCTAGAAGTTTAGTGATTACTTCCACCGAAGATCTCACTGCCTTTTTGATCTTCCTGTCCATTACGAACATCGTTAATGTTTTTTTTTCTATTTCCTGCAGCTTTGGGAGGTCGATTAACAGTCCTTTATCCGTGATTTTGGTCTTGTACATTTCCATTTTGGATTGGAATTCCTCCAAATTAATGTTTACTGCCGGGGGTTTTGTCCAACCCGACGTTCCAGGATGGGGCGAAGATGTAGACCCCATAGTCTTAACTTTTTCCCTTGTTGGCACAAGGCTAACTGCCATGGCCGGAGAAAAAAAATCCGTTACTAAAAAAAACAGCAGAGAAAAAAAAAAAAGTCGTATTTTTAAATAAATCCGGCTCTAAAAAAGAGAGACCGAATAACAAATATAACAACTTTAACAAATATAACAATAATAATAACGGTAATAACAAGAGAAAAATAGTAATACAGATAGCAACCAATAAGAAAGAAATTAACAAACTCGATCTTACGGAAACTTAAATCGCGGATTGAATATTTATTCTGTTAAAATACAGAAATGTGGCACAAGGCCAAAAGGGGGGTGGGGAAAGATCGGTCTTCACTAACTTATTCTGACTGGTATAACTTGGCTAGTTTCATTCGTGACCATCATTCACCAAAATACCACATCCACACTACAATCAAGCACCATACACCAAAAGAATTTATACCATGACTATCCTACTTAAAACCCATAATTACATAATATGAGATGGGGGATTTGGGTAATAAAAATTTTATGTACAAAAAAAAATGAATTTATATACAATGAAAAAAAGACCCCGTGTTAGTATAAGGATCCCCCATTTCTAAGTTGTGGCAGATATGCGGATTTTCCAGTCGAAACGCGATGCAGGTCCGAACGCTTTATTAATCTCCACCTCTTTCGAAAATCTCGAAAGGTGACCTGCATCTCTGGAGAATCTGGCTATCTGTCACCTAATCGGGAGAGGGGTTGGGGAATTAAAACTTAAATTGGGAGAAAAAAAAAAAAAAAAAAAAAAAAAAAAAAAAAAAAAAGGGGGGGGGGCTAGGCCAAAATAAAACGGGACCCTAATGAAATCATTCATGCACTAGCTAAGTTATGAACAAAAAATAATAGTCAAAAACGGGTCAACTAATCTAGTCTTAAACGGGACAGGATCAACGTTCGTTGGAGAAACCCAAAATTCTTTGCCTAAGGCACGTCCAGATACCACTCTAGACTAGCTCCTCTCACTCGACACAATCGCGCAACTGTCACCCATCTTTCACCAAAATCTGCCGAAGGGAGTTTCGCCTTCTCGGCCTTAATGCGAATCTTCAGACGACACTTGAAAATTCGAATAAGGTCGGGAGCAGCGAAGGTCTCACCGCCGTAGACAACTTTACAACGTGTCTGCCATATCACACCTCTCAACACCGCTAGTAAGCAATAAAACACAAAACGTCTTTTCCTATCATTTGTCGGAGCCCAATTGCTACATATATTAATTGGTTCCAGGTCGAAAGACGTTACATTCAGTACGCGAACCATGAGGCCTGCAACAAACTTAATGAGCGGTGCGACGATGCGGCAATAAACAAAGGCGTGACTTACAGTCTCGTCTTCGTCTCCGCAACGACAACAAAGAGGCGAAGCCTTAATACCAGCTGCATGAAGCCTTTTGCCGACCCAGATAGCATTTCTAATAATCAGCCAGGCCAGAGAAGCCTCGTTATTATCGAAGACCTTTAGCCCAGGCGCCCAAGGCCAGATTGAGCGTAGCTCCCCCCTCGACAAACCGAGCCCCTCAATCTTCTCATCACGAACAGATCCCCTCACTAAGACCCGATACAATGCCTTACGAGACAACAGCAGGGTGTCAGAGAGGCTTTCCTTCACCCGTAAGAGGAACTTCAAGGCCCGTCGACACTCGCGATAAAAGGAGCACTCGCCTCGGGGCAACCTGTGTGCCTCCCCCTCATCCAAGTGCACACTTTTCAAAGCCGGAAAGGCTTTCTTGATGTCTTCCTTCCAGAAGCCACCGTTTCCCTCAACTGGTGTACACATTCGATTCAGGTAATAAAGCCGAAGCGTATGTTGACGAATCTCAACACTTGGCATACCCAAACCGCCCTCAGAAGGATGTAGATAACAGATATCGCGACGGACCTTAGGGGATTTACCAAGCCATAAAAACTGGGAAAGAGCCCGCTGCATTTCAAGCAGTGTATCCGACGGGAGTGGAAGTACTGATAGACGATATAGGATGATCGGATAAATGTGTGAGCAACTCACCTCCGCTCTCCCCTTTAATGAAAGATTTCTACGGGTCCACAGACTAGCTGCGGCCCGAATCGCTTTCAACACTTCCGACCAATTTTTCTCCAGCTGAAGATCAGGACCAAACCAGACGCCGAGTAGCTTGCAAGGCCCGTCAGTCCAGCTGAAGGGTCCCTGTAGGGATGCACCCTTCCAGGCACCGATGCGCAAGCCAACAGACTTGTCGCAGTTAATTTTGGCCCCTGTTATCGTTTCATACATTCTGATTTCTCTGTCGACGACACTAATCTCGGCACTGCTCGTTACAAACACTGTTACGTCGTCGGCATAGGCAGAGTACTTCAGTATGGTGCAAGCACCTGGCAAAGTAACCCCGCGTAGGACCGGGTTCACCCTGAGCCTGCGAAGGAAGGGTTCCAACACAAGCGCATAGAGCATCGGTGAAAGCGGACAACCCTGACGAAGAGATCTGGATAATTTGAAGGGCTTCGACCTCAAACCATTCACTTCCACCAGCACCCCGGGGTTTGCATAAAGGAGGCGAATCCAGGAGCGAAACTGCGGGCCAAAACCGGCCGATGACAAAACAGCCTCCAAGTAGCGATGGTCCACCCTATCGAAAGCTTTGGACTGATCTAAATTGATCAGCGCGGCTTCTGTGTCGACTTTCTCAATGATTAAGCGTATCGCGTGCAAATTATCTTGAATGGTCCTACCCTTCACAGAACAAGTCTGTTCGGGGCTAATCAGACCAGCCAAAACAGTCTGCAGGCGATTTGCTAAAATCTTGGCCAAAATCTTTAACTCTGTGTTTAGCATAGTTAAGGGCCGGAAATTATCAATCCCATCCCCACCATCTTTGCTCTTGCGTAACAATTTCAAAATCCCCTTGGTAAAGTACTCAGGTATTGACCCGTTCCTAAACCAAGCGTTAAATAAAACTGTCAGCAAGGGGACAAAAATGTGCGACAACCTCAAATACAGTTCGTAGGGCAAACCATCGATCCCAGGAGATCTATTCAGGCCGACTCCCTTTAGGGCTTCCATGACTTCATCCTCAGTTATGCAACCTTCGCACCTAGCCGATTCGGTCGCCGCGAGGCGAGAAAAGTCAGCTAAATAGGGGTCGAAATGCGCTAAAGACAAACCGGGCTCCCTGGTGAAAAGATCCTGAAAGTGATTACGAAACGCCTCCAAAATACCTTCGTTTGTGGTCACGGTACGTCCGTCCGGCAATGTGACACGTGCGATATATCGATCGGTAGCATGTCGACGCTCCTCTGCACGCAATTCAGCGGCCATGTTTGCTTCCTCATGAGGCATTCTCTTTAACCTAGCCCTAATTAAAGAAGCTTGGTGTTCCTTGCTAGTCAAGGAGGCGAGCTCCGCCTTAATTATAGTAACATTAGTACAATCCGCCACCGCCACCGCCCTATCTAGTCTAGCTTCTAGTGTCGCTTTCGCTGCTCTAGATTCTAGGTTGAGTCGTTGGCTAAAATCAGCAGAAAAGGACCTAATGGTATTCTTAAATTTTCCCCACCACTTATTCCCAATTATAGCCCCCGTCATTACCCGCTGATATGTTAGTAGTAGCTGTTCCCGGAAACTCTGCACATCGAACAACGAAGTGTTGAGTTTCCAGTACCCAGCCAATCTAGGTTTACGGCTATCTAAGTTTACACGGACACGAACAAGTCTATGATCCGAGTAAACTATATTATGAAAACTTGGACATTCTAATAAATCTACGTCGACTCTTCTAATTAAGAACCGGTCAATATAACTCGAAAGCTGTACTGAACCGGAGCCGCGTCTAGCAGTCCAAGTCCACACTATGTCATGAGGCTTTTCATTTCGGAATTTATCGATAAGATCAAACTCACCGACAAAATCCCGAAATGTCTTTGCATCATGATCTCTGTTAGTACCCCTAGAAGGATTCCCCGTGCGATCTAAATCGGGATCCAGGACCGCGTTCCAGTCTCCCGCTAAGATAACTGAACGAGGTGTGTTCATGAAGCGCTCGATTCGCCGAAAAAAGGGAGCACGCTCAGCCTGGAGGTTGGGCGCATAAACCCCAATCAATCGAAATGCTTTATCTTTTATGGTAACGTCCAGAACGCAAAGCCTTCCTTCCGAATCCATGAAACAAGGGTCACACGACGCATTTATAGTCCGCTTCACTAGCCAGGAAACCCCCCTAGAGTTAGAATTGAAGTACGCTGAATAGACATCAAAATCCCTAGACAGCGCACTTAAATAATCACCTTGAATTAAGTGAGTTTCCTGAACACAACATACATCCACTCCGAGGCTTCGAAGGTCCAGGCATAATCGTAATTTCCGAAGATCGGCCCTCAAACCTCGGACATTTACGCTTGCTAGAAAGAGTGCCATTGTAGTGCTTTAGGGTTGAGATTCTCCAACGAACATTGATGAGGTCAAGATACCGGCGGTTTTTCCCATGGAATAAGTGCCCATCGCAGTATTGATGAGGCCATCCTGGGACACACCGCCGACATCAAAGGGGAATATTAATTTAACGGCTCTGTAGAGGGAAGGGTGCAAAAAAATGGGTACCCTCCCATGGCAAGATTTTCGTAACTCTCTCAGAGTTGGGGATTTGTGCACCGCTAGTTGGGGGTAGATGTCAAAGGTTATGTTTGCCTCCTCCAACATCCTCCAAATAGCTTTTCCTTCCTCTCGTGGGCGTATAACCGTGAGTAACCGGGTGGCATTGGGGAAGTTGTAGGGGTCTTCTATTGATTTTCCGTTCACCTCTGTAAATGCAAGCAATTTTCTTAAGTCGGTGAAGTGGTGGCCTTTTGCCCTAGTGATCGCCTCTGCCGACACTTTGCAAATATCTTCACCAGGGTAGAAGGGCTGTCTCTTCTTTCCCTTCCCTTTGACGGGGGCAGTAACTGATTCACTAGTTTGGAGGGGCGTAGGGGGTCCATGTGTGTCGGTTTTCAACGGTGAATGGGGGGGAGTAGGCTTTGGGGCGTGCTTGAGAAGTGGAGAAGGGGGAGGGGGCATTTGTGGTTTCTTAGGGGAAGCAGGGGGGGTGTGTGTCGGGGTCTGTTGTGGTGAGGCGAACGGGGAGGGTCTTGGGGTGCTGATTCTTGCTTTCTTGGAGACAGGGCTGAGCGGTATAAGTTTGTATTCTCTTTCTTTTATGTTTGTTACAGGGGGCGGCATTTTGTGTGGTGAGGTTTTTGGGGGGGTTGGGGAAATGGGTGTTGTTGGGGGTGAATAAATATGGTCTTTGCTTTGGGGCGGGGGGTTAGGTTTGGCTTGAGCTTCTTTACGCAGTTTTTTATTCAAGTTAACTGCGTTAACATAAGAGTCCTTTCCGGGATCTTTAGACATTTTTATTTCCTCCTCTTCCGTCTCTCTTCTGGATTCCTCAAGGGCGAGTCTACCGGGAGTTTTTTTCCCCGTTACGATGACCCATGGCTCCTTTTTCCTGTTATCTCCGTTGTCTTCGTTTTCGTTTTCATTTTCTTCCTCTGAGTCCGAAAAAGTTTGTTGGGGGTCTGGTTGTGTCTTTTTTGGGGGCGACTCTGGCAGTGCAAATCCAAGTTTAGGGCCTAGATGCTCTCCAACTCTGGTTTTGGGGTTGTTTACGGGTTTTTTTCTTTCCGGACAATCAAACGTTAGATGCCCTATCGCATTGCATCTCCAGCAGGCCGGTTTCCTTCCTGCTACTATGACCGGCAGTTTGTCATTTTCTATCTCAATGTAGTAAGGGATTTCGTTGAACGTTTTCTGATTTATTAGAATGTCAAAATTCCATATTGAGAGGTACTGATCGCATGTAACCGACATCATTTCTCCGTATTTGTCAAAAAATGCTCCAACGTGAGCGCCCTCGATGAAGAAGGGGACGTTAAAAACTGATATTGTTGTCCTCCGTCTGCCTAAATGCTCCATCCGCAGTACGTATTCAGGAGTTATAATCTCCTTTCTAGCGAGTGTCATGCATTCTTCCTCCGAGCCAAAAAGTGCCGACCAGTTATTGTGTCCTCTTGACTTGATGATTTTTATCGGTCTGTGTCCGACCGACGCTAGAAGTTTAGTGATCACTTCCACCGAAGATCTCACTGCCTTTTTGATCTTCCTGTCCATTACGAACATCGTTAATGTTTTTTTTTCTATTTCCTGCAGCTTTGGGAGGTCGATTAACAGTCCTTTATCCGTGATTTTGGTCTTGTAATTTTCCATTTTGGATTGGAATTCCTCCAAATTAATAATTACTGCCGGGGGTTTTGTCCAACCCGACGTTCCAGGATGGGGCGAAGATGTAGACCCCATAGTCTTAACTTTTTCCCTTGTTGGCACAAGGCTAACTGCCATGGCCGGAGAAAAAAAATCCGTTACTAAAAAAAAAAAACAGCGGAGAAAAAAAAAAAGTCGTATTTTTAAATAAATCCGGCTCTAAAAAAGAGAGACCGAATAACAAATATAACAACTTTAACAAATATAACAATAATAATAACGGTAATAACAAGAGAAAAATAGTAATACAGATAGCAACCAATAAGAAAGAAATTAACAAACTCGATCTTACGGAAACTTAAATCGAGGATTGAATATTTATTCTGTTAAAATACAGAAATGTGGCACAAGGCCAAAAGGGGGGTGGGGAAAGATCGGTCTTCACTAACTTATTCTGACTGGTATAACTTGGCTAGTTTCATTCGTGACCATCATTCACCAAAATACCACATCCACACTACAATCAAGCACCATACACCAAAAGAATTTATACCATGACTATCCTACTTAAAACCCATAATTACATAATATGAGATGGGGGATTTGGGTAATAAAAATTTTATGTACAAAAAAAATGAATTTATATACAATGAAAAAAAGACCCCGTGTTAGTATAAGGATCCCCCATTTCTAAGTTGTGGCAGATATGCGGATTTTCCAGTCGAAACGCGATGCAGGTCCGAACGCTTTATTAATCTCCACCTCTTTCGAAAATCTCGAAAGGTGACCTGCATCTCTGGAGAATCTGGCTATCTGTCACCTAATCGGGAGAGGGGTTGGGGAATTAAAACTTAAATTGGGAGAAAAAAAAAAAAAAAAAAAAAAAAAAAAAAAGGGGGGGGGGCTAGGCCAAAATAAAACGGGACCCTAATGAAATCATTCATGCACTAGCTAAGTTATGAACAAAAAATAATAGTCAAAAACGGGTCAACTAATCTAGTCTTAAACGGGACAGGATCAACGTTCGTTGGAGAAACCCAAAATTCTTTGCCTAAGGCACGTCCAGATACCACTCTAGACTAGCTCCTCTCACTCGACACAATCGCGCAACTGTCACCCATCTTTCACCAAAATCTGCCGAAGGGAGTTTCGCCTTCTCGGCCTTAATGCGAATCTTCAGACGACACTTGAAAATTCGAATAAGGTCGGGAGCAGCGAAGGTCTCACCGCCGTAGACAACTTTACAACGTGTCTGCCATATCACACCTCTCAACACCGCTAGTAAGCAATAAAACACAAAACGTCTTTTCCTATCATTTGTCGGAGCCCAATTGCTACATATATTAATTGGTTCCAGGTCGAAAGACGTTACATTCAGTACGCGAACCATGAGGCCTGCAACAAACTTAATGAGCGGTGCGACGATGCGGCAATAAACAAAGGCGTGACTTACAGTCTCGTCTTCGTCTCCGCAACGACAACAAAGAGGCGAAGCCTTAATACCAGCTGCATGAAGCCTTTTGCCGACCCAGATAGCATTTCTAATAATCAGCCAAGCCAGAGAAGCCTCGTTATTATCGAAGACCTTTAGCCCAGGCGCCCAAGGCCAGATTGAGCGTAGCTCCCCCCTCGACAAACCGAGCCCCTCAATCTTCTCATCACGAACAGATCCCCTCACTAAGACCCGATACAATGCCTTACGAGACAACAGCAGGGTGTCAGAGAGGCTTTCCTTCACCCGTAAGAGGAACTTCAAGGCCCGTCGACACTCGCGATAAAAGGAGCACTCGCCTCGGGGCAACCTGTGTGCCTCCCCCTCATCCAAGTGCACACTTTTCAAAGCCGGAAAGGCTTTCTTGATGTCTTCCTTCCAGAAGCCACCGTTTCCCTCAACTGGTGTACACATTCGATTCAGGTAATAAAGCCGAAGCGTATGTTGACGAATCTCAACACTTGGCATACCCAAACCGCCCTCAGAAGGATGTAGATAACAGATATCGCGACGGACCTTAGGGGATTTACCAAGCCATAAAAACTGGGAAAGAGCCCGCTGCATTTCAAGCAGTGTATCCGACGGGAGTGGAAGTACTGATAGACGATATAGGATGATCGGATAAATGTGTGAGCAACTCACCTCCGCTCTCCCCTTTAATGAAAGATTTCTACGGGTCCACAGACTAGCTGCGGCCCGAATCGCTTTCAACACTTCCGACCAATTTTTCTCCAGCTGAAGATCAGGACCAAACCAGACGCCGAGTAGCTTGCAAGGCCCGTCAGTCCAGCTGAAGGGTCCCTGTAGGGATGCACCCTTCCAGGCACCGATGCGCAAGCCAACAGACTTGTCGCAGTTAATTTTGGCCCCTGTTATCGTTTCATACATTCTGATTTCTCTGTCGACGACACTAATCTCGGCACTGCTCGTTACAAACACTGTTACGTCGTCGGCATAGGCAGAGTACTTCAGTATGGTGCAAGCACCTGGCAAAGTAACCCCGCGTAGGACCGGGTTCACCCTGAGCCTGCGAAGGAAGGGTTCCAACACAAGCGCATAGAGCATCGGTGAAAGCGGACAACCCTGACGAAGAGATCTGGATAATTTGAAGGGCTTCGACCTCAAACCATTCACTTCCACCAGCACCCCGGGGTTTGCATAAAGGAGGCGAATCCAGGAGCGAAACTGCGGGCCAAAACCGGCCGATGACAAAACAGCCTCCAAGTAGCGATGGTCCACCCTATCGAAAGCTTTGGACTGATCTAAATTGATCAGCGCGGCTTCTGTGTCGACTTTCTCAATGATTAAGCGTATCGCGTGCAAACTATCTTGAATGGTCCTACCCTTCACAGAACAAGTCTGTTCGGGGCTAATCAGACCAGCCAAAACAGTCTGCAGGCGATTTGCTAAAATCTTGGCCAAAATCTTTAACTCTGTGTTTAGCATAGTTAAGGGCCGGAAATTATCAATCCCATCCCCACCATCTTTGCTCTTGCGTAACAATTTCAAAATCCCCTTGGTAAAGTACTCAGGTATTGACCCGTTCCTAAACCAAGCGTTAAATAAAACTGTCAGCAAGGGGACAAAAATGTGCGACAACCTCAAATACAGTTCGTAGGGCAAACCATCGATCCCAGGAGATCTATTCAGGCCGACTCCCTTTAGGGCTTCCATGACTTCATCCTCAGTTATGCAACCTTCGCACCTAGCCGATTCGGTCGCCGCGAGGCGAGAAAAGTCAGCTAAATAGGGGTCGAAATGCGCTAAAGACAAACCGGGCTCCCTGGTGAAAAGATCCTGAAAGTGATTACGAAACGCCTCCAAAATACCTTCGTTTGTGGTCACGGTACGTCCGTCCGGCAATGTGACACGTGCGATATATCGATCGGTAGCATGTCGACGCTCCTCTGCACGCAATTCAGCGGCCATGTTTGCTTCCTCATGAGGCATTCTCTTTAACCTAGCCCTAATTAAAGAAGCTTGGTGTTCCTTGCTAGTCAAGGAGGCGAGCTCCGCCTTAATTATAGTAACATTAGTACAATCCGCCACCGCCACCGCCCTATCTAGTCTAGCTTCTAGTGTCGCTTTCGCTGCTCTAGATTCTAGGTTGAGTCGTTGGCTAAAATCAGCAGAAAAGGACCTAATGGTATTCTTAAATTTTCCCCACCACTTATTCCCAATTATAGCCCCCGTCATTACCCGCTGATATGTTAGTAGTAGCTGTTCCCGGAAACTCTGCACATCGAACAACGAAGTGTTGAGTTTCCAGTACCCAGCCAATCTAGGTTTACGGCTATCTAAGTTTACACGGACACGAACAAGTCTATGATCCGAGTAAACTATATTATGAAAACTTGGACATTCTAATAAATCTACGTCGACTCTTCTAATTAAGAACCGGTCAATATAACTCGAAAGCTGTACTGAACCGGAGCCGCGTCTAGCAGTCCAAGTCCACACTATGTCATGAGGCTTTTCATTTCGGAATTTATCGATAAGATCAAACTCACCGACAAAATCCCGAAATGTCTTTGCATCATGATCTCTGTTAGTACCCCTAGAAGGATTCCCCGTGCGATCTAAATCGGGATCCAGGACCGCGTTCCAGTCTCCCGCTAAGATAACTGAACGAGGTGTGTTCATGAAGCGCTCGATTCGCCGAAAAAAGGGAGCACGCTCAGCCTGGAGGTTGGGCGCATAAACCCCAATCAATCGAAATGCTTTATCTTTTATGGTAACGTCCAGAACGCAAAGCCTTCCTTCCGAATCCATGAAACAAGGGTCACACGACGCATTTATAGTCCGCTTCACTAGCCAGGAAACCCCCCTAGAGTTAGAATTGAAGTACGCTGAATAGATATCAAAATCCCTAGACAGCGCACTTAAATAATCACCTTGAATTAAGTGAGTTTCCTGAACACAACATACATCCACTCCGAGGCTTCGAAGGTCCAGGCATAATCGTAATTTCCGAAGATCGGCCCTCAAACCTCGGACATTTACGCTTGCTAGAAAGAGTGCCATTGTAGTGCTTTAGGGTTGAGATTCTCCAACGAACATTGATGAGGTCAAGATACCGGCGGTTTTTCCCATGGAATAAGTGCCCATCGCAGTATTGATGAGGCCGTCCTGGGAAACACCGCCGACATCAAAGGGGAAGATTAATTTAACTGCTCTGTAGAGGGAAGGGTGCAAAAAAATGGGTACCCTCCCATGACAAGATTTTCGTAACTCTCTCAGGGTTGGGGATTTGTGCACCGCTAGTTGGGGGTAGATGTCGAAGGTTATGTTTGCCTCCTCCAACATCCTCCAAATAGCTTTTCCTTCCTCTCTTGGGCGTATCACCGTGAGTAACCGTGTGGCATTGGGGAAATTGTAGGGGTCTTCTATTGATTTTCCGTTCACCTCTGTGAATGCTAGCAGTTTCCTTAAGTCTGTGAAGTGGTGGCCTTTTGCCCTAGTGATCGCTTCTGCCGAAACTTTGCATATATCCTCCCCAGGGTAGAAGGGCTGTCTCTTTTTTCCCTTCCCTTTGACGGGGGCAGTAACTGATTCACAAGTTTGGAGGGGCGTAGGGGGTCCATATGTGTCGGTTTTCAACGGTGAATGGGGGGGAGTGGGCTTTGGGGCGTGCTTGAGAAGTGGAGAAGGGGGAGGGGGCATTTGTGGTTTCTTAGGGGAAGCAGGGGGGGTGTGTGTCGGGGTCTGTTGTGGTGAGGCGAACGGGGAGGGTCTTGGGGTGCTGATTCGAGCTTTCTTGGAGACAGGGCTGAGCGGTATAAGTTTGTATTCTCTTTCTTTTATATTTGTTACAGGGGGCGGCATTTTGTGTGGTGAGGTTTTTGGGGGGGTTGGGGAAATGGGTGTTGTTGAGGGTGTATAAATATGGTCTTTGCTTTGGGGCGGGGGGTTAGGTTTGGCTTGAGCTTCTATTCGCAGTTTTTTATTCAAGTTAACTGCGTTAACATAAGAGTCCTTTCCGGGATCTTTAGACATTTTTATTTCCTCCTCTTCCGTCTCTCTTCTGGATTCCTCAAGGGCTAGTCTACCGGGAGTTTTTTTACCTGTAACAATGACCCATGGCTCCTTTTTCCGGTTATCTCCATTGTCTTCGTTTTCGTTTTCGTTTTCTTCCTCTGAGTCCGTAAAAGTTTGTTGGGGGTCTGGTTGTGTCTTTTTGGGGGGCGACTCTGGCAGTGCAAATCCAAGTTTAGGGCCTAGATGCTCTCCAACTCTGGTTTTGGGGTTGTTTACGGGTTTTTTTCTTTCTGGACAATCAAACGTTAGATGCCCTATCGCATTGCATCTCCAGCAGGCCGGTTTCCTTCCTGCTACTATGACCGGCAGTTTGTCATTTTCTATCTCAATGTAGTAAGGGATTTCGTTGAACGTTTTCTGATTTATTAGAATGTCGAAATTCCAAATTGAGAGGTATTGATCACATGTAACCGACATCATTTCTCCGTATTTGTCAAAAAATGCTCCAACGTGAGCGCCCTCGATGAAGAAGGGGACGTTAAACACTGATATTGTTGTCCTTCGTCTGCCTAAGTGCTCCATCCGCAGTACGTATTCAGGAGTTATAATCTCCTTTCTAGCGAGTGTCATGCACTCTTCTTCTGAGCCGAAAAGGGCCGACCAGTTATTGTGTCCTCTGGATTTGATTATTTTTATCGGTCTGTGTCCGACCGACGCTAGAAGTTTTGTGATCACTTCCACCGAAGATCTCACTGCCTTTTTAATCTTCCTGTCCATTACGAACATCGTTAATGTTTTTTTTTCTATTTCCTGCAGCTTTGGGAGGTCGATTAACAGTCCTTTATCCGTGATTTTGGTCTTGTACATTTCCATTTTGGATTGGAATTCCTCCAAATTAATGCTTACTGCCGGGGGTTTTGTCCAACCCGACGTTCCAGGATGGGGCGAAGATGTAGACCCCATAGTCTTAACTTTTTCCCTTGTTGGCACAAGGCTAACTGCCATGGCCGGAGAAAAAAAATCCGTTACTAAAAAAAAAACAGCAGAGGAAAAAAAAAAAGTCGTATTTTTAAATAAATCCGGCTCTAAAAAAGAGAGACCGAATAACAAATATAACAACTTTAACAAATATAACAATAATAATAACGGTAATAACAAGAGAAAAATAGTAATACAGATAGCAACCAATAAGAAAGAAATTAACAAACTCGATCTTACGGAAACGTTTTAAATCGCGGATTGAATATTTATTCTGTTAAAATACAGAAATGTGGCACAAGGCCAAAAGGGGGGTGGGGAAAGATCGGTCTTCACTAACTTATTCTGACTGGTATAACTTGGCTAGTTTCATTCGTGACCATCATTCACCAAAATACCACATCCACACTACAATCAAGCACCATACACCAAAAGAATTTATACCATGACTATCCTACTTAAAACCCATAATTACATAATATGAGATGGGGGATTTGGGTAATAAAAATTTTATGTACAAAAAAAAAATGAATTTATATACAATGAAAAAAAGACCCCGTGTTAGTATAAGGATCCCCCATTTCTAAGTTGTGGCAGATATGCGGATTTTCCAGTCGAAACGCGATGCAGGTCCGAACGCTTTATTAATCTCCACCTCTTTCGAAAATCTCGAAAGGTGACCTGCATCTCTGGAGAATCTGGCTATCTGTCACCTAATCGGGAGAGGGGTTGGGGAATTAAAACTTAAATTGGGAGAAAAAAAAAAAAAAAAAAAAAAAAAAAGGGGGGGGGGCTAGGCCAAAATAAAACGGGACCCTAATGAAATCATTCATGCACTAGCTAAGTTATGAACAAAAAATAATAGTCAAAAACGGGTCAACTAATCTAGTCTTAAACGGGACAGGATCAACGTTCGTTGGAGAAACCCAAAATTCTTTGCCTAAGGCACGTCCAGATACCACTCTAGACTAGCTCCTCTCACTCGACACAATCGCGCAACTGTCACCCATCTTTCACCAAAATCTGCCGAAGGGAGTTTCGCCTTCTCGGCCTTAATGCGAATCTTCAGACGACACTTGAAAATTCGAATAAGGTCGGGAGCAGCGAAGGTCTCACCGCCGTAGACAACTTTACAACGTGTCTGCCATATCACACCTCTCAACACCGCTAGTAAGCAATAAAACACAAAACGTCTTTTCCTATCATTTGTCGGAGCCCAATTGCTACATATATTAATTGGTTCCAGGTCGAAAGACGTTACATTCAGTACGCGAACCATGAGGCCTGCAACAAACTTAATGAGCGGTGCGACGATGCGGCAATAAACAAAGGCGTGACTTACAGTCTCGTCTTCGTCTCCGCAACGACAACAAAGAGGCGAAGCCTTAATACCAGCTGCATGAAGCCTTTTGCCGACCCAGATAGCATTTCTAATAATCAGCCAGGCCAGAGAAGCCTCGTTATTATCGAAGACCTTTAGCCCAGGCGCCCAAGGCCAGATTGAGCGTAGCTCCCCCCTCGACAAACCGAGCCCCTCAATCTTCTCATCACGAACAGATCCCCTCACTAAGACCCGATACAATGCCTTACGAGACAACAGCAGGGTGTCAGAGAGGCTTTCCTTCACCCGTAAGAGGAACTTCAAGGCCCGTCGACACTCGCGATAAAAGGAGCACTCGCCTCGGGGCAACCTGTGTGCCTCCCCCTCATCCAAGTGCACACTTTTCAAAGCCGGAAAGGCTTTCTTGATGTCTTCCTTCCAGAAGCCACCGTTTCCCTCAACTGGTGTACACATTCGATTCAGGTAATAAAGCCGAAGCGTATGTTGACGAATCTCAACACTTGGCATACCCAAACCGCCCTCAGAAGGATGTAGATAACAGATATCGCGACGGACCTTAGGGGATTTACCAAGCCATAAAAACTGGGAAAGAGCCCGCTGCATTTCAAGCAGTGTATCCGACGGGAGTGGAAGTACTGATAGACGATATAGGATGATCGGATAAATGTGTGAGCAACTCACCTCCGCTCTCCCCTTTAATGAAAGATTTCTACGGGTCCACAGACTAGCTGCGGCCCGAATCGCTTTCAACACTTCCGACCAATTTTTCTCCAGCTGAAGATCAGGACCAAACCAGACGCCGAGTAGCTTGCAAGGCCCGTCAGTCCAGCTGAAGGGTCCCTGTAGGGATGCACCCTTCCAGGCACCGATGCGCAAGCCAACAGACTTGTCGCAGTTAATTTTGGCCCCTGTTATCGTTTCATACATTCTGATTTCTCTGTCGACGACACTAATCTCGGCACTGCTCGTTACAAACACTGTTACGTCGTCGGCATAGGCAGAGTACTTCAGTATGGTGCAAGCACCTGGCAAAGTAACCCCGCGTAGGACCGGGTTCACCCTGAGCCTGCGAAGGAAGGGTTCCAACACAAGCGCATAGAGCATCGGTGAAAGCGGACAACCCTGACGAAGAGATCTGGATAATTTGAAGGGCTTCGACCTCAAACCATTCACTTCCACCAGCACCCCGGGGTTTGCATAAAGGAGGCGAATCCAGGAGCGAAACTGCGGGCCAAAACCGGCCGATGACAAAACAGCCTCCAAGTAGCGATGGTCCACCCTATCGAAAGCTTTGGACTGATCTAAATTGATCAGCGCGGCTTCTGTGTCGACTTTCTCAATGATTAAGCGTATCGCGTGCAAATTATCTTGAATGGTCCTACCCTTCACAGAACAAGTCTGTTCGGGGCTAATCAGACCAGCCAAAACAGTCTGCAGGCGATTTGCTAAAATCTTGGCCAAAATCTTTAACTCTGTGTTTAGCATAGTTAAGGGCCGGAAATTATCAATCCCATCCCCACCATCTTTGCTCTTGCGTAACAATTTCAAAATCCCCTTGGTAAAGTACTCAGGTATTGACCCGTTCCTAAACCAAGCGTTAAATAAAACTGTCAGCAAGGGGACAAAAATGTGCGACAACCTCAAATACAGTTCGTAGGGCAAACCATCGATCCCAGGAGATCTATTCAGGCCGACTCCCTTTAGGGCTTCCATGACTTCATCCTCAGTTATGCAACCTTCGCACCTAGCCGATTCGGTCGCCGCGAGGCGAGAAAAGTCAGCTAAATAGGGGTCGAAATGCGCTAAAGACAAACCGGGCTCCCTGGTGAAAAGATCCTGAAAGTGATTACGAAACGCCTCCAAAATACCTTCGTTTGTGGTCACGGTACGTCCGTCCGGCAATGTGACACGTGCGATATATCGATCGGTAGCATGTCGACGCTCCTCTGCACGCAATTCAGCGGCCATGTTTGCTTCCTCATGAGGCATTCTCTTTAACCTAGCCCTAATTAAAGAAGCTTGGTGTTCCTTGCTAGTCAAGGAGGCGAGCTCCGCCTTAATTATAGTAACATTAGTACAATCCGCCACCGCCACCGCCCTATCTAGTCTAGCTTCTAGTGTCGCTTTCGCTGCTCTAGATTCTAGGTTGAGTCGTTGGCTAAAATCAGCAGAAAAGGACCTAATGGTATTCTTAAATTTTCCCCACCACTTATTCCCAATTATAGCCCCCGTCATTACCCGCTGATATGTTAGTAGTAGCTGTTCCCGGAAACTCTGCACATCGAACAACGAAGTGTTGAGTTTCCAGTACCCAGCCAATCTAGGTTTACGGCTATCTAAGTTTACACGGACACGAACAAGTCTATGATCCGAGTAAACTATATTATGAAAACTTGGACATTCTAATAAATCTACGTCGACTCTTCTAATTAAGAACCGGTCAATATAACTCGAAAGCTGTACTGAACCGGAGCCGCGTCTAGCAGTCCAAGTCCACACTATGTCATGAGGCTTTTCATTTCGGAATTTATCGATAAGATCAAACTCACCGACAAAATCCCGAAATGTCTTTGCATCATGATCTCTGTTAGTACCCCTAGAAGGATTCCCCGTGCGATCTAAATCGGGATCCAGGACCGCGTTCCAGTCTCCCGCTAAGATAACTGAACGCGGTGTGTTCATGAAGCGCTCGATTCGCCGAAAAAAGGGAGCACGCTCAGCCTGGAGGTTGGGCGCATAAACCCCAATCAATCGAAATGCTTTATCTTTTATGGTAACGTCCAGAACGCAAAGCCTTCCTTCCGAATCCATGAAACAAGGGTCACACGACGCATTTATAGTCCGCTTCACTAGCCAGGAAACCCCCCTAGAGTTAGAATTGAAGTACGCTGAATAGACATCAAAATCCCTAGACAGCGCACTTAAATAATCACCTTGAATTAAGTGAGTTTCCTGAACACAACATACATCCACTCCGAGGCTTCGAAGGTCCAGGCATAATCGTAATTTCCGAAGATCGGCCCTCAAACCTCGGACATTTACGCTTGCTAGAAAGAGTGCCATTGTAGTGCTTTAGGGTTGAGATTCTCCAACGAACATTGATGAGGTCAAGATACCGGCGGTTTTTCCCATGGAATAAGTGCCCATCGCAGTATTGATGAGGCCGTCCTGGGAAACACCGCCGACATCAAAGGGGAAGATTAATTTAACTGCTCTGTAGAGGGAAGGGTGCAAAAAAATGGGTACCCTCCCATGACAAGATTTTCGTAACTCTCTCAGGGTTGGGGATTTGTGCACCGCTAGTTGGGGGTAGATGTCGAAGGTTATGTTTGCCTCCTCCAACATCCTCCAAATAGCTTTTCCTTCCTCTCTTGGGCGTATCACCGTGAGTAACCGTGTGGCATTGGGGAAATTGTAGGGGTCTTCTATTGATTTTCCGTTCACCTCTGTGAATGCTAGCAGTTTCCTTAAGTCTGTGAAGTGGTGGCCTTTTGCCCTAGTGATCGCTTCTGCCGAAACTTTGCATATATCCTCCCCAGGGTAGAAGGGCTGTCTCTTTTTTCCCTTCCCTTTGACGGGGGCAGTAACTGATTCACAAGTTTGGAGGGGCGTAGGGGGTCCATGTGTGTCGGTTTTCAACGGTGAATGGGGGGGAGTAGGCTTTGGGGCGTGCTTGAGAAGTGGAGAAGGGGGAGGGGGCATTTGTGGTTTCTTAGGGGAAGCAGGGGGGGTGTGTGTCGGGGTCTGTTGTGGTGAGGCGAACGGGGAGGGTCTTGGGGTGCTGATTCTTGCTTTCTTGGAGACAGGGCTGAGCGGTATAAGTTTGTATTCTCTTTCTTTTATGTTTGTTACAGGGGGCGGCATTTTGTGTGGTGAGGTTTTTGGGGGGGTTGGGGAAATGGGTGTTGTTGGGGGTGAATAAATATGGTCTTTGCTTTGGGGCGGGGGGTTAGGTTTGGCTTGAGCTTCTTTACGCAGTTTTTTATTCAAGTTAACTGCGTTAACATAAGAGTCCTTTCCGGGATCTTTAGACATTTTTATTTCCTCCTCTTCCGTCTCTCTTCTGGATTCCTCAAGGGCGAGTCTACCGGGAGTTTTTTTACCTGTAACAATGACCCATGGCTCCTTTTTCCTGTTATCTCCATTGTCTTCGTTTTCGTTTTCATTTTCTTCCTCTGAGTCCGTAAAAGTTTGTTGGGGGTCTGGTTGTGTCTTTTTTGGGGGCGACTCTGGCAGTGCAAATCCAAGTTTAGGGCCTAGATGCTCTCCAACTCTGGTTTTGGGGTTGTTTACGGGTTTTTTTCTTTCTGGACAATCAAACGTTAGATGCCCTATCGCATTGCATCTCCAGCAGGCCGGTTTCCTTCCTGCTACTATGACCGGCAGTTTGTCATTTTCTATCTCGATGTAGTAAGGAATTTCGTTGAAAGTTTTCTGATTTATTAGAATGTCAAAATTCCATATTGAGAGGTACTGATCGCATGTAACCGACATCATTTCTCCGTATTTGTCAAAAAATGCTCCAACGTGAGCGCCCTCGATGAAGAAGGGGACGTTAAATACTGATATTGTTGTCCTTCGTCTGCCTAAATGCTCCATCCGCAGTACGTATTCAGGAGTTATAATCTCTTTTCTGGCGAGTGTCATGCATTCTTCTTCCGATCCAAAAAGTGCCGACCAGTTATTGTGTCCTCTGGATTTGATGATTTTTATCGGTCTGTGTCCGACCGACGCTAGAAGTTTAGTGATTACTTCCACCGAAGATCTCACTGCCTTTTTGATCTTCCTGTCCATTACGAACATCGTTAATGTTTTTTTTTCTATTTCCTGCAGCTTTGGGAGGTCGATTAACAGTCCTTTATCCGTGATTTTGGTCTTGTACATTTCCATTTTGGATTGGAATTCCTCCAAATTAATGTTTACTGCCGGGGGTTTTGTCCAACCCGACGTTCCAGGATGGGGCGAAGATGTAGACCCCATAGTCTTAACTTTTTCCCTTGTTGGCACAAGGCTAACTGCCATGGCCGGAGAAAAAAAATCCGTTACTAAAAAAACAGCAGAGAAAAAAAAAAAAAGTCGTATTTTTAAATAAATCCGGCTCTAAAAAAGAGAGACCGAATAACAAATATAACAACTTTAACAAATATAACAATAATAATAACGGTAATAACAAGAGAAAAATAGTAATACAGATAGCAACCAATAAGAAAGAAATTAACAAACTCGATCTTACGGAAACTTAAATCGCGGATTGACTTCTTGATAAAAATGTTACATATTTTTATACTCCGTTAATGCCACCACCCTAATTTACATAATCACCACTTCTATACTATAGAGTCCAATCAACAAATAGAATATCGCTGAAATTATTTATTTTTTTAATTTTTATTTTTATTTTTTATTTTTTATTTTTTATTTTATTTTATTTTATTTTTTTTCTAATTCTTTATTTTTACTTTGTTCTAAAAGATATAAAGGTGTTAAAATTCTTCCATTTGGGTTTGAAACGTGATTGGAAACATATCCGAGGAGACCTAGTTAAGGTCGAAATAACTTATAATGTGTACAATCCGAATGTATATTTAGTCTTTTTAAACCTCATAACGTATTCATGCTCTGTTTTAACGGACATAGAGCTCTCTGATCCGGATTCCGATCGAAAATAATCGAACCTGAATACTACATTGGCTCCCCACTAAGCGTGAGTTGAGCTCTCTAAGGACTTTGGATACTAAATTGACTGGATTGCTACATTACTCAGACCGAAAATGGAGAAATTTACACCTGCTTACTCTATGAAGAACATCCCTTATCCCAGCATTCACAGTTTCACTTTTTCACTAACAGAAAAAATTACAGACTTAATAAATAGATTGAGATGGAAAGCATTTTTTTACTTAAAATCGGAGACCAGAAGTGAACATAAGGACACGTATAGTTTTAGAACTGAAAATACAGCTAAACCAATTGAAGCATTAAAACCTTTCGAAGCCGATCTATTTAACATAGTGAGAAACATCAAATTTAAAAAACACACGAACAAATTTCAATCAGAACTCGCCAGAGACATTAGACATTTAAATAGATCTAACAAAGTGTGGGTTAAAGCGGACAAATCAGCGAATATATATAAAATGGACTCAGCTGAATACAACAATTTAATTACAGATAAAATTTCGAATACATACAGAAAAGATATTTTCAATAACGAGGATATAATCAACGAGGATACTAAAGAATTTACTTCGAAATCAAAAATAGAGGATAGAGTAGGTAAAATCGACAAGAAAAATGCATATATATTAATAAAGGATCATAAAAAAACTTCCATAACAACAAACAATCCAGATTAATTAACGCTACCAAAACAGAATTAGGTCATGTATCCAGAAAAATATTGCAAAATGTAATTAGTGAAACGCTAAGATTTACTAAATTTAATCTATGGAAAGACTCAGGCGACACTATTGGTTGGTTTAAAGAAATGAATAATAAAAATCAAGCATCTTTCATCCAATTCGACATAATAGATTTTTATCCCTCCATTTCTGAAGACTTATTGACCAATAGTATAAACTATGCGAGAAACTTTTCGGATATTTCAAAAGAACAAGAAGACATAATCTTGGCTTGTCGGAGATCAATTCTAGTCCACAATGGAGTAAATTGGATTAAAAAAAACGGTAATGAATTTGACGTTCCGATGGGGTCATTTGACTCTGCACAAATTGCAGACATAGTGGGAATATTTATTATATATACAATTAGCAGAATAGTAGAACCTAATTTGATAGGCCTATATAGGGATGATGGACTAATTATAGTTCCTAAAAGCAATGGCCCCTTAGTATCAAGTATACAAAAAAGTTGTGCAGAGCATTCAAATATCTAGGTTTAAAG
>OY744518.1:44704011-44711511 GCA_963556195.1 Sepiola atlantica
ATTTTTCATCGTGTTAGTGGCTAATCTATTAATGCCCTTTTGTGGCCAAGCAATAATTCTAAATCTGTATGTTATCACTGGCATAGCTAATTGGTTAATGACAGTTACTTTGTTTTTGTTTGTAAACTATGTTTTGCAATATTTTCTAACACGGCGTATATATCCTCTGCAAATATTTTCTCTCATCTTGGCATGTTGAATTAAATCATTTTCTTCTATGTCAAAGAATTTGAATTGTTCATGTTCTTCAAGGTATTTGATGTAAGTATCTCTATCAAGCTGTATGTTTTCCGTGTGTATTTTCTTCCCAGCTCCGAGGGAGCATTTGCCACATGTGTCCAGGCCGAACTCCATTCCAATAGATTTGGAAAAGGTGTGTACAACCTGCAAGAGGCGGCTTAAGTCTGCATCTGAATTAGCATACAACTTGAGGGCATTTATGAAGTGTAGGTGGTTGACTCTTTTGTTTAGATCTTGTTTGCTACCCTGGCTTAGATTGTAGGCAATCTGGCTTTTGTTTTGTAATTTACCCAGCGGATAAATTGCCAGACAAAAGAGTAGAAGAGATAAGCTATCTCGTTGGAAAATCACTCTTTGGATCTTGACGTTAGGGGTGTTTATTGTTCCATTAGTGTGTCTTGATGCAATTGTTGTTTGCCCATACGTATTTGTATTTCCATGGTTTTCTAGATGCCCAGATGGATATTATATAAAGGCAGCGTAGGAGCCACGCATGGCGTACTCTTCTGTATGCCTTTTGGTAATCGATCCACGCCATGCTTAGATGTATCTGGCACTTCCTACATTCCTCAACGAGGGTCTTATTGATCAACAACTTGTCCTTGGTGTCAAAACACTTCCTCCTGCACCCTTCTTTCTTTTTTTTTTTTCACGTATGCTCCAGAAGAGAGGTGTTCGTCGATGCTGTCTGCAACCAGGATAGTCAATAGTTTGCAGGTTGTAGTGAGGCAGCTGATCGGTCTGTATTTTGTAGGGTACTGTGTCTCACTCGGTTTTGGTATGAGGGTCGTATCGCGTTTTATTAGCAATGCTGGTGTCGCCTTTTCACCCTTCAACAGTCTAGTGAAGCAGCTACTATAATGGTTATGTAGTGCTGTTAGTTTCTTCAGCCAGCAATTGGGTTTATTTTCTATGATAGTTATTTTGTGATTCTGACATTGGTCTAGCTTTCGTTTTATAATTCCAGACGTTATCTCTGTATCTTGCAGTTTGTGCTTGCTTTTATTCCTTCGAGCTATATCTAAGATCTACTTGGCCTCTTGGTTGCATGGTCTCTCATTCTCAAACATAGGCATCCAGTAGTTGTCTAGCTCTTTCTCTTCCGGTGGCTTTTCCACACTTATATTCTTTCATTATGTGTGAACTGTCTGTTCGCAACATTCGCCTTGTGCTTGCTATCTTTTGCTCAATTATTTTGCCAAGTTCTAGCATTCTGCCCTAAAGAATTCTCGCAACGTTTTTTTTATTTTTTCTACATTTGTTTGTATTTGAAACTGAGTCTGCAGATTGTGTCTCTCAGCCGTCCACGCACTGTAGGGGCAACAAGGAATTGTTTGATTGGAAACACTTCCTTTCTGCAAAGGTTAAGTTGTTTTGGGAGCTTCTGTTTCCATGGTGGTGCTGTGACTTGTGCTCTGGGTTCCCATTGCTTTGGGAATTGCGGGAGTGTTTACCTATCAATGTAAAGTATTGCAGCGTACGTTACTTGATTCAGCTCCGTGAAAAATATGTGAGATGAAACAAGTCTTTGGAGAGCGATGTTTACGTGTTGTATGCTTGCCTTGGTAGCTCTTGATGCTCGGGTTTTCGGAAGTTGAGGTGTTTACTCCAGCCTTATCATCTGGACTTCCTCAATTGTATTACCAAGTTCTTCCTCCAATACTAATTGCTCATAATATGGTTTCAGTAATTTATGAGGTAATGATGTGGATGCAGGTGTTACTAGTGATCTCGGTGGTATTGGTGAGGAAGATCTTTGAATTTATGAGGGGATATCTTATTGTGAATCAACAGCTGATGGTGGTGGTATACTCGTCGGGGAGCCCCTTGCTAAAGGGGAGTCTGGTGTTGATCTTGATGTATGGTGGGTTGTCATGGACTCAGACTGTTTGACGGCTTAATCCATGGATGAATGGTAATGTTATTTTATCTGTACCTGTGGTGTGGTGTTTTGAACGATGATGGGAATCGTGGGAATTTTTATGGGGCTTTTAATTGGGCATTTTTGGTTATCATATGGGTTTATATATCTGATGACATACATGCCAGATCAGCTTCATTTAACAGGATCATGCTGCTTCATCGTTGGCAAATTATTTTTTAGGGTGGAACATTTCTCGTGCCTGGACAGAAGATGAAAAATATTTCCCTCCAGGTCTCTGTTCTAAATTTTTAGTTTGGTGTATTTTGCCTGGGCATATTTCATAGGCCATATCAGTGTCAACTTTTCTTCCCTTACCCATTTAAACACTTGTCGCCGTCTAGTGTTTTATTCCCTGATAAGGAGGTAGTCTTCTTCTGACTCTCTTATGGCTGCATTTTTTATAAGGATGCTCTCTTCTTCTGATATATATATATATATATATATATATATATATATATATATATATATATCATCTGAGAAACAAGCAATCGTAGGCGGTTAACCGGTGTATTTTATTCTGCAAGGGTAGATTCTTGAATATTTTCGGTCAGGAGTTCATTGGATGTTGTGCTCCACGTTTCAAACTTTCAGTAACGGTAGAAAAACAATACCACCTTCTTTTGTGCAACAGTCCATGGTTGAGGTTTAAGCCTCTTATGTTCTTTTTTAGTTTTTGTTGCATTTGATGGAGATAGGGATCCATGACCTTTTGTCCCAAGGCCTGACGGCTGACATTAGTTGGCGTCTGTCACGGCTAGAGCACAATTTACAGAGTCAGGAAGGTTCACACCATTGCTTACATCTTCCCGCCTGGTGTATAAACATATTGATGGTCCCTTTTTATCCTTGGTGTCGGCCTGCCAGTATTTACTGTTAATCATTTTTTTAGCATTCATTTAATCAGTGTCAACAACTTCTTATTAATTATTTGAAGCTGCCATCTATTAATAGACGGGGTGTTCTCGTCCGCAATTAGGGGGGGGGCGTGCTGGATTGCTTGGGGACATTTTTTAAATATTTAGTCAGGGTTTACTTCAAATAAAATATATCCTCCTGTCATAGTCTCTGGTAAACTTCTGTACAGAGAGACCCCAGACACCCGAGGGTGATGTCTAGTAGACATTCGAGTTCTCGCCTATTTATATGTATGTGTGGGCGTGTGTATGTGTGTGTGTAAAGGGCAATCTGTTAAACTAATGGACAGATCATAATGAATTTTGGAATATATATGTTTAGCCACACGGTAATTGACATGGGCAGAATATTTTTTTTGGCGAATCTTAACACTGTGGGAGTGAAATATATATATATATATATATATATATATATATATATATATATATATATATATATATATATATATAAAATGCATATATATATATAAAATGCATATATATATATATATATATATATATATATATATATATATATATATATATAACGATTTGCTATTGTTCACAGAGAGATTTTCTTGTTTTAGGATTACCGACTAAACTGACTACGTACTGAGTAAACACCAGAGTTTTGCAGAGTTTTAACCACAAACTGAGCGTTGAACAGGTGATACAGCGACCAGTGGTAATGCATCCAGTTCTCATTAAATTTCATTACATTGAAAAGTAAATCCCATACTGATTAACTTCCCCGGCACATACCATGCCATTTGGTGCCGTGTTACAACAACATCAAACTATCATGGGCAATGCGTGTAAGGACTGGTCAGAATTACTAGGCGTAGGTGCTGGTTAGATAAATCAGGATTGAATGAAGCTTGTAAAGGCTTATGATGAAATAAAAATTAAAAAGTCATGAATTAAGAAAAAAACAATTAAAATAAAATACAAAGAAAGAATAAACGATTGAATGAAATACAATAGTATATTATTGATAAAAACGTAAAATGGTCGACCGTAGCCCGAAGCGACTCAAAGGCTCCCGTTATATTGGTTATTATAACGATATGTAGAGGAGGGTGCTAGTCCTATTTCAGTGTTTGTAAACTTACAATATATCCTCATTATTATGCTGAGTCTTTAGCAAAGGGATATCAAGTACCATTTTTAGGTATTTGGTATTACTTGACCAAAGGTTACAACTCTCTAACAATAAGGTCACATTGGTCGATGATCATTAATTAAATCAATTAAATATGTAAAAGAAGAGTAATAGGCGACATACTAGGCTATACAGTGATGAGGTAAGGGTAACGATATAAATGTAGTCAGAGATTAAATTCAGGGAATAGTGATGTGTAGGTGGGGTGACGTTTGGTAAATCTGTAATCGGCATGAGGTGGGAGAACTGATTTCTCAGTAAGATTGTAAATCCAAATTCATGCTAAAAATCAAAAACAAAAAATATAAAAAGAAATCAAAACTTGAAAATAAAGAAAGGAATGCAGGGCAAAGGTTACAGTCAAGTCATATGAGATAAAATAAATTAAATAAACGAAAGGTGCGAAATAACATTAAATGGAAAAAGCGGGGTACACATTCTTCAAATAGCAGGGAAATGTCTTCTCGTATGCACCGTGTTGTGGGTGTACCGGAATTGTGCCGGTGTGTCTGTGTGTGTGTTGGGTAATCCATATATATATATATATATATATATATATATATATATATATATATATATATATATATATATATATATATATATACACCTATATTTCTCTCTATCTCTATATCTATCTATATATACATACATCTATCTATTCATCTATCTATCTATCTATCTATTAATATATCTCTCTCTCTATATATATATCGATATGTCTATCTATCTATATATATATCGATCTATCTATCTATCTATCTATCTATCTATTTAGACATGCCTTTCGATATCTCCCTCTCTCTCTCTCTCTCTTTATATATATATATATATATATATATATATATATATATATATATATATATATATATATAAATGAAGAAGAATGCAAACGCCAAATCAAAATTCAATTCAAAAGTTCAAAGCAAGGTATATTCCGCAAAAAGGCAATTTATTCAAGCTAAATTTTCCTTAAGCCAGACTTTTCAAAGATCAAAATCTTATCACCAGAGGAAGTCGCTGGGATAGATAAGTTGGACATGGCCAAGATTCAAAATTTGAAAAAATGAAATAAAAGTTGTAGGGAAAGAAACGCAGGGCAAAACTGTGCCAGGGTGCAAGCAAATGTCCGATTGCCAAAAAGTCCGGTGTCGAAGGGTCCAGCGGAGAGAATAAGATGTAGATAGGTAGGTCGTTAGAGGCACGTGAAGTAGTGAGAGAGGTTTCAAAGTTAAATTCCAAGAAGCCACAACTTCAGGTACGGCGAAAATAGAAAATCCAAAAAGGGTAAAAAGTCCAATAAGAGGTACATTCGATGATGCAGGCAGGCGTCAGAGGAGATTAAGGTGGAAAATATTCGCCATTAAAGATACTTCCCGGACAGAGATGACAAAGGAAAGTGTTTTAAAGTGGGAAAAGGGGGCAGCGAGAATATTTAAAGCCTGCCCAGTTGAGAAAACTGGCTATAAATGAAGAAAAGCAAAGACATTCTTCTTCATTTCTACCTGCTCTATCCTGGATATTGAGCTGTATACTCTTCACAATAGGGTTTTACCTTTCCTAAAAGTTCGCTTTTAGTAAACCTCTTTATATATTTATATATATATATATATATATATATATATATATATATTATATATATATATATATATATATATATATATGTTTGTATGCACACACGCCAACATATGTACACACACATGTGTCTGTAGTATGTGCACTTTTAAATACGAAAAAATAAATATGATAGTTTTGTGCCAAATAAAATTATATACATAAATGTAAATGATAAAATTATATACATAAACGTAAATAATTACGTGTTTGTAACATATTAATGTACGTTCAAACTCGTTGGTTTATTGCGGGTTGTTGACATTTCAGAGCATGTATTTAAAACAGAACAATATAATGGTTTTGAAGAAGGAAGTAGGCGACATTTTGCTTTCAACTGATTGAAGTTATCGAGGAAAAAGTGCGTAAACGAAAGGAACAACTTTAGAGTAATTTTACACGTATGTTAACTAGAGGTTTCTAAAAATTGACAAGAACTGCGCAGTTAAAAAAAACATCGAATTGTATTTTTATTTGATAAGTATATAAAAAAGACTGAATAAAAATGTGTCTAGAGTACCACACTATTCAATAATACTCTAGGGTATTCAATCAGTACGATATCAGTTTTGACACACATAAAATGAAATAGATCGCCTGATCAGCAACAGATTGTTATTAGTGGTAGTTAATCTGATATCGCTAAGTAACACAAGTGTGTTGTTTGCTTCACAAGAAGTACATTTATTTATATGTAAATACATACGGATTGTCCTGTATTATAAAGTGGTGGGTAAGCATAGCCACTCGAATTTGCACTAAAATGGGAGCACACTGGTAAAGATGTGAATACGAAAATCCAAAACGTTGTTGTATAAAAATATTATATGATCCAATAGTCACAAGAGAAAATGAATGCTCAACATTCAAAGAGTGTATTTCGTAATTGTGTAGATCACATCGCAAATTCACGAAGATCAATACTAGCTGCTGCTACAAGCTTCCTCATGAAATGATAACTAAATTTAACGGGAAGATTAGCTTAACACCGTGAACATACTGATTAATTAAATATCTGAAAGTAAGCACTTGTTTTAATTAATGTCAACATCTGAGAAAATGTCCAAGTTTTTCATCAGACCATCATAAGAAAAGAGCCGTTACTTATAAAAATCATCCCATGCTACCATCGTTACGCAAATTCTGATACACTCTTATATCAATTAATGCGCATTTGTTGCAGGTGTTTATCATTGCAGTACACACTCTGTTACGGTACCTTGCGAGTCGCCATCGTTTCTTTCATTAACTACATTTACACATCATAAGTTGAATTTCTTCAAAACAAATGACGTCGTACCGTCGACTAGAGCAGTACATTGGTAAACAAATATATTTCAATAGATGCCATTCGTTTCATTCAATTCAATAATATTTTAGTGACAAATATTTTGAGAACAAAGCCAACATATATCATTTTAAAAAATAAATGGCGACAATTTGTATTACATAACTAAATCAGAGACATGTGTATTTTAATAATATTTATCTGACCATGACAGATATTATTTTCCGGAAGAATAATGACACATGTAAGTATTACGTGTATTCATTCTGACAAATAATTATTATTTCAAAAACATATAATTATTTACAGAAACTGATACAGATTTATGCAGAAATCACCATGAAATGCCCACGGGTTATCGCTAGTGTTACAATCTCTAACC
>OY744518.1:44721511-44729011 GCA_963556195.1 Sepiola atlantica
ATTATTATTATTATTATTATTATTATTATTATTATTATTATTATTATTATTATTATTATTATTATTATTATTATTATTATTATTATTATTATTATTATTATTATTATTATTATTATTATTATTATTATTATTATTATTATTATTATTATTATTATTATTATTATTATTATTATTATTATTATTATTATTATTATTATTATTATTATTATTATTATTATTATTATTATTATTATTATTATTATTATTATTATTATTATTATTATTATTATTATTATTATTATTATTATTATTATTATTATTATTATTATTATTATTATTATTATTATTATTATTATTATTATTATTATTATTATTATTATTATTATTATTATTATTATTATTATTATTATTATTATTATTATTATTATTATTATTATTATTATTATTATTATTATTATTATTATTATTATTATTATTATTATTATTATTATTATTATTATTATTATTATTATTATTATTATTATTATTATTATTATTATTATTATTATTATTATTATTATTATTATTATTATTATTATTATTATTATTATTATTATTATTATTATTATTATTATTATTATTATTATTATTATTATTATTATTATTATTATTATTATTATTATTATTATTATTATTATTATTATTATTATTATTATTATTATTATTATTATTATTATTATTATTATTATTATTATTATTATTATTATTATTATTATTATTATTATTATTATTATTATTATTATTATTATTATTATTATTATTATTATTATTATTATTATTATTATTATTATTATTATTATTATTATTATTATTATTATTATTATTATTATTATTATTATTATTATTATTATTATTATTATTATTATTATTATTATTATTATTATTATTATTATTATTATTATTATTATTATTATTATTATTATTATTATTATTATTATTATTATTATTATTATTATTATTATTATTATTATTATTATTATTATTATTATTATTATTATTATTATTATTATTATTATTATTATTATTATTATTATTATTATTATTATTATTATTATTATTATTATTATTATTATTATTATTATTATTATTATTATTATTATTATTATTATTATTATTATTATTATTATTATTATTATTATTATTATTATTATTATTATTATTATTATTATTATTATTATTATTATTATTATTATTATTATTATTATTATTATTATTATTATTATTATTATTATTATTATTATTATTATTATTATTATTATTATTATTATTATTATTATTATTATTATTATTATTATTATTATTATTATTATTATTATTATTATTATTATTATTATTATTATTATTATTATTATTATTATTATTATTATTATTATTATTATTATTATTATTATTATTATTATTATTATTATTATTATTATTATTATTATTATTATTATTATTATTATTATTATTATTATTATTATTATTATTATTATTATTATTATTATTATTATTATTATTATTATTATTATTATTATTATTATTATTATTATTATTATTATTATTATTATTATTATTATTATTATTATTATTATTATTATTATTATTATTATTATTATTATTATTATTATTATTATTATTATTATTATTATTATTATTATTATTATTATTATTATTATTATTATTATTATTATTATTATTATTATTATTATTATTATTATTATTATTATTATTATTATTATTATTATTATTATTATTATTATTATTATTATTATTATTATTATTATTATTATTATTATTATTATTATTATTATTATTATTATTATTATTATTATTATTATTATTATTATTATTATTATTATTATTATTATTATTATTATTATTATTTACGCAGTAGTAGTTCTCCGACAAACTATTATATGGGATTGGCAATAACTAATGGTGACCTTATATTCAAGTAGTGTACTTTCTATATGTTTTGTGTTACTGCCGATTCTAATTACTTGTCGTCTGTTGGAATTCACTGCTATATGGCTGTGTGTTCACTCTTATTATTACAACATTTTTCATCAGTGATGTGTGTAGTATGGTGTATATCCTCCATCCAATTACTTAGTGCTTCGTAGTCGTTTAACATGTTTTTAGAAATGTGCGTACCGCTCCGACAATTATTGTTATTACAGCAATTCCCTCAATTTTTCATATTTCTGCCAGCTTTCTAGCAAGTTACATCTTTTTTGCTTAGTGGTTTTGTCTTCCTGATTTACCCATTGCGATCTATTTATGAGACTAATCTATGATTTGTAAAATTGTTCATTCTTGTTAATAGTCATCATGCCTAGTTTTATTTATGTTAGCTTTAATGTAGTTTGCCCTAATTGCATTGTTCTGTGGAACCATCAGAACAGATTCCGTTTATCTGTTCAAGCGTCGTTTTCTTAGCCAGTTCCATCGTTTTTCGTTGGTTTCTTCTCCTGAAGGTTCCATGTAGATTTTTCTTTCCCACTTTTCTTTTCTTGTCGCTTTGTTTCCTGTTTAAGTGCTTCGCGAGTTGCTCGTGAGAACATTATTTCCGTATTCTGAGTTATGTATACCACCAGCCTTTTGTTGAGTCTTCCAACCAGTCGTACTAGTCTTTTCCCACTTCGTTTCATTTTATGTAGAGTCTGTTCGTATCGTATTTATGGTAGTGCGTTGTGCATGGTCATTAATTTGCTAGTCCTCTGGTCTATGGGACTGAGTTCTACTTTAGTCAAGCCTATGAATGGCCCAGCTTATGTCATTAGTGCAACTGCACAGTCTTATTATTATTATTATTATTATTATTATTATTATTATTATTATTATAATTATTTTATTATTATTATTATTATTATTATTGTTGTTATTATTCTTGTTATTATTCTTGTTATTATTATTGTTATTATTATTATTATTACTATTACTATTACTATTACTATTACCATCATCATCATCATCATCATCATCATCATCATCATCATCATCATCATCATCATCATCACTACTACTATTATTATTATTATTATTATTATTTATTTACGCAATAGTATTCACCGACAAACTATTATATGTGATTACCAATAACTAACGGGGTTCTTATACTCGAATTGTGTTGTTTCTATATTTTGGTTTTATTTCTGTTTCAAGTCACGTGTCGTCTGTTGGAGGTCACGTTTTATGTGGCTCTGTTTCCGCATTGGAGTGGTTGCTCTTATTATTATAACTATGTAAATCAGTGCAGTGTGTGTAATGGTGTATACCCCTCATCCAATTGCTTAGATTTTCGTAGTCGTGCAACAAGTTTTTCATAAATGTACGTACCACTTTTACAATTATTGTTATAACAGCAATCCCCTTCATCTTACATATTACTTCCAACCTTCTAGCAAGTTCCATCTTTTTGCTTAGTTGTTCTTCCTGATTTACCCATTGCCATCCATTAACGAGACTAATCTATGATCTGTAAAGTGTATCATTATTGTTAATAATTAGCATGTCTAGTCGGCTCGTTTTGAAGAATGTGTTTTTTTTCTCGTTTAATGTCCCAGAGGATTTTGTGATTTCCTTTGCTACTACTTAGGGTTTAGCCTGTATCATTTGTCTTCATCTTCAACGCGCAGAGGTTTCCATAGTCCCAAGCTGCTTCTCTTCTACATGCAGTCAGTCTCTTTTTGTAATCTTGTTCGAGTAATTTGTTGTATTTGATTATATAATTTTACGTTAAGTGTATGTGTCTACACATTCTATATACACTCTTTACTTGGTGATTGCCAGTTTTTATACACATAATTTGTTCTGATAGTAGTATTTGTCTTTTAATGTGCCCTTTTTATACTAACATACCACGTTATCGTATGTATTTGTTTAATCAGTTTGATAAATAGTCCATGTAGGTACGTCTTTTCAAATTGTATTATTGTCGAATGTTTGTTTCCAGTTCCAATGCTTCTGTATTGTACATGTCGGTTGCGCTTTTTGCAATGGCAATCAGTTCATCTCTACTTTGCGTCATGTATTGTTCAAGTTAGTTTTGTCATTCACACACTTCTCCATACTTTACAGATATCCTCTCCATCTATACTTCTATATAGTATGTCAGTATCACCATTTCAATTCGATGCATGCTGCATGCTTGTTAGTTTTCTAATACTTTAATTCAGATGGCTAAGTTTTTCTTTTGCCTTGTCTACATAAGGACCAGAATATCTTACAAGGATCAGTGCCCAAGTATCGTTTTTAGTTTGTTTTACTATATATTTTTGTAAGAGGGTGATAGTGTTCTTTTCAGGCATTTTTATTCAAACTACGAGTTTATTTCTGTGAAAATGATAGCGTCGTATTCCAGAACCCCCAGATTTGTATGAGTATCATGTTAGGCGAGTTGCATCATCTCCTCTTAGTTAGGCAGTTACATGCCCACGACGATCTCGAGTTTTGCCCTTTTACATTCTAGTACATTCCGAACTTCTATTTGTATATATTACTATACTATTATCGTCGTATTTATTAGATTGTCAGCTAGTTTATAAAAATAGTTATCATTTCCTTTTTTAAAACATTTCATAATTGTTATTTTTACAGAAATATTTTTAATTTTCATTTCATTTAACAGCTTCCTAACTAGATTCTTAAAACGCAAATATCACTATATTCCATTCACTCCAAAAAACCCTGCGGTGTTTCTTTTAAATTCCGGTTAGAATTTTTTTTTTGTGATGTTGCGATTCGCGGTATTTAAAAAGTCCAGTAATATATGAAAATTAAATTATCTTGCTGGCGGGTTTTCTTGCAGACATGCGAAAGCCTGTGATTGTTGTTAAAATGCTTCCTGAATTAAGTTCCTACTCAATGCCCGCAAGAACTAAAGAAATACACTTGTATTCTGTAATGGATTTCCCCATGCCGCATGTGTAACGTATGCCAATGTCAATCTATTTCAAAGATCCAATGCTTCAGAAGTAGAAATATTCATTGAAACATCGCCTTTAAAAACGGGCGCCTGACACTACAGTAAATTCGTTTCACAAAACTTCATTCATTCAAATATGTATATATATATATATATATATACATATATATATATATATATATATATATATATATATATATAGATAAATATAAATATATGTATATATATATATATATATATATCCATACATATATATACATATATATATATCCATATATACACACATGTATGCATACTTATATATATATATAAATATATAAATACATATATATACATACATATATACATATATATATACACACATGTATATATATATACATATATATGCATACATATATATATATATATTAATGTATTTATATTAATTTTCATGTGAGATATTATATAATGTGTATTTACAATCAGACACACATAGCAATGCACATACACTATTTAAAGCACACAACTTAAGCTGTAGACTCGCACTTTCTCCTTTTTCTTGTGCTCTTCACATATATGTATATGCATTTATATATGAATATTCATATTTATATATATATATATATATATATATATATATATATATACAAATAAGCACGGGTATATATTCACACATATATATATATATATATATATATATATATATATATATATATATATATATATATATATATATATGCTTCAGCATCAAGTCCTACTAAATTCAAGATTCATTGAAGACCACGGAACTCTTTCTTTTCACAATCTTTCGTGTCAATCTCTCGACACGGCGGTTTCAGTCTCTCGACCGCTTTCAGTTATCGTTACTAAGAGTTGTTATTTATAGTTTTATTATTGATTATATATCTATTAATTTACATATGTATACATACATACCTATATATACATATGTATCTATTTATTTATTTATAATCGTTTATTTATGATTTGGTATCATTCTTATCGATTGATGTCCCTTTAAACGGAGTTACAAACTAAATATAATATAGATGATGAAGTGAGTTTACCCTATTTCATTGATCAGATAGCTTTCTAACCCAATGTGCCCACTTAATGTCATGCGTTTTTCAGAAAATATGTCTTTTGTTTCGTTGACTGTGAATGAGGTCAGCATTTGGCCTGGACAATAATTTTCCTTGTGAGAGTAATACTTACAGTAAATGGAAAACCTTTTTCACTCTCATGTGCCGATCTATTACTTGTACCGACGTTCACAGGAAAAATGTCTTCAGAGAACACTTGCTTTCGTGACTCCGTTTTTATGTTATTTGTCGATTTTTCTATTGTAGGTGAGCAAAGTTCGTTAGATAAAAGACAATAATACTAAAAAATAAGCACTAGTTATTTCGATTCTTAGAATGAAGGCAATATTTATGTTACTGGGGTGTATCAAGGCGTCAAAATATTTAGAGAGAGAGATAATACAAACGCGAATGAAATAGCTTACAATTCAAAGGGGGGCACGCATCAGAAAGCATCAAACCGGGGGCATTTCACGGGATATCTTGTAAATAAGGCCCGGCTAAGAGAGATGAAGAGAGATCAATACTATTTGAATAAATTAATTTTAAAATTAGTACATAAATGTTTACATTTACGAACTGTTATATATTATATAATTGTGTAATTATTTTACAAGTTGTCTTTATAATCTTTTGATGTAATATTTATTGATAAGAATATGTTACTGAATTGTGTTTTAACTACGGATTTTACAATATGGGTAGCTTAGATTTTTAAAATGAACATTTTATTTTTACTGTTCTTTCAAACAAAACAGCATAATAATAACTTAATGTTTATAGTATAAATATTGAAATTGAAATGGTGTAGATTTTCTATTAATTATTACTATGTTCAAATGTGCATTATTATGAAGTAAATCTGAAAATATATGATTTTCAGGTATTTTATAATCAATTGGAATTGATGAAATCATCATAACTGAATAAAAAGTAGCGTCGGATTATGGGTTGTTATCTATACACTGCTTATTTTGCAAGGAAATAACGTGTACGTCAGTAAGTAATAATTAAATGTTGTTATCAAATCATTAGTTGTAGCCTCCGTTTTGCTAGGTCCTTTTAATTCGATATAAGACAGCCGTCAACCTTGGCTATAATGCTACGTTCCTAAACTCTTGAATGCTACTCATAAAAATGTCCACTTACTGACATAAGGAAGTTTATTTCTCATGACTTTCGTTAGACTATTCATGTTGGCCTCCTCGGTTAAGGCGTCAGATTTGGAGTTGTAAAATAAAAAGCTCTCGTTAAGAGTTCGAATCGTGCTACACGATTGAATAATTATCTCTATATTGATGATTATGTAAAGATGCAACGTACACGTATGTAGATAATGATACAATATTTATCATTATATAATATACATATATATATATATATATATATATATATATATATATCTTGTTAAAGTGTGATAGACTCATTGGCTAAATCGTTATTATTATATAGTTGCAAGGTTTATCAATAGAAATTTTGAAAAAAATTAATGCATACATAACATGCACTTTT
>OY744518.1:44734011-44749011 GCA_963556195.1 Sepiola atlantica
ATGCCCATAATTATCTTCATATATATATATATATATATATATATATATATATATATATATATATATATATATATATACATATGATTTACGAACATCCGTCTCGCAGCTGTTTTCACAGAACCACTAAAATATCAGTATGTAGGGCAACAGCTAATAAAAAGAATCCACTGGTTAGTCGATATGTGTGTGGGTGTATATGTTATATCAGCAATGCACATTCATTTATAAACTGATGGTTCTGGGGGTTTATATCAAGACTACACTCCCATCCAATGCATACAAAAGTTTTATTTAATCTAAGAGAGATAACACAATAAATAAAATGCTAAATGACCACCCTTTAACTATGATCACAATCGGGGTTTTGCGTTAATTTATGTTTCGATTAGTGCGTTTACTTTATCTTTCAATTTATTTGGTTTGTTTTTAGTCTCGTCTCTTTTTGTCCATTCATTTCAGAAATAACATCTCCCTAATTATGCATTTTTACTAATATATAATGTAATGAAGATCTTTCCGTGTACCTTTATGACGAATAAAAAAATAACCGCAAGCATCACCACTATATTACTCTTATTCATTTGTGCGCGTGTTAGTACATTTGTTATTATTTTCTCCAGCTACAACTAAATATTACTTTTGATCCAAATTCTTCGACACTCTTCGAAATATGCTCCATATAGGTGGAAGCAGAATATTACCTCCAAACATTTTATTACTGACAATCAAACCATCGACACCGAAAAGTAATTAACAACATCTACTTTTCAAAAATGGCTCCGTTGATATTTACTATTTGTCTGGTATTAATTTACTACATAATATAAAACATTGCGCACACATTTAATGGATATTCCCGCTAATTCCGCTGAATTTCAAGAATATCGGATAACGTTATTTTTTTACCTATTACGTATGTATTTATACTCATTCCGCTTTTTAGATAATGAAATTAACAAACATAATTCGCTGCAGTATTTTATTAATCAACATGGCAGCAACAATTTATTCAACGACTGGACTTCCAAATTTCGTCAATATACGCAATGATACTCGATAGATATCATAAAGTAAACACATTTACTGAATGCTACACTTTTCACACGCATAATATCGAAACATTGGAGAAAAACACATCAATTTCTTGGTATATAAATGACCGAAAACGTGTGACTGGTAGAGTCTTCATTTGGTCGCCTTCTGGCGGATCGTAACATAACACGGTTTCGTTTAACTGACCTATTTTTCAATAGATATTCTACTCGCTTTTTTGACGAATTTCTTACGAGCGTAGATCAGAGACCGATACTTTTAACGTTCGATCCCAGTCGACTCTCACATTATTTTTAACATTGTTAAACGATTATCAACATGGGAGAGGGGACTCAAAGCCGTGTTTTTAAATTCAACGTAATTATGCAGTAATTTTTAAATACATTCAATGTAATATGTAATACTTTACATATTAAATAAATATAATAAGAACTACTTTCACTATTGTGAATATCATCATTTTTATTCGAACATACATACATAGTTTGTTATTGCTCAACAGGCACCTTAAATATATGTGTGTGTGTTCAGTGGTGCTTGTTTTTCTTTTTTTCTTTGCCTCGCAAAAAAACGGAAATTTCTACAAAAAGATAACGCGAGTTAATTGAAGTTAATAGGAGTATTATGTATCTTTACTCATAAAAGAGTCCATTATCATAGATAGAGCAATGTTTAATCAAATAGAAAATTCTGGGGGAATACCGGTACCATGGGATAGGCAGGAAGCCTCCTAGAACTGCGTCTCCTTCCTTCCTTCATTCCTTCTTTTATTCCTTTCTTCCTCATATCCCCCTCCAACAATTCCAAACCGAACATTACAATTGTCTGATGTCGAATTTTGACAAATTTGAATTCATTCTTTCATATTCGCCAGGCGACGGGTCAAGCTAGTCCGAGAAACACAACAAACTTTTCATTAAATTACATAAAAGAGAAAATAGGAAATAAGTACATGAAATTATTATCTAAGAAAACTGTACAACTCGTGTTGCCCTCTATTCTTCAAACATGCCTAAAGAAGATAGTCGGTTAAGTCGGTGTTTTCTTTCTTTTAATAATAACCTGGCTTAAAACCTATTATATAAAGTGTATTTCGCTTACACTTCTGTAACACTATTACTACATTTATATATATGTGCATTACTAATTCTACCCGATCTCATTTGGTGTCCGACCTTTCTTAAGTAGAGTAAACTACATAATAAAGAAGGAGTAATCTTGTAACATGAACTATTTAACTATATTCTAGAAACGAATCAGAGTAAAATTCTTACGCCGCGGTGGGCCGGAGATTTATACTTAACACTTGTGTCTGTAAGTATAGCGCATCTAGAAAATTAGAGAATGTTTATTAATTACATTAACCAGAACACTCGATTAGTTTTGTTTGGGCTATATTCCCCCTCTCCTTCTCTGTCTTTATGTTGTCCTCCTCTCTATTTTATACTCTCCATTATTAACATCGAAACATTGATTGCTGTCAATTTTCTCTACGATGTTTTGAGTGGCAAGAGGAGAATTTCAGAGCTTGAGGATAGACGTTAATCAAAATTCATTTAATTATGGTATATATATATATATATATATATATATATATATATATATATATATATATATATATATATTATATATATACAGAATCATTACGGGATTTCAAAGCATGGAGATGTATTTAAATTCATATTAGTAATATTTCAACATTATCACTAGCAGTTCCGATAATTACACAAAAAATGAGCCACCATGCTTATGAAGGCTGAATAGAGCAATTTAGAAATACACTATTCTTAAAAGAATCTTGCATCTTTATTTTACCAACTATTATCAATAGGTAAATATATTCAATACACTTCGATAGATTTCTAACATATAGATAATATTCGGAAAGTACAGCGAACGGTTCGTAGTCCAATAAGAAGATCAACGAGATAAGTTCAAATAAACACTATATTATAGAAAGAATGTTCTGAAATATTGTTCAGAAAACACCATATATACACTATAGACAGTTACACACGGGCAATCTTTATATTCCTCGTTGTCTGGGTATATCACCCCCTCTCTCTTTCTCTCTCTTTCTCTCTGCCTATATATATACATATATATATATATATTTATATATATATGCATATATATATACATATATATATATATATATATATATGTATATATATGTATATATATGTATATATATATATATGTATATATATGTATCTGTATATGTATATATATATATATATTTATATATGTATGTATATATATAAGTATATATATATATATATATGTATATATTTATATATGTATGTATATATATAAGTATATATATATATATATTTATATATGTATGTATATATATATATATATATATATATATATCAAACTAAAAGTATACTTTTAAAGGATAGAACCTATAGTGTAATGGTTAAAGCTGAATATACGACAACTACTTTCATTCTCGATCCACGGAAGTATTTTAAAATGGCCCTAATTCTCAAAATTGCATCCGAATACGTGCGTTCTATCTACGATTGAAAAAAAAAACACATTTCTATTGGATTTGCTTAATTTTATAACATTTTCAACGCTGCCTTAACGACCTTCTTTGCCCATGTTAAAATCTCTATTCACCGGAATGATAAGATTTTAATTATTGAAAAGCCTTGGCTTAAGGACAGAAAAATAAACATGGTTTTATCGAGTACACCTTGCATTAAACAATGGAAGTTTAAATTGATTTGTCATTCGTACATCTTAATCTCTCAGGACACTAATAATTACAAAAAAATAAAAATTAAAGAAAACGAAATATAATCTTCTATACACCGTCCACTACAAAATAAATGCCTATCCAAAAGTATCCTATACCAAGCCACAATATTTGCCAAGGAAATACCGAATAAAAAAGAAGTACTACGTAGGAATGACCTCCCTCGATTTTAAAACTAGATTTTATGACGAGAAAAGCACATTTAAAAACAAATAACGTCGGATTAACACAGCACTAACAAACCACCATTGGGAGCTCAAAGAAAATGGACGCTCACCAATAATTCAATGGAAAATAATACGACAGGCCAGTACATGTAGAAATTTAGACGACCCGTGTAGATTATGTTTGAATGAAAAATTTGAAATCCTAAACTTTAAAGACCCGCGAAATCTATTAAACTGTAGAAGTGAGATAGCAAACAGCTGCACACACAGAAATAAATTTTCGTAAGGCTAACAATACATACATAAATAAATAAATACATAAAAAAATAAGTAAAAAAAATAAACAAAGAATTTAAAAATTAAAACTTAAAATAGAAAACAAGGAATCACGTGTTAAAATACATTCACCCATTATATTGATGCAACACAGGAAACAGGATACTGGCCAATCTATAGAAAACACAACACTAGAACAGGATATAGGAAGTAACACTAACCCCACCTTTGTTTGTGGGAAGCCCAACGATTGGGTGAGAAAACAACAAAGAATCTGATTGGTTAACTAGCTAGCCGTGTATATAAAACCACCCGGCAAAAATAACTCCATTCCTTTCAGCCTGAAGATTCCTCCCGGAGATGACACGCGGGAGCGTCTGTGTAGCTTACTTGTCATAAATATATTCTCATAGCTTACTATATATATATATATATATATATATATATATATATATATATATATATATATATATATGCGTACATAAAGGGGCATTCATGTTATTTGTCTTGTTGTCATATAACCGAAGGTATACTTTTAAAGTTGACTTTTCTTAAACATATAAATATATATGACTTCTACTATCGGCCAAACTACTCAGAACAAAGAAGAAAGTTACACCATTTTTTTAATTTTTTCATTCACTTACGTGATATATACATATATATTTATATATATATATATATACATATAAATATATATATACACATATATATATATACATATATATATATAAATATATATATATACATATATATATATATACATATATATATATATATATATATATCCACATACGCACAAACACACACACATATATGTGTGTATGTGCGTGTGCGTGTACGTGTTGATGTTGGTGTACATATATATATATATATATATATATATATATATATATATATATATATATATATATATATATATATATATATCGGGGTGCACGTGTGTCTGTGCGTGTATAACACGTCACGTTATACGTCCCGGAACTAACTAGTAAAACGAAAACCTTTAAACAGCATCTGACTTTATTCATCAAAATAGTCTCGTTCTACAAGACATCACTGTCTCCAACTTTTCACTAACAATTTGATTCATTTTTTGTTGAATATACTCGTCCGTTTCCGATATTTCTTCTACATTGGAATCAAATATATTTTCTCAAACAAATTTAAGGTGTTCAAACAGGCATTAGTTGAAGAGGAACAGATCTGCAGAATGTTGTTGGTGAATTGCAATTTCTCTAGTTGTCTCAATGTTTCAACTCGTGACACGTTTAAAATGGCAGTTTTTGTTTGTCATTTGTGGCCGTTGTATCGCGGTGTCTACATGCAAATATACTGACTGCTATATAGCATTAACTATTAATTGTTCATCTTTTCTAAAGGTAATTGATAGAGAAATTACTTTCCGTATACCGAAATACATAGGTTATAAACAAATACGTAGATGTTTACGTTGTTAGTTTGTTTGTGCGGCTTTTACCTACTGTTGACCATTTAGCATAATGGTATATGTACTCTGGTGTTTATTGGTCGATCCATGTTTCACCAATTGTGACATATTGAAACAAAATCTTATTCGTTGTGTAATAATCAATTCAAACAATACTCTGAATCGTTGACGCGTTTTTGTTTTTGATCAGGAGTGAGCAAACGCTGCACCAACTTGGTATACAGCTTTCTCATTAGCAAACATATTAATGTCAATGATGGTGATCAGTATAGGTTAAAAAATTACTAACACTCTACAGTAAATAAATCAACAGTCAAGTGTAAGATACTAACTCACCAACAACCAAATATGTTATTCGATGGCTGACCTTTATCAAAGAGTTCTACGATCTAACGAAAAAGAATTTGTTTTTAAAACTAACTTAAATGAAAAAAATGTTCGATAGTCTGAGTAAATTAAGAAACATTTATACCTCTGGATAAAAATAATTCGATTATCTAAGATAAATAAAGAAACAAAAAAAGATAAAAATATAAAATTACAAGAATCCTTAAATGTTTTTATTAATTTTTAATTCAAATTAAATTACTTTTTTAAAAAGTAAACTATACGTAAAAAGTATAAATGATTATCAACATGTTGCTCTGTCGGCTGAATGGAACGCCAAAATATAAAAAGATGTGATTCTGATGTTATTTATCAGTAGTATACTGTAATAATAAAATGTTAAAGCACACGTCTTGAAAAAATAAACAAATAACGTTATTGTTTGATTTGCAAACAAAAAAGATGTGAAAAAAAAATCAAAGGAAATAAGTTAAATTTTAAAAAATTTTTTGTAATCTCATCTCATATTCTGAGTAAAATTAGTTTTAAAAAAAATTTATGTATAAATTATGTAAAATTTATTTTATGTTTGTTTTTCTTTTACACAATATTAAAACAATGGGTACACCCACACTAATCTTAGCCACAAGCCACCACTGATCGTAATGGAATGGTAATGAATGAATTCTATTATTCGTTAATTTATCGGTGATTATTTTTTTAAATATTTTTTTTATATAGGAAAAAAATTATCACCAAAATATTTTACAAAAAAATTTCAATTTTTTTTTCTTGTTGATATTTTTCAGTATTGAATTCCTCATTTCTAGATTATGCATCAAGGTCAAGAGTATGTGCCATCGGTAAACAGAAGAATCTCCAAGACTATGAGTCCACGTCTGCAGTTAGTTTCACTTTCAGAACAACTGTTCAATTGTGATGTCGCGACACAGATAATACAACCTTGCTTTATATATATAAATATATATATATATATATATATATATATATATATATATATATATATATATATATATATATATATATATACAACAATATTTATATAGGCAACATAGTATTCACTATACAGAAATACTGTTCTACACTAATTCAACACGAAATAGTTATCAGTCGTGATTCTCATAATTCTTCCTATTATTACACATTTAAACAAGAAACAATGTTACATTTCCTGACGCTTTTAGTGTATAATAATGGATACTGGCATACACTGGTATGGGCACCGCCTTATGATCTATGGTCATATTAAATACTTCTACATTAACCTAGAGATTATCTTTTCCCTATTTTTTTTTTTAAATTGAGATTCGTTAGTATTTCGTTTTTGTTTGCTATTCACTCCGATTTTGTTCTTCTGTATTTCTTCATTGTTTTCGATAATGCCACTTTCATTTACTGTATCTTTGAGAACCGGCAGGGATCCATTGCGAACCAGCTGTTTTGTGTTGGTTCCGATTCGAAGAGACATCCCTTTTCCGCGCGTCATTCAAATGAGCCAATTCTCTTTTCGCAATGTCGCCAGCCCGCCCTTTCACTTGGTCAATAGATTTTTTAGCACTATCACGCAATCACAAGGAAGGCACAGAAACGCGCGGAAATTGGCTGACGTGCATTTATTTATACATTTCTGGATGGCTGTCTCGGTGATGGTGATGGCGGAAGAATGCATATCTGTTTTCAAATCCATCGGGGACACGTGCACCTCTTCAGTCGCACGAACACGTTTCACGCACCCCCCCCCCCCCCCACACACACATAAGCACATTCGATGTAGCACAAAAAACTTATATTAACCCACGGGAAATAACGCATAATAATACATAGATTGTAAAATAAAAGAATTATATTTAAAACGGTATAACTTCTATATATATACAGTTATATATTCATTTTTTCCTGTCCTATTATCTATTTCGCTTACAGGATTAGTGCAACTGCACTCTATGATAATACCTGATATATATATATATATATATATATATATATATATATATATATATATATATATATATATATATATAATATTGGTAATTTAAACATACTTTATTTTTTTGTTTACTAAATAAAGGTATATTTCTATATTTCCGAGCTCTTTAATCCTTTGTATTTCAGTAAAATGTTCAATTTATATGTCTTAATATGGAAGGACTAAAGCTGCATGTTAGACCCTTATTGTTGTCAGAGTTTAGACAAATAACTGTACTGCAGAGTGGTCAAGCTATATATGCACCATATAAAACCAACATGCTATAATATATCGACAAGTAAGAAATTGGTTTAAAAAATCTCGGTCTAGAGATTTAGGCTGGGAATAGCACCCAAAGCCTGGGCTCTCAGAGGGCATCGCTTAAGATTTTTGAAGTAGAGAATGATCATCGCCTAAACACGCATGAGTACAGAAAAAAACTCAATACTTCATATCTTTTTTTTATATGCTGCCACTTTTAAATGATTGGTAATGTTAGCAGACACGCCGGCTGGGTTACTAATACCGTAAGTAAGAAAATAAAGCAGATCGTTCTTTTACTATTTCCAGATAGCGAAACTAGCTTTTTCTTGGTCGCGTAGTAACAGATGATGATGAATTCGTTTCCCTATGCCAATATTGAACGTAAAAAGCCGTTGGTTGTTGAAGGTAAATCTCCGCAACATACCTCAAAACTTGAGATCCATGAAGAAAAGATGTTACTGTGCGTTTCTTACACTACTCGTTGCTTATCAATCCTGACATTTTAAGCAACAACAAAACACTAAATGCAAACTTGTATGTTTGGTAATGGAAGCGTGTAGTCGATAATATGAGAAATACTACTCGGCACTTTTAAATAGAGAAAGTGTTGTCTTTCGCCATGCAAAAGTGAAGCAGGCAAAATATAAAGCAACTTGACTTTACACCATTTCTGCTCTACCCCCATCAACCATATTCACTTGACCTCATACTGACCGAGTGTCTCTTATTATGATGTTTACGGTATGCACATCAAGGCGTAAAATTTATCGAAGACTAACAGCTGAATGTACATATCCAATGTTTTTTTTTCATTTTATTCGGATGAATTGTAAAAATACATTGAAAACTGGGAAAATGTCAGTGAAAACAATGCCAAATATACCATTGATTACAACTTGTTAATTCGATTGATATTATAAATATAATTCAAGAAACATGAATTATTTTGATGGGTCTTTTTAATATATGTTGGATTTGAACAAATCGAAACTATATAAAATGTGCATTTTCATAATTATTACCTACTATATATATATATATATATATATATATATATATATATATATATATATATATACACACACACACATATATATATATATATATATATATATATATATATATATATATAAATATATAGTAATGTTTTACAAAAGGTCAGAACAAATCGGTACCGTTTCAAATCCAAACAAAGGGGGCCTTAAAGGCTTGTGGGCCTGATCTTATACCTGTAATAGTAATAAAGAATTGCTCTGCTGAACTGGCCCCTGTCCTCTCCAAACTCTACAGTAAATGCCTAGCTGAATCTTGCTTCCCCGATAGCCGGAAAATTGCCTCTGTTGTACCAGTCTAATAGAATTCTGGGAATAGAACTGCCTCAGAACTATCGCCCCCTCAGTCTACTCCTGATCTTTGCTAAAATCTTTGAATCCTTAATCAATGTAGCGATAGGACGGCACTTAGTTAATGCTAAACTTCTTTCTGACAGCCAGTATGAATTTAGACAAGCACGATCTACTGCAGACATCCTAATGGTCATCTCAGAACGCATGTATCATACACTCAAGAAGACATGTGAAGCTAGGGCAGTAGCGCTTGATATATCCAAGGCCTTTGACAAGGTATGACATAAAAGGCTTCTCTTGTAAATACGCTCATACGGTATTACTGGGCAATTACTTAATATAATTAGATCCTTCCTAACCAAAAGAAAAATCCAGGTTGTCCTCGATGGCCGTTTATCTAAGCAACATGACACCAATGCTGGTGTACCCCAGGGATCTATCCTTGGACCGTTGTTGTTCATGATCTATATACACGATCTCCCTGATGACATAGAGTCTGAGATTGGTTAATTTGCTGACGACACAACGCTTTACTCTCGCCATGTTGGCAACACAGACGCGATCATATCCGAAGCAATGGTAGAATCCTTAGAAAATGACCTCCAACCTGTAGTGGATTGGGGTCATAAATGGTTGGTAACTTTTAATGCAGCAAAGACAAAGCTCCTTTCCTTTAATAACTACAAGAAACCTCTCCAACCACCGGTTGTTATGGCAAATAACACCCTACCTGAGAATTCATCATTCAAACTCCTCGGTCTAACCTTCACAGGTTACATGAATTGGAACAAATACATTGAAGACATTGCCAAGGCTGCCGCAAAGAATGTTGGCTCCCTTTACTGTGCTAGTAAACGCCTCACACCTGATATCATCCTTTATCTCTACAAAGCCACCATCCGCCCATGCATGGAGTATTGTTGCCACATCTACTAGTCTCCCCCTCCTTTACAATGTCCAGAAAAGAGTCGCCAACCTAATAGGTCCCTCTACTGTCAACAAGCTCCAGTCCATGTCCCATCGCCGCAATGTAGAATCCTTGTGCTTGTTTTACTAATACTTCAATGGATTATGCTCAGATGAATTGGCTACTCTGGTGCCCCCTCGACGTAAATTCACTAGACCAACTCGACAATCAACTAAATACCATCCATTCACTGTAGAGATCCCCAGATGCCGGAGAGCCTTCTACTCAAATAGCTTCTTTCCTCGCGTTGCTGGCCTCTGGTACCCCCTCCCTGCCCCCTGTTTCCCCGGCAGTATTGACATGCACACATTTAAAATTAATGTAAACAGACATCTCGCTGCGGAGATTCCAGTTTAGGTGGACCCCCCTAACCTTCCCCCCTTAGTAGCACCTTACGTCTACAGTGGCGGCCTGTTTTTTTTGGGTGAACTACGTTAAAAAAAAAGATAGGTTAATACATGCATATGTATAGATATAATGTGTAATAGTAGTTTTAATAAAATATTTAAGTATGTTTCAGTTGTAATTGTGAAATAATTAGGTAATCGTAAAAACGTAATAGCTACGGACCGTAGATACAGAATAAGGTTTACTTTGAGGCATCAATGTACAGATAAATGTAATGGCATACTTTGATTTTTGTGAGTTTCGAAACAAAGGGAAATTGAACACGTGTTAGCAGAAGTATCGAAACACATTTTTGTATAAGTCCAAATAGTCAATAGAAAATCCCCGATAACTAATATTTGTTTCCATATTTAACTCAATCTCAGAACTAATATTTAACTATTTATTTTGTTATTTTAAAACATATAAAACATATAAGAGGAAGCCTTAAAGAAACAAACAGTGAGTTAATCATGTTTAGTAGTATAATGTAGATATAGAACACATTTCATTATACAGTTTTTTAGCAAACATACAATCTTTAAACGTTATGTCACGATTTTCCGTTTAACATTTCACCGTGCAAAAATACTTTCGTCAAAAGACGCAAATAAAAGAAACGCACAAATATCTTCCTGGAAGCAGAGAACTTGACATTTTTCGCTATTGTAACGCTCACGTTAGCATTGATAGCCATCCTAGCGTTCACTATTTTTCCCATTCATTTTTTGTCCTTTATTCGTAAAATGGAAGTTCTACGCGTGGCGCACAAAGGAAAACGGCAGGCTCAACTTGCAGATTCATTTTTGAACGAATGCGTCTCCCCAGAATACGTTGGTCATATCAACGTCTTGTCTTTAAAAGAACCAATTATCTCCACTGAGAAATTAGTCACTGCTATAATGCACGCATAGTGACTCATTGTGCTATCTTGCACGGACATCTAATAATCCACACCCTCCCGTTTCTATTTGGATCTGCTTGTCTTTTAATGTTGGTTGATTTTATTTAGAGGATAAAGACGATAATCATCGGGTCAAATCATTCACCTAAACTGAGACTTGATTCAGCTTGATGTTATAATAAGATTTCACGCGGACGTGACGACTATTCAGAATATTATCTCGAACAGCAGTAGCCATATCACAATCGAGAGTGATAATTAGCATCTACTTAGATCAAATGACCCATAAATTATTGGTAAACTAGACGGACGATTTACATCTAGCTGAACGACCATCACAATTTGGTTACTATAAACGGACACATGAATATAACTCCATTATAATTCCTTTCAAGTGTTTGCAATTACTCGTTATTGGAAACTTCAAGCAATCGGTTCATATAGTAGCAAACAAGTTTAGTATTAACGCGATAATACTTGATTATGTATACTGTATTGAATTTCAGTACGAAGTATTGGATATTTAGTTACTTCCTTTTCAGAACATGTTATTTGTTTTACTTGCTAAATTGCTTGTCTACGTTAGGGAATGTATAATATATAGTCGTTCATCCATGGATCTTGCTTTCTGACTCTTTGCTTTATCGGACACCTATAGGCATGGTGTGATTCTCAATGTCAACTAAGTTGTTATAACATGTGCCCCAGACGTGTTTGTCTACATGCATACTCCATTTTACTACTCGATAAACTATTATGGTTGCCCCAACCGAATCCTGACTTTGTTTTTCCACAACAACAAGTAGAAAAGATGTCATAAATTATCATTAAGTTGACCAATTATCTTTTTTTTGTGAGAGTCAGCGCCATTGAGGAATACGTTTAGGGTCCATTATTAGTTGTGACGGGCGTTTTGGAAAGCTTCTAAACTTCAAGGCACGTGTTTCAAGAAGATACAAGACTTAGTAGAATTTCTGTAAAATATTATGTATGAAAAAGTTAAACTAAATAATTCATTTGGTTTATCAGATCAGAATGTTTAATAAGTGGTATTACACATGTATTCAATAATTACAAGATGATCACCAGATGTTTCATCAAAAATATTTTCATGCTTTTATCCATTCGCCTAAATGATGTGATAGTAACTGCAAGTTTGATTTAATCGCGCACACATACGAAATGCATTATAACATTCTTCGCTTTAAGTGTTATTTAATAGCGTAAGTGTTTGAGTCTAGCATATTGTGAAATATAGAAGTTAGTTCATTAAAACATGTCAAATATGAAACCAATTTCCAAATTTATTCAACGTGTATACACGGTGTACACAGATGACGTAAATAGTATGCTTCGTTTGTGTGTGCACAAAGATATATATGGTATGTCCGTCGTTGTAAAAGGAAAGTAGAACAAAAGTAAATATCTGGAACTGATGTTTTAAGAAAATGCAAACAGGAAATAACATTTCATAAACTGCTACAGAAAGGATACAGAAAAAAAGAAAGCGGTTGGTACAGGAAATCGATTGGATACTTTCTTTCAGAATATATTTTATAAGATGCGTTCATTATTTGCTTTTTTCAATTGAAATCATTTCCACTGGTTGTTATTGTCTGGTTAAAATTTGTTTGACAGGCATATATATATATATATATATATATATATATATATATATATATATATATATATATACATATATATATATATATATATATATATATATATAATAAATGAAATGGTACAATAATCCGAAAGTATGAATTAAAAAAGAAACAGCGGAAGATGTAAGACTTAACGTTTCGCCGACTGTTGCGTTGGCCCTTTAAAGAGCCAAACAATTCTAATGTGGCAAGGAACGAAATTCGTTCGTTGCCACTTTCAACGTTTGCTAGCTCTTGAAAAAGTCCACCTAATAGTTGGGCGAAACGTTTTTATTTTTTATTTTTCATTAACATACACACACACACACATTATATATATATATATATATATATATATATATATATATATATATATATATATATATATATATATATATTAAGTATTAGGTATTAATGTCGGTTTATACCTACAGACGACGTTTTTTCAGGTTGTCTACCTCATATGTGCAGGAATCGCGGTTGCAGGCAGTAATATAGGCTCTAACGCAGTTCGTAGATTCAGCCTAGAATAATGAGTCTTACGCCTATGCCCACACGGCCGCGAAAAATTACCACAGACAGTAACTAAAATTAATGTACATAAAACCCGAGTTACGGTGTCATGTAGTCGATGGTGTTGAACGATTGAGCAGAACTTAGCATAATCGCTAGTATGAATACAATCAAGTAATTAGAAACAGAGCTCTACAATTAAGACAATTTAATATTAATGAGACATTTACTATAAATAGTTTTGTTTTAAATATTAAATTGGTTGTTATACCTACAGTTACGTCGTTTCGAGTGTTCTACTCTGAACAGTGCAGAACTGGCTGTTGCAGGCGGTCGCATATGTGGTACTAAAGGCGCTGATGAAGCACTTTTTGAGTGGCTTTGTAAATTTAAAAAAAATAAATAAATAAAATAAAGTATTGTCAGAATGTTTTGGAAACGACCGTACGCCATACTAGACTTGATGTTCTTATTCTTTCAACAATTGGAATATATAATTCGTTAAATCCTCTTATTTATATATATATATATATATATATATATATATATATATATATATATATATATATATAGTCTAAAGAAGCTTTGAGTTATTTTAAACAAAAAGACCCAAAAAAGGAAAATGCAGTTTAAATTCCAAGAGAAACTAACTAAATCCAAAATAGTGTAGACTTAACATTTGTTGGAAAATTCATAAATAAATAATATATAATAGTAAGTAAATAAAATAAAAAGGGGAATCAAGTATCTAACAGTGAAACAAAAGCAGGAGATCTTAACGTAAGCATCTAATATTAACACGGGGATCATCAGCTGTTTACCATGTAACTGTTTCGGAGATTTAAAAACAGGACAGTTATATGCATGGCTCTCCAATGGTACAGATAAAACTACCATTTCCCCAATAATCAAGTGTCGAAACAATTCAGCTTAAAATGCTACTTATATA
>OY744518.1:44754011-44784011 GCA_963556195.1 Sepiola atlantica
CTCAATCGATAAACTTTAATTGGAATAACTATAGACGAGAGAAGAACAAGGAACGCCACTTTTATAAGAAAGAGACTGTGAAAACAGAAGATATACCACCCCAGATGCTGAATATGATGTATTCTGTTATTTATGTATTGTTAGACGAGATCTATGTTCAGGAGAGACTTACGATAATTAATATAGTTATTCAAATAAGAATCAACACTGCAAATGTATATCACATATGATCTATCGTTGTAGTTAAGGCAATATTTTGTAAATTGCAGGTTCTCTTCATCATAAGTAAACGTGGATAGGTTTGCAATTATTCGTATGAATCGGATCGTTTAAAATATATGTTGCCTTTAACTAATAAATAAATCTTAAATTGCGCAGAACAGGTAACACATGCGTCAGTGTTCAGTTAAGTTGGAGAACTTATAAGGTTATCCAAAGTTTTTCATGAATACATTTTTGTATTTCATAATTACATTCTTATTGGAGAAATGTTCTTTTTATATAGTTTTTTTTCTGGAGAAGACATCTGGGATATTACATAACATTTTTTTAGCTGACGTCTGTATTATTACAAAACTCATGCAAGAACGTTCTTTGCAATATTGGTTTGAACGAAAGAAAATTATAAATAACAAAAGAAATAACATGGGATGTGTTTGTGTGTGCGAATTTGGAGCCACTAAGTCGGCCGTTATAGAAACTTGTAGTCAGAACCAATAAACAAACAATGAATGACGACTAAACGATTAAGATGGATGAAGAAAGTTTCGAACATTCCTCTATTTCACATATATAACAATTGTCTTATAGACGAACGTTAATAGGTACGTCAACATAATTTATAGAATTCATAGAGCGATTTATCTCTCTATACATCTATCTATATATCAATATATATATACACATACATATATATATATATATATATATATATATATATATATATATATATATATATATATATATACATACTTCCAATTGTCGTTAAGTTATGAACCAATCTATTTATTTTTTCATATTTATTACATCATCGAACTGTATGTATCTGTTTTTATGGTTGTCTTTTAAAGGCTACCAACAGAAATGCATGTATAAATATCCTCGTTAGTTGTAAACTAACAATTCTCGTTTTGGGGTTCGAATCGTGAGACTGGCTTGAATAGTTATATCCACACTAGTGATTTCGCAACGATTAAACAAATACGTATGTAAATAATAATAACATATTCATAATAAAATACTAATCTGTATACCCGTTTAACCGGGCACTTTAATGCGAGAAAAGACAGCCGTCAGCATTGGCTATAATGCAACGTTTCTTCATGTAGACGTCTCTTTGACTGCTACTTATAAAAATGCGAGCTTACTGACATAAGTTTATTATGCATAATACTGTATCAGTGTTCATGTCAGCATCATAGGTTAAATCATCTGACTTGGAATTGTAAACAAACAACTCATGTTCTGGTGTTCGAATCGTACGACCGGCTTTAATAGTTATCTCTACACTGATAATTCCGCAATGATGAAACGCATACGTATGTAGATAATTAAATATTTATTATGAAATAATTATTTGATCCCACCGTTTTGCTATACTCTTTTATGCAGAAAAAGACAGCCGTCAGTCTTGGTTATGATGCAACGCCCATTTACGTATATATATATATATATATATATATATATATTATTGATATCTATGTGTAATTGAGTTTCGAATTCGACAGGAAATATGATCGAGTAAACATTGCTCTTTAAAGGTTTTATTTACTCCTCTCCAGGAGTTAGGCACAAGGCCAATTTTATCCTACTCCCACAAGTAAGATGTGACCCAAGGTCGGGTCGGAAAGTGGGGGTTGAAAAGCCAGCGCCCGAGAGGTTAGCACTCTGACCATCAAAAATTGCCTGGGCAGCCCCGTCGGCATTCCCCGGTAGGGGTGCCTCAAGCAGTAAGCAATTAACTTACTCGTTCCCAAAGAGGGGAGGCAAAGCCTGTGAGGGTGGACCTCCAAGAACTGCACAGGACAATCCCATAGACCGGCGTAAATCAAGCCCCGAAGGCCAAGACAATACCAGTCTATGGGGTGTAGTATCCATCGGAACAGATACTACACTTTGATCTTAGCCAAAAGGCCAATTGCTCTTTAAAGGTTTTATTTACTTCTCCCCAGGAGTTAGGCACAAGGCCAGTTTTATCTTACTCCCACAAGTAAGATGTGACCCAAGATCGGGTCGGGAAAGTGGGGTTTGAAAAGCCAGCGCCCGAGAAAGTGAGCACTCTGGCCATTAAAAATTGCCTGGGCAGCCCCGTCGGCATTCCCCGGTAGGGGCGCCTCAGGCAGTAAGCAATAAACTTACTCCTCCCCAAAGAGGGGAGGCAAAGCCTGGGAGGGTGGACCTCCTAGAACTGCACAGGGCAGGCGTGCAGTATCCATCGGAACAGATACTACACTTTGATCTTAGCCAAAAGGCCAATTGCTCTTAAAAGGTTTTATTTTCTCCTCCCCAAGAGTTAGGCACAAGGCCAGTTTTATCTTACTCCCACAAGTAAGATGTGACCCAAGATCGGGTCGAGAAAGTGAAAAGCCAGCACTCGAGAGGTGAGCACTCTGGCCATTTAAAAATTGCCTGGGCAGTCCCGTGGGCATTCCCCGGTAGGGGCGCCTCAGACAGTAAGCAATAAACTTACTCCTCCCCAAAGAGGGGAGGCAAAGCCTGGGAGGGTGGACCTCCTAGAACTGCACAGGACAGGCGTGCAGTATCCATCGGAACAGATACTACACTTTGATCTTAGCCAAATGGCCAATTGCTCTTAAAAGGTTACCCGTGCTCTGCCTAAATACATATTTGTAATATAAACTGATAAGACTCATTAAGGTGTATGCAGTCTCAAGTATTTGAAAAAGAAAATCTACATCGCTGAATATAAATCGTTAACGTCTTTCCTGGAACAATGCGAAAACGTTATCTGACCATTTCTTTGCTGTCTTTCTTTAGAATGCTCTTGTTTCTCGGGATGTGTTATTTATATGCTTTTAACATCTGAGGATGATTCTACAAAAAATAGGGAAACGTTCGTGAAAGTTTTTGAGGTTAAATACGAACATGACCATCAGAAAATTTGACAAAATAAAAAAAGGTATAATTACACAGACGAATTCTGTTATTTTAACAATGTTTATATATATATATATATATATATATATATATATATATATATATATACATTTAAAATAATAAATATAACATTATTTTGCGGAATGGAACACGAAAAAGGAAAGCCAATATATAGTACGTATGTATTTATCAAAGGTTGATCTTTATTGTAAGACTTCCTTAGGATAGAGAAAAATGAAGAAAAGTCATACAAGTATAAATTTGATTTGCCTGCAAGGTACGAGTTTCAGCCGGTTTGTGAGTAAAATAGATTAAAAAGTGAGAAAGCAAACAAGGATGCGCGGCAGTAGTAGCAGTTTATATAGTGCGGGGTTCCAGGGGGAACGGTGAGCTGGTTGAACTCAGTGTATTACTTTTGTTTTGAATAAAGAAGGTTTGGCACAGGACTTGTCTGCATCACCGTGTCAGGTGACTCGTAGGGGCAGATAGCGGAGAGGGCGAAGTCTAAGCTAGGGCGTGGGAGGGTATTGATTCAAATGTGTAATTTACGCCTGAGTCTACTCCGTATATAACTTCCGACCCTGTATAAAATTGTTCTCATTTTTTTCACATTAATATTTGGAACAGTTACTCTGTTTTACTATTTAGTATTACAAGCAGATGATACGCTTCAAGTCGATTCTGAAGTTATGGGATTGGCATACTAAATTCTGAGGTCATAGTTTTTTGAAATTATTACAATTGTGTTGAACTGACAACGTCGGTAAAACGTCGAAGCTCCTCACCTCATATTTTGAAACCACAACATATACAGCGTTTTATATAAATGTAATCGTATATATTGTATATATGATATGATAAGATATGAGAAACAACGAGGTATGTGCAATGTATGCTTGTATGATTTCCTTCATTTTTCTTCATCCTGAGGAAGTCTTACAATAAAGACAAACCGTTGATGAATACATACATACTATATATTGGCTTTCCTTTTTCATTTACCATTCCTCCAAATAATGTTATTTCTATTATATATATATATATATATATATATATATATATATATATATATATATATATATATATATATATATATATATATATATCAAAACATTGTTAAAATAACAGAATGCGTCTGTTAAATTATACTTTTGTTATTTTGTCAAGTTTTCTGATTGTCATGTTCGTATTAAAATCAAAAGGTTTAACGAACGTGTTCTATTTTTCGTCGAATAATCCTCAGGTGTCCAAAGCAAATGAATAACACATCTGGAGAAACAAGAGCATTTATAAGAAAGACAGCGGAGAAACGGACATATAACCTTTTCGATTTGTTCCAAGAAAGACGTAAACGTTTATATTCAGCGACGCCGAATTGTCATCACAGAATAAAATCGCATTAAGATAAGCATTTGAAAATACTCCCACTAGTTTCGTACGTGCTGTACTTCATCGGAGGGGATTGGTTTTTATATACATAGGTTCTAGTATTTCGGAATGTATAATTTTAATGTAATTAACTGGGAGTTGTCTGAAATAAAAGCATGGGCAATTATATGTTTTAGATGTTGGTAAGTTGAGCTGAAGTTTTCAAGATGTACGCTGAGGCGGCGGTATATGGTAGGTACTTTATAGTAGTAAACAGCAATACAAAAAAGTCCATTAGAAAAATTGAAAAATTAAAAAAGGTATAATTTTTCTATGTTGAACAATGTTTGCATGAATGAGAAAATGCTGCCTAAACACACACCCAATATATATATATATATATGTATATCTATACACATATATATATATTTATATATATATATATATATATAGATATATATATATATGAATATATATATATATATTTATTACGAAAAATAATAAGGTTAATACCTTTTATTTGCCTATGCTCTGTCGAGGCTTGTTATATCAAGCGAAATATTAGATAAAAAAAGTCAAGATGAAAAAAAAATGTGGTGATTTTTTATTTTTATTTTAATAAAAAAAATATCTGTATGTAACATATGGTTTTCGAAGGCATTTTGCCTCTTTCCTTAAGTATATATATATATATATATAGAGAGAGAGAGAGATAGAAGAAATATATATATATATATATATATATATATATATATATATATATATATCGTATTACATCTCTCCATGGCTCTTTATTCTCAACTCTCTCACTCTATGTCTATCTATCTATACATTTTTTCTGCCTGTGTATGCCCAAAATATATTCTTAGAAAATACTTCTCTCATATTCCCTGATTAAAAAGGCATCTGTCATTCTCCAACTAATTTATCGCTCAGACAAATGCAGCTGTATAAATGTAACAAAAATGGATCTTAAATAAACATTGGCCAAAAATACCAGACACTGATCTGTAAAATTTAGAAACACTTTCTGATGAGCGGAAGAAAATAATCGTACAATACATCCAATCTCAATAGACCACACATAACTGAATGTTCTGCTTATACATCGATATGACTTTCTTTTCAACACATGACATCAAACAAAGGCATGGCAATAACTCCAATTTAAAAATGATGAACTTTAAATTCAACAGTTTTAATCTAATTAAAATGGTACTACTGTATAAGTATATGGGAACTGTAGTATTTCAAATAATCATGTTTTGTAAACATTTTTATTGCGTATTTAAGTTGAAATTCAAATTAATAAAACGCTTAACTACGATTAAATATCGTTGAACCTCTTACATAAAATACGCATACTAAATAATAACAACTTCTTGTTCGACATTAAGCTATTGCTAATTGTTACACCGGCCGTTCTTACACAGGAGAAACTACACCGGTTGTCACTATAAATAGTGCGAGTCACCAGAGACACTGAAGACAAAGCACAGTCTTGTAACTGTCTAGCCAAGAGCTAGTCACTTTCTTACTTTGTTAATACACTTGTTAAACCAACCCTCGACTTGGCTTCCTTTATTTATTATTTACTGTGGAACAACTTCACAACACTAATTTATGAGTTATACTTGTTTAATTTAATTTAAAATGAAGCTTTTACATTTCGGTCTGATGTTTTTTTTAATCTGAGTTTGCTAAATTTGTAATTTTAACTTGGGGAGTTTTTATTTGTTGTTCAACTTTAAAAATGTTAACTTGATGTATAAATGTATTTTAGCATTAACTATTTCAAATAAAAATGTAATGTTTTATGTTTTTAAATGTGTGTAATCTGAGGTTAATTATGACATTTATAATTATGACATTTATATTCACCGATAGTGTTTCCATTAGAATAGATCATTATTTATCTTTTCCTTTTAAAACACACTGTTTTCTATTAAAATCTATTATATGAAAGTAATGTGATTATTATGCGGAGGAGTTGCCTTCTAGATGTAAGAAAGCTTGACTAGATAAACTTACGAAACATACATCAGCGTACTCAGTGTCACACCAACTCGTTTATGTTAAATGCACCATAATATTCATTCCATTATGGTAAGCAGCGACAAACTTATGAGTGTAGCTTATTACGTTTTCTTATTTTTAATCAACACAACAACACATACTCCAGGTCAAACAGTCAGTCAGCTTTCTTGTTCTTTTTAGTATTGTATATTTTCTATTTCCTTCGTTTATATAGAACAAGATACCACAGAGAGAAAGATATATATATATATATATATATATATATATATATATATATATATATATATATATATATATATATATATATATTGATAGAGAGAGAGAGAGAGAAAGAGAGAGAGAGAGAGAGGCAGTCGGAGAAAGAGTTGAAGGAAGAGAAGAGTTTGTGGGGCATGTATACAGATGCACAGCTGGAGGAAAAGTAAAGAGACGGGTCATTTTGAGAGACTAAAAAAAAGACGAAACAGGAAGGCGTTACACCCATTTCTTAATTCTTCTATTTAGTTAGTAATGGCATTGGGGAACCTCAGATCGATCTGCTAGTATACAATATCAAGTGTGGGTTGCTTTTCTTCAGAGCATATCCTTCTTTACGCTCATTCAATTGTGAGATTCATCTTTCAAAATCAAATGGCTTACTATTGTAAACGAAATGTGGGAAGGATATACCGCTCACTATGTAATAAATACATAGGCGGAATGAAGGACTTAGTAATTCCCCTCGTGTCTTATTTATGTTCTATTCATTTGATACCCAATCAACGCGATTTCATTTTCTAGCTTAAAATTAAATCCATCATTGTTTTATACGTTGAGTATATCTTCAGGTTGAATTTGTGTATTGTTCATTGTATTTCTTTGTTCTATTTTTATTTAGACTCACGTATGATTAAAAGGTGGTATCTTGTTCAGTGGGTACTTTCCTGCATACGACGATTTTCCTTAATATTTAGTTTAATATCATTTTCTTCATGTACTATATTCCGCTGACTCACCAGCAATCTGTATTTATTTGTTTGTTATTTTGTCTCCTTTAAGTTCACCTGCTAGGATGTGTTTGTCAGTGTATACGGTCGTGTCGCAGTGGCTTTTTTATCATATTTTTTCCACTACTGCAACTGACATGTGTCTGCATGTCCATAGTTCCTTCCAAAAACAATAATTCGATACATCGACTTACCTGATTTATTGTTTCGTCTATTTATGCTCAATGTGTACAGTTGATGTTTCCCTGTATATTGTCTATGTTTGTGTTCATATAGTTAGTACTAATCGCGTATTTTGTGTGGCTCTTAGTAAGGATACATATTCTCTGTTCAACCGTCCTTTTTGTAGCAATGCATATGTGTTTACATGCGTTATTTCTGTGGTCAGTCTGATACACTGTACTTTTTTATACACATTTTTTGACGCTTAGCGGTGCGGATGAGCTTTTCTATATTTGAATGTTTGTATTTTCTCGTCGTTAAATGGCATCTTTCAGACAATATGCAATCTCCAATACGTATGTAACCTTTGTTTTCCTTTTCTTCACTTTTTAAATATAGAATCAACCAGTATCATTGCTCGGAGCAACTGTATTGTGGATGACAATTATTATTATGATTCTGATACGAATACTTCAACTGTAAATGTTTTCATGAAGCATCCGGATAAACTCACGAGATACTGCCCACCTATGTATGTAATCATTTTTCTGTTGCATAATTTTATTTCTCGACACATCCATCTTTCTTTCTATGTATTCTGTTTAAGCAATCTATTTTTTATTGGTTTTATGATGTCTGCTTCAAGAATACTAAGGTATTAATAAGCCCGTTGTCTACCAATTATCTCATCAAATCCCGATTAGTTAATTCTATGCTTTCTACTATAACTGATACTATTAACTAAATACAAAATGCTGAGTGACCAAAAATACTGAAAAATATCTGCAAGGAAATGAATGTAAATTAATGAAAACACCTTCGAGATTATTCCTAGAAAAATAGCAACTGAAAAGCCCTTGACCCAACAAAATTCGGTGCTTTTTCCCGGTTTCGGCCAAACGAAAAATTATTTATGTGTGAAAACAATATCATGTACTTACTCACTGGTATGTTATTGTTCAATGTGTAAAAAAGTAGGAAAAATTATCCAGTAGAACTTTAATTACAAATATTTTTACATTTTTCGTAACGTACGAGTAACTTCGATGACTATGCCGCCATTGGCTACAGTACGACAGAATGCAAGGGAAGATAATTTGCGGTGGTAGGACAAAAACCCACCGGACAGAAGCCTACAGGACAGAAGCCCACCAAAATAAGTCAAACCTGGACTAAAAGTAAATTAATTATTAAAGATCTTTAAAAAATATTTTGATATTTATTATTTTTATAATTTACATTCCATTTTTAAACATTTTCCCGTACTTTGTAAATACTGCATTCTTTTAAAGATTGCATCATAATAAATGACGCATCTTTTTTACTACTACCCCCAAGTCCGTGTGGTAAAACAAAAAATACATTTGAAATTGGGGGATCACTTTTGCATATAATTTTAACATAAAATGATCCCCCATTTCCAGGCAATCATTTGCAAGGACAGATAATACTCATTATCGTGGCTGCCCATACGCCAACAGATAGATGAATTTAGATAATTGTTTAAATGAAATTTGTGACTGTGAAAAAAAAATGCCATGCCTAATGGACATATTCTTGCGGCACGTGGACTTCGAGCAACGCCAAATTAAGTGGTCGGCACACTTTTCTTTAATCAATTTCCTTTCAGTACCGCATCTGCAGATACTGATTCCAGCAATAGGCCGCTACGACTGCAGAAACTCCATTGCTTTCTTAACATCGCTACATAAATACGTAATGTCGTCCATGTTCATGCTGTTGACGTCCAGTTTCGGAGAATTTATTTCGATTATACATTACATCATTCTTGCATAACCCTTTGCATGATTATCTGCCCTTGCAAATGATTTTGTCCGGTGGGCTTCTGTCCGGTGGGCTTTTGTCCGGTGGGCTCTTGTCCTATAACCGCAAATTATCTGCCCTTGCCTTCTGCCGTCCTGTAGCCAATGGATGCATAGTCATCGAAGTTACTCGTACGTTACGAAAAATGTAAAAATATTTGTAATTAAAGTTCTACTGGATAATTTTTCCTACTTTTTTCAACATTGAACAATTACATACCAGTGGGTAAGTACATGATATTGTTTTAAAACATAAATAAGTTTTCGCTTGGCCGAAATCGGGAACAAGCACCCAAAATTCTGATATGAAAAATGTTCACCATCCTACTCTATGCCTCATATTTCTCCGAGAAGTTGACTTACAAGTGTGCATGAGGAAAGAAAAGCACATTAACTCCAATAGATAGCGACAAGGTAATTATCTCTCGAAAAAAAAGGGCAATTAACCTGTCTGTGAAGCGTCTATACAACTTTAACGGCGTAACTGAGTGTACATATCTACCACTCTCATAATTGATGATTAACAAAATGATGCCGGGAAATGATAATCGAAAGAAACAACTTGTCTTACGTCGACCGAAAAATGAAGGAAAGAAAATTAAAGAAAAAGAACGTAGGCAACCATAAATTCTATGACAACATTCCCAAATCAAGGAAAAGTGTATCCTAAAAGATAAACAAAATATCTTACAAACTTATTCTCGCTGGTGACGGCCATTGATATTCTTGAGGATTTGGGTTGTACTAAACCTACCCAAGGTTCAAGTACTCTCCGCCTTCTTCTGGTAACTTCTCTATTTCCTCGGCCTTCGCATTATTTTTGAACCTTTAAAGCTACTTTTGTGATAATCAGCCGAGGCTGGTTCCATCATGTCTTTAGATGCTAGTCATTTTATGAAATTTCTTCAAGTGTATGTTCCTTGAGTTCATGTTGTTGTGTTTGTACCGTGATTTTGTTTTCTATGTGGCTGGTTAGGGTTCGTAGCTTATGCCGGTTTGGTTGCGCATTCGAGGATTTTCCTTAAAATTGCAGTGAATGTAATCATTGCCGTCTTTTGTATAGTCTCAGTGATTCCTACGATTCTAATGTATTCCAGTATTTTCTCCAGGATGTTTGACTGTTCTAGTGCTCATGATTATTTGTATTATATTGACTTTCTACATACTTTATAGCCCTTTCAATTCTCTGGCAAGTTGCGTGTATTTTATTCGTTTTTCCGCTTCCTTATATTTAAACTATCGTTTGCTGGAACGAAAAAAAAAACGGTTTTGCGGGATGTTACCTTCTTGCTGATCTCTTTACTTGTATGAATTTATATGTGTGTGCATCCATGTCCCAAATGATGTTGTGTTTTTTTTTCTAGGGGTTCACTCTGTATGATGTTTGTACAATTTTGGTTCGTGTTCGAGATGCAGACGTTTGCATAGTTCCCAGTGTACTGCTTCTCTCACACATACATTCATGTTCTTGTATTCGTTTGGGGCTAGTTTGGTACATCCACTCATTATGTAGTTTACTGTTTTGTCGCTTTGTCCACCCACTCAGCATTTACTATTTTTCTGGGTGTTATCCATAGTAGCTTAATGTAGTTTGTCCTAATCGAATTGGACTGTGCATTTGCCAGTAGTAATTAACTTACCTTATTTAAGCGTTCTTATATTTCTTATGAAACGGGCATTTAGTTGTTTTTCTTACCACTTTTCTTTTTTTTGTTTTTTTTTTGTTTCTGGTTCCGGTGCTTCTCGAGGGGATCGTTGGGTCGGTGTCTTTTACTGGGGTGATTTGCCTTTCCGTGTTCTGAGGTATGTATCTCTCTATGGCCTTATTTGTATCTTCCACACTATCTTATATACTTACCAGTCCTCTTCCCCTTTCATTTCTTTTCATGCCGGGTCTGGTCGTATCGTGGTGTGTGTGTAGTGCGTTGTGCCCGGTCGTTAATTTTCTTGTCCTCTGACCAAGGTGTCTGAGTTCTTCCTTAGCCGAGCCTATGAATGGTCCAGAGTATTTTATACGCGAAACTGCCCATGTGTGTATTACTTTAACTTGATTCCTTTTATACACGTTTGTATCTAAGAGTTTTCCTGTTCTTTTGAAATATTCTTTTCCAATGTGCTCTTTCATTTCTGTAGATTGTATGGTGTCTACATCCAGAATTCCCACATATTTGTAGCTTTCCTGTTCGCCTCATCTTTTCATGGTGTAGCAGTGCCATCCTCACTGTCGTCTCCAGTTTTCCCTTTTTCATTCTAGGAGTGCACAGTTTTCCATTCCGAATTCTATTTGGCTGAAGATTCTGGTAGGCATTCATCAGCTTTTCCAGTTCCTTTTTGTTTTTTGCAAATAGTTTAATGTCGTACATATACATGAGGTGGTTTATTCTTTGTTCCGTGTCTGTAAACTTGTATCAGACATACCATTTCCTGCGTATAAAGTTTAGTGACATTATGGCTATAATAAATAGTAGTGATGGAACAATTGCTTTCTGAATAATATTATTAATCCTGTCGGCAATCTTGTATATTTTAAAGCATTCAATTATCCATGCTTGAACGTTATATCGTAAGCTTTCTTGTAGTCAATCCATGTTATGGATATGTTATTTTTCTGTTGTGTATCTCCTTCAGGATCTTTTGATTATTATTTTTATCATTATTATTATCATTATTATTATTATTATTATTATTATTATTATTATTATTATTATTATTATTATTATTACTATCATAATTATTTTTATTATCATTATTATTACTATCATTAATATTAATATTATTAACTATAATATTTATGATATCAATATTAGTAATTTTAATAATAATAATAACAATAAAATAATTAATAATAATAATAATAATAATAATAATAATAATAATAATAATAATAATAATAATAATAATAATAATAATAAGATTAATAATAATAATATTTATAATAAAAATAATAATACTAATTTGAATGCAACATTTTATTTTAAACCATCGTCTAAATTCAAACCTTAATACTTGTTCTAACAACACATATGTTCAATAATCCATTCACTACTAAACTAAAAATGGCCGACTCATACTCATTCATTATTATGATTATTAGATTAATAAATGCTTGAAATGAAAAGCATGTTGAATGAAGCAAATGAAAACATGAAAATATAATAACAGAAGAGTTGGCGAAGAATCAAATGAAGACGTAGTATAATTTGCAGTAGCACTAGTAGTATTACTAGTAATAGTAGTAGTAATACTCGTGTCGCTAGTAATACTAGTATAATCGTAAACACGAATAAAATGGAGATAACAGAATGGAAAGACATGCGAAAAAAGCAGGTAAATAGTCCAGGAAGTTTAACTCCATAATCGTGAAGAAAAAGAAATGAGGAATGCTGATCAGACATTTAGTTAAAAGCAGAAGAATAACAATAACACAATGTAAGAGAAACGGAACTTAAAATAAGAAACAAAGAGCCGATTGAAATGAAAAGAAGAAAAATAAATGGCAAAATATTAAACAAGATACAAAATGTAAAGATTAGACACTTTAATTTGTTTCTTCTGCTATCACGATTACTTGAATAACTATTTCATGTAAATAATCATTAATCAAAACTGTTAGTGTATTATCAGCAAATACACACATTACGTATATACGAAATTGTTTTAAAATTGTTATTTCCACGGTTACTTTTGTTTTCCGAAACATCTGTTTAAGTTAGCTTACTGCGTTATTCGAAAAAAATTGAAAAGGACGAATGGTCTATATTTTTTTATCGGAAGATAAACCGGCTAACGTAGGATCGAGCTAATGGACTGTGACAAAAAGATCACATTTACATCGAGTGCAGAAAAGAAAAAGAAAAAAAAATCAAACACATTAAATGCGGAGAATAATACGCCAAAAGAAGAAAAAGTAGAAAAACGAAAAGGAATTAAGAAAAATATGCAACTGAATTATAAGAACATGATGCATGTTAAAGTGTACGTATGACAGAAGGACATTGCGAATCATGGGGCGAGGTAAAAAGCATAGAAAAAAGTTTACATAAAAAGGAGAACGAATAAAGACAACAGTAGATATCGGAAGATTACGGAAGATTACGGCATATTACGGAGGAAAAAACGTCTAAAGAAAACAAAAATGCAAATTATACGTAGAATATATTGTCTACTTGGCTAATGGTATATCGACTATTTTTATTGGTTAATTTATGATTTTTTAAACCTTTCACAAACAGGGCTATGTAAACGAGGAAACGAAGGATAATTTTCATCAGGATTTCGAGTAAAGGGATAATTTAGACATTTCTTAAATTTAAAAATTATTTAGCCAAAGCAACAGATTCTGGGAGATTTTAACTCGGCTTGCCAATTCCTAATCCTACATCGGAAATAATTATGCTAATCATGTTCTCTTTCATCGGTGAATTAAATGTAACAGTTAAAGTATGGTATGTCCATACTATTATGCTAATACGAACAATGCATTAAAGTTTCCTTCACCGATTTTAGATGAACCGTCCATACTGTGATAGATTGCTATTCGTTCACCGACATACTCATCGTTGTTATGTTTGCCTGGCAAACAGCTAAGCATTAAACAGAGGAAATGTCGCTAAATTTGAATCATATGTTTTGTTTTCTAACATGTAATGATCGAAGATATTAAAGTGAATGAAAGAAACATTTTTTTGGAAAAGGATATGAGTTTATAATAATTCAGTAGTATTTAGTGAAGTGGCTAAAAAGTAAACGGAATAAGGAATTCTGAATAAGAACGAGAAAAGTGAATTGCAATTGATGTTTAAATAAAATAACATCAATGAAAATAAAGTCTAAGAAAACAACTATTAGAAGAAGACGGAGAATAGAAAGTGGACCTAGTGTTTACTTCATCAACCTCGTAACTCTCGTTTCCCTTATTATGTCCTTTAGTCCTCACATTCAATTAGCGATATTTCTGACAGAGAGGGAACAATTGCTGTATTTTTAAGCTCCTTATATCAAGTGGCTATATGTTTTGTCTAGAGCCATTTACATGTAAAAAAAAAAAACTGGCGAAAAAAACATGGAGGAAGTATATGTTGTCGAATAAGAAGAGAAACATCAGATTGAATATGAAAAATGAATAAGTAAAAGAAGACAGTGATAGACAGAGATTGACGACGACCAATATATATTGAAGAATAAAGACATATAGACTCCGAAATAAAAAAAACGGTTTCGTTGAAGACGACGATGGAGAAAATGAAGCGGAGCAAATGAAATGAAAAATTCAAGCAGAAACTCCAATTGAAGAAAGGGAAGAAGTATTAGTACAACTAAATCGATTAAAAGAAAAATCGAAGGCAACTTGATGAATAAGAGAAAAATAATTGAAAAACATCAAGACGAAAAAATAGAATAAAAATGTAAAATAGCTTAAATTGAAAGTAAGATATATCTTCAGTAAGCTAAGCATTATTTATCGTTTTTTTTCGGTCTTCCTTTGCCTTAAATAGCGGTTGTGAAATCTGAGAACGGACAAAAGTCGGACATTTGTTGAATAGACTTCATTAGTGAGCCTGATTCTTTCTCCTTTGAAGAGTGGTTATTTTCAGGGTCTCGTATAATGACAGTGCACCGAATTGTACTGATATTAGTGATTCGTATAACAAGTCTCTTGGAAATGATCGATGCTTTTCATCAGATCTTCTGTTGCACTTGTTCGAATATACTGGTTATTTGGTTCAATGACACGCTATATACTTCTAGAGTCTTTCTAAAAAGCTATTCGTCTTCACTTCTTTAAATATATATTTGTTGACCCAGGAATACACTTACTGACGCATGAAATCGACAACTAAACCTATATATATATACATATGTGTGTATGTATATATTATATATATATATATATATATATGTATATATTTATATATTTATATATATATATATATATATATATATATATATATATATATAGAGAGAGAGAGAGAGAGAGAGATAGATAGATAGATAGATAGATAGATAGATATACATATATATATATATATATATATACACACACACACATATATATATATATATATATATATATATATATATATATATATATATATATATATATATATATATATATATCGCTCCACAGTGTATACGATACTTGTATTTCTTACACATTATAGATTTCTCTATTGTAATAGATTACTCAGAATAAATTCATGTATATTAGCTTAAGTATCGACAGACAATTTGTAAGCATAATGATGAATCCCTAATGCATTCTGGTAGAAATGTTGTTTGTAAAATGTAGTATTTAAGAAAATACCAATAAAATACTCATGGTTATTCTAATTTTAGTATATTGGGCAAATAGATTACAAGTATCATGCCCATAAAACACAGTAGTGATAATAGAGATTCTGTATGGAACATACTCACTGTATACTTAACTATGCCATTTCAAAATTAAAAAAAAACCACAGAATTAAATTAATGTTAATGTTTAATTATTTTTTTAAAAAGATAGATTTCATTTTCAAAAAATTATTGAAAAACTATGTTAGGATTTAAGTTCATATAACAAATTGATGAGCAGTTACTGTTTGCTGGTATTACATGACACTTCACTAAACCAGTAATAGTTATGATTTCTGTAAAACGACATATATATTAATTACAAATAAATAAAATAACGGAAGTGGTAGTGCAATTATCATAATTAGTGATACTACTTATATTATTAGAAACAACAAATGACTTTAGCATAGCTTAACATGTGTTTATTTAAGTTTTCGCTCGTTACACAAGTCATGTAATATACAACTACTATTGTTTGTTTATCGCTATTGACGTTATTAACATGGGTGTTCTATGTTGCTGTAATCATATTCAATATTTAGAAAGAGAACTGCAAACATTTTCCGGAATACACTTTAAATGTATTTGTTAGCGTAAGGATTCTGATTGATTAAGGAAGTGTGTTAGTCAATATTAATTCCAAGTAAACACAAAGTAAAAAATAATAAATATAATATCCACGAATAGAAAATCGAAGAAACAGAAAAGAAAACGTAACCGTTTAGATGGTTAGTCAGTTTATCAATTCTGACTACTCCGTAAAAAACAAATTAAAATTAACATGCAGTATATTTACGTACATCGAGTTGTAGTGGGTGAAGAATAATTTCATATAATGTAGTTAACTGAGTTCCTGAGAAAAGTACAGTTTTGTTTTCTTTTGTAAATACCTATATGATCAAACACAGTATTTCAGTGGTATCCTATGCATTAGACTGATTTAGTGTTTGGGTTCGAATTTTGAGTATGATGAGTAAATACACACAATATAAACGTATATATATATATATATATATATATATATATATATATAATAAAGAATAATATAAATTATAAATACTGGAATTTTTTAGACCATGTAATTAAATTGATAGTCAGCCAAGAAAGTGATACCAATATAGTAGTCCTAGTATTTGACATAGCCCTTTTCTACTAGTCTCTCCCGCCCATTACCCTTTATCAGACGCCTATAATTACAAAGAAACTTACTGATGTGATCCCCACGATAAATTGACTTGGTTCAACTAGTCATACCATCTATAATTCATATTTGTACAAAGCATGGGAACAGTAGCAATATATTGGACCATTTCACTATTGTAATTGGCTCAACAGACATAACCAAAGTTACTGGCATTGTGGTGTTGAGTTAATAATCGTTGATTAAATTATGGAACATTGTTACCTAAGTATAACTCTAGCTATAAAACAAATATAGTGAACCTCCGGGACTTAACTTTCTACCTTAACAAACGTACTAATATTTTTATAAAACTAGTCAAATGTTATACTATGTAGTACACACACATCTAAACGCTTATAGTCTTTAATTAGATCTATCATGTTAAATATATGTAATATAATTTGCAGACTATCATGAAATAGAACTATACTCACCAAACATTAGCTTATTACCAGCCTGTTGTAGTGTATTACTTATATATAGATAACATTAAATGTTAAGTAAAGGCTGATGAGTCTAATACGAAACTCATATGTTGACTTATGGTATGATAATACAACAAAAAGTAAATTAATCAGGAAATAACAATTGTAATAATCCAAACAATAAGAAAAGTATCCTGCACCACAGCAATCACATTAACACTCACAAATTAAAAACCATAAACAGACTTGAGTAGAATTATATAATTAATATATCGTATGTAAATAAATGAATAATAACAACAACGATGTATTTTTAATATTTAAGTTTAGTGTAGGGATACAGGTGTTACTATTTATTTTCATCTTTTAAAAAAATGCAGATCCTTTTTCACCATTTTGATATATACGACACAATTACACTGCGTGTGTTTGATGTATTTAAATGATCTAGTTTAGACAGAAAGTTAAACATAATTCAATATATAATACACATTATTACTCTCGAGTAGATTCTAAAATTCATTTGTAATTGAACAACTATAAAATAAAATAAACCAACAAACATGAAATAATGACATAACAGTTTAAACAAAATATAAATGTTTGAATAGGGATTGTCAAACTAATACTCTGTAAAAAAAAAACAAAGATGTGTTTTAATATATTTATTTATTATTAAACACTAGTCACTTGAAGAGAACAAAACGTGAATTTTATTTTCGTAACTGTTTTTTTTTTTCGATACATATAATCCGTAGCAGTAGGTTGTATACGCACGGCAAGATATAGAATTTTTTTCACAAATTTCAACAGAATGAATCTAGTGGATTATATCCGCGCGGGGCTTCCGTAAGCAAATGCTTACAATTTTGAGTGAAACAAGTATTTTAAATAATTTTCATATTAAATTATTAAAATATCGGTATTTTAGCTACATTTCCTAAATGTAAAAATGTATTTCATTAAACAAATACCCTAACCTAACCCTAACCTGTTCCACTGATTTATATTAGTTAAATTTATAAGTATATATAAATTTATGACAATTTCATAGCATGTTTTAAAACAAAATACAAATAAATTTAACATTTACATGCAACATTCTTGAAAATGTAAGCTCGCGATTGACATATTAAGCTCCAACCGGGAAATATTGTGTCTTTAATACGGGATTTACATTTAAAAATGGTATTTATTTTATACATTTTATTTTCATATTCTTTCATTTAATTCTCTTTCCAATTATAGTCAATTTATTTGGTACATCAACATACCTACTCAACATATAACACAACGACGTTCTTGGCCTTTTGTCAAGATGAAAGTGTAGTATCTGTTCCGATGGATACTGCACCCTATAGACTGGTATTGTCTTGGCATTTGGGGCTTGATTTACGCCGATCTATGGGTCTGTCCTGTGCAGTTCTAAGAGGTCCACCCTCCCAGGCTTCGCCTCCCCTCTTTGGAAAGGAGTAAGTTTATTGCTTACTGCCTGAGGCGCCCCTACCGGGGAATGCCGACGGGGCTGCCCAGGCAATTTTAAAACCCCACTTTCCCGACCCGACCTTGGGTCACATCTTACTCGTGGGAGTAAGATAAAAACTGGCCTTGTGCCTAACTCCTGGAGAGGAGTAAATTAATACTCAACTTATAACACGTGTTATTTGACTATGAAGAGAACACTGGTAGTGGCAATGCGCGAAACAAAAACTATAGAAAACTTATTTTGCTTTTTAAATTTACATTACTATTTATTTATATGAAATCGTTTTTCATGAAACTTCATATGCAACAACACATTTACCAGAATAAAGCTAATAGTTAGTTTTAGACTTAATTTTTTAAAAAAGTTCCTGCGATGCCCCATTGTTTGCCATAGCCAGCAATTGAGAATCACTAATATTATAAGACCCAACTATTTTTCAATTTTTCGTATTATTTTTCAACACGGTGCAAACAACATGTACATTATCCGTAGGAAGTTTGTAATGCTTCTCAAGAGTTTTAGAAACAACGAAGGACATGTCACTGAGTAAGAAGACAAAGTATCTTATTTTTGAATTCAAATTCAGTAGTGATTCATACAGTTATTGACTTTTACATGTTAGCAATCATATTCTTGCTTGGGAGTCGGATAATTTTATTTCTCTTCAGCTTTTAACCAAGATACGAGAACTTGCCAAATGGTTTGCGTAACACACCGACAAGCAAACTCTTAATGGTAGCCCTTTGATACGTGCACGTGATCATTTGTCGTTTAAATGGAAATCTTTTGTATAATTTAGTTTGCATGAACAAATTTATGTAAAAGAAAAAAAATGACGTATATTAGTATATTTTATTGTAGTATTAGTGTTTTGTAAGAATAATCACATAATAATGCATTGATTTAAATGATGGAAGGCATCTGAATTGTAAATATAAGCTATTTGCCAACATACTTACATATCTGTATTCCCGTATAGTTTTAGAACGGAAGCAGTTCAGCAAACCAAACACATCAGTGCATTTGCTAAGCATGTTTAAATGCTTTACACATAGTGTATTTAGTCAAGTATTTTAGAGAATTTACTTGCCAACTTATGTAATCATCTCAGAAGTATCATTTTAAAATATAATTTATTCATTACGGTATCGTTTTGGTTAAGGCTGACCGAGACCGACATCTCTAAAATATATCGGAAACAAATTCCGTCATGACGCTTTTCCTAATATGAATAACAATTTTCACAAAAAATGAAGCTAAATAAAAACACTAAAGCAATAATATCTATATCAGAGGAATCGCTAATAAGTCTGACTTTTAAAATCCGACTGACTTAAATGTATATGTTATAGATAGGTGTTCTTCGATTGTGCACTGTTTGTAAAAATCTACTTAACTGCCATCTGATATATTTTTACGAATTCCAACGCGTTTACCACGTATTCTGCCTTTTCTTATTTCTCAATTTCCATTGAATCAATTGAAACACCGACTTAAATTTTCTCCCTACTCATTAACCACATAACTATGTTTAGTTTTAACGATCCGATCATGACCTTCACGGCCGATCTTTTCGGCTGGGTAAACACGATTTAGTTACAACAGTGTTGTATAGTAACAACAGAAAGCCATCCTTTTCATTCACGTATTTCTATTACCGTACTTCCGGTAAATGGCTTCGCTTACTATTTATATTGTTTTGCTTGCCATGCCTGGTTTACCAATGAGCATTCACTGTGTGTTCACATTCATACATATACATTTATCTGTTGAATATTTTTATAGAATAACCTATCATACATAATTGAACCAGTTCAACTTCAGGGCCGAGTGTCAATATATATATATATATATATATATATATATACATATATATATATATATGCATCCATATTTAACTCCTAAATCCCTTGAATATTCTTGTTCAAACCTTTATTTTCACTATAACATCTTTGTTTTTGTTTGGCAGTGACTACCCTGACTTTACGTTTTCTTTCAGCCAAAAGTTGTGTTATATATATATATATATATATATATATATATATATATATATATATATATATATATATATATATATATATATATGTGTGTGTGTGTGTGTGTGTATATGTATATGTATATGCATGTAAATGGTAAATTACTTGAAGCATTGCTGGTTAACCAGTAAGTGTGATCCGAGATGTGTACACTTACACCGCCTCCTGTCTATATTACACATGAACCATAATTATTAATAATTTAAAAACACTATCAATGAACTAGTTTTAAGGGATCCAGTCTTAATGTGATGTTATATTTTGAAGCTAGTAACAACCTATCCCCTGAATTTTAAGGTATATGCTATTAATAATCTCATTATTACCAATGTTTGAAGAGGTACTTGAAGGATTTTATTTAATTTGCTAAGTAAAAATTATCATTAAAATATACATTTTTAAATGACCTTGGTGATTTTTATTGAGATGTTGTTAACATTAAACAATAGTGTTATATTATTTATAACTAGCTGTACATACTTGGCGTTTATCGGAAGTCTATTTACCTGCAATTTGTGTGTTTTACTTTTCAAAAAAATATGCTGTTTTTTTATATATAATATGTTGTTCTAATCCAAATAAAGTCGGTCTGTATTAATGAAAACACATTATGTGCCTCTATTAAGATTGCGACAAATAATTCCGACTCGATCAAAGTATTCTTTGAAAAGAGTTCAACCGAATAACGCTTTTTTTAAAAAACGCCGACATTTTATAACGCATTTATTAGTTTAAGTAAAGTAATTTGACATCAATCATCTGCAAAGTTATGGAGAAAATCCTGAAAAATGCATTGATGAACCACCTTGAACGAACCAAATCTTTGACTCAGACCCAGCATGGTTTCGTCCCAATGCGATCCTGCCTCTCCAACCTCCTTCTTACGGAAGAATGGATAACCAAGATTTTGGATGATGGCGATGCTGCGGATATCCTGTTTCTGGACTTCTCCAAGGCGTTTGACTTCGTAAACCACCGCCTGCTCCTTCACAAGCTTGATCGGTACAGGATTCACCGGTCCATCATCAGCTGGATTAGGTCGTTTCTACAAGCACGAACTTTTCGAGTTTCTGTGAGTGGATGCACTTCAGCAGAAGCAAATGCTTGCAGCGGAGTACCACAAGGTTCAGTGCTTGGCCCGATTTTGTTCCTCCTGTTCGTCAACGACCTTCCAGACTTACTTCAGGGCAAAGTTTTGCTTTTCGCTGATGATGTCAAACTCATAGCGCAAAGACGCAATCATGCCATCCTGCAAACCGATCTGGATTGTACTGCAAACTGGGCCTCAGACTGGGACCTTCCACTCAACGCAGCCAAATGCAGTCATCTTCCAGTTGGCGCGCGACCATCCCAGCTCTTCACTATCGGTCCGAACAACCATGAAATGGCCTCAGTATCTCAGGCAACTGATCTTGGTGTAAGAGTGGATAGCTCTTTCAAACCGTCTCGTCACTGCGTTGAAATGTCCAGCAAAGCCCGGGGCGTCTTGTTTCAAATTCGACGTTCCTTCATCAACCTGACGGCCGAAGTGTTCCGTCCACTCTATTTGACGCTTGTTCGACCTTTGCTGGAGTACGGTGTTAAGGCGTGCAGTCCCTATCTCCGAAAGGATATACTTCATGTTGAACGCATCCAGAGGCGTGCAACCAAAATGATTTCTGGCTTTGCCGATCTCTCGTATGAAGAAAGACTCCACCGTCTTCAACTTCCGACGCTCGAAATTCGAAGGATGCGAGGGGACCTCATCCTGGTTTACAAAATCCTGAATGGGCTCATCAATCTCCCCGCTGACGAATTCTTTACTCGTGCGCCAGACAGAGGCCTTCGAGGTCATGACCAGAAGCTCTACTGTCGTAAATTTCGGCTTCAGAGGCGTCAAGCATCCTTCTCAATTCGTTCTGTCAACCCCTGGAACAGGCTTCCCGCTGAGGTCATCCAAGCGCCTACTATCAGTGCTTTCAAGAGAAAACTTGATTTATTTTTGTACACTGATTAAATTTTTGCCTATCTTACATGGCTTGTGCGTATGCTTTCTTAGCCAATATTAAAAAAAAAAAAAAAAAAAAAAAAAAAATTTACACATTATGAAGGAAATTTATAAAAAAAAAATAATCGATTCATTTCACAACTGTTCACTATATTTATGTAATTTCAAAATAATTCAAATATATTTTTCCGGACTTGTCGGTTGAACATTTTCTAATTATCTTCCCTAGATTAATATAATGACACTAAACCAGTTATCTTACTTTTCAGTATTCCTAGATTACTCGAACTTGAGCGTGGGATTGAAGGAGTTTTACCCCGTATTTACTTGTTTTGATTTTTATTTCGGATTGTTTTCAAAATTACATTCTAGATGTGTTAGCATTCTTTTAAATATATCTATATTTTCTTATAGAATGAAGGATTGGACTCGGTTTGATCCGACTGTTTTTACCTTCTAAACTGCATGTGATGAATCTCACTTTATCTGTTTATGCTTTTAATTTAAAGATTCTTAAAGGTAGAATCAACTTTTTACCCGGGTGTGTTGTTTACTGTACAAATGTTTATAAACAATTCAACATCCGATGAGTTCTTATAGGTATGTATTATCATAAGATGAAATAATGATAGTTTTTAATAAATATAAAGTCTAACTAATATTTACATATCGAGCTTGTCTTTTTAAGTAAAATAAATAATGTCTTGGGAATCAATATGATCCATATGAATTTAATTAATGAGTTTATATATATATATATATATATATATATATATATATATATATATATATATATATATATATATATATACAAATATATATATATATATATAAATATATACATATACACATATATATTAATATATATATATATATCTATATATATATATCAATATATATAAACATATATATATATATATGTATACATCAATTAGATCTATATAAATAGAAGTTATAACCTTATATATTAATATATATAGTTAGCAATGGAAATCTATTCATGGAAATTAATTAACACAGAGGCTTCCGCGTTTGTATCCCCGTAGGAAATCGTCAGGATAAAATGCATAGAGTTTTATATATACACGTGATGTTTAGTCTTGCGAGTTGTTAATCTCTCCCACGGAACATATATACTATATCACACTTGGTGTATTGCGTCAGTTTTCGTTGATAATGTTTTCCATTCTGAGTCAAAGTGACCAGTTGCATTGTTTAGTTAAATATGATAATACCTCCGAAACCATTATAATCAATAACACGTAATGTAATATATATATATATATATATATATATATATATATATATATATATATATATATATATATATATATATATATATATATATATATAGGCGTGTGTGTATAACAGCAAGCCACCTTGGCGTGTCTAGTGATGAAATACGAAACCGAATATCTTCCTGCCAATAATCATAACACCATATGACATTTATTTTCTTATTTGACATTAATATTATTAAATTTTGATGCTAGGGGCACGGTATATAATCATAATTTATCATGTGAGAGTAAGTGTATTTACAGTGACATTTATTTAAATAATTTATGGTAAATTCATAATTTCAACACCCTCGATGCACATCCGGTATTTTTCCGAGAACCAATGACGCAGTTTGTTAACTTGTTCTCCTATACTTTAAATACTTTAATAACATTTAAATTCTTATTCTTTATCTCTATTTTTGTCGTCGTAAATATAATATAATACGCCGTATAAAAGGATGTCAACTTTACCAAATTTATCACGGATACTTGGTGTATATTTGCAAGAAATACGGTTGCTTAACTACACATAACTATCAAGTTTTACTCCAATTTCTCACAATCAGGTTTTACATGATGATTTCATACAAGTACTGTAACGTTATGTGTGGGCTATTTCTTTCGCCTACCTTGACAGGATGTTTGAGATAGCATTTTTTCTCATATCTGCTTCCGTTCCAACGAACTATGCGTTTTCACATTTCATGTATGTTTAACTATATTAGCTGCAATCTCTACCTGACCGACTGGTTAGTCATTAACTGTGTATCATCAGTTAACTGAGACTCGCACATATTAATCAGTTTATTATAGAGCACGTCTCGCAGGTTAATTACAGTCGAAGCACATAATACAACAAAAATATACACAATGCATTATGTGATTGTATATGCATATATATATATATATATATATATATATACATATATATATATATATATATATATATATATATATATATATATATATATATATATATATTCACATAGATATATATGCTGTAGTTAGATTGCAATAGTACTCCCTATCTAATCAATTTACATATTTAATATTTTTTGAAAAGGTTAAAGACGTATGCAAGTCAGGCTGTAAATATACAAACCTTTTTCACATAATTCATTCTCGAAACAGTGTGGACCCCCATTTAGTGCATGAAGTCTACGAATTGTCCAAAAGATGATTAACGTTATTCGAAGGCTCTAAAAATAAACATAATTCGAAGAGAAATTGGAGTAAATTCCATATATCTTATACTCAAACGAAAATGTATTAAAATTTCGGAAATGATTAATAACATATCTAATAGAGTAGATAACGTCTACTATATTAACCGATACACACAAACATATCGATATATAGGTATATATATATATATATATATATATATATATATATATATGAATTAATTTAATGGTATTATTTTCTATAATTACATGGACATATTTGGTTGAAGTGAAGTATGTTTATATTTATATTACACAAATTCAACATCAGATGGTCACTAACAATGTGTTGTTTTTCGCCATTCAAAACGTAGTATCTTTTTCGCTGAATAGGATAGCATTCCTATAAGCGGATACGTTGATTATTGATAAATTAACCCTCAGAAAACCTATATGTTTTATTTATTAACATATTTTATGTCTCGTAAATGTATAACACATTGTAAAAATACTTGATAATCTAAACTATGCAAGTAAATAACATACAATAAAGTTAATACGACTATACGTTTTTGCATATAAAATAAATAAGTTAAAGATTTTTTACTGTAACATAAAAAAACACGATCATACAAATTATTAATCCCGTGACAACAATAACATTAGAATGTGGCTCATAAAAAAAGTATCTACGAACATTCTCGTCGCATATGCAAAGTATCTTCAACTCACTGCAAAAATATGTGATAAATGTAAGGAATACAATATATACAATATACACCATTATCAAAGAAAAGAAATATACACCAACTTATAATTCTATTAATAGGCGCTACATGAAACTTCAATATGAAGAGCACACTTATGTTCAATATATTAACTAGTTTATGTATCTCAATTATCCGAGCAAAATCACGTACTTTAAAGCATAGCCCACGAGTAATCTACATGCACTCTACTTATCTTGTATGAATAAAATTGCATACAAGGTATGGAATAATTCGTTTATTAGAGACAGACAACGACATCCAGATAAAAGAAAATACAAACAACAATGAGTCGAATAAACGATCACAAAATTGATATTTCCCTTCGCGTGTTAGATTTCAAACACACCTTTTCCTTCACTATATTGGAAACAAAGAAATCTCGATAAAAGAAAATACAGACACAACTGAGACAAATACACGATTACCAAAATAATATTTTCTCCGAAGTGTTATATTTCAAACACATTTCCCCTCACTCTATATACACTAAACACATATATCCATAGTGAACGATTAGCCGACTTACATAATTCTTGTTGAATGTTTCAAATTATTCAGATATTATTTGCATGTTTAGTTCAAAGATAACGAGTGATGTTTGGTTATTACTAGCTTTACACTATGAATGTAACCGCGTGTTATAGGTAGACAGCCCGTTATCTTTCGTTTTTTTATTTAAAACTTGCTTGGCTCGTCCCCCGGCGTTGCCCAGGAGAAATGTAAAATAATTACTTAAAGAGTGTAAACATCCGGTCGAACGCAAATAGGTCACACGTTTGAACTATTGCAGGGTGAAAAGAGAGAAGAAACGGAATGTAGGAAAGATGGGGATGCGGTTGTAGGAGTAGGCCTTACCATCCCATGGTACCGGTATATAATTTGTTTTTGTGATTGAAAACCCGCTCTATCTTAAATTAAAGAAGCACACATAGCCGTATTTATCAACTTCCCACCCGGTTATCGCTGTTTAGAAATTCTAATTTTTGTAGAGACGAAGCGAAAATGAAAAGGGACAAAGAAAATTAAAGAAAAAAAAAAGGAAAAAGAAAAAAAAGGAAAATAAGTATGCCTTCTGAGCACTGCTGAAACACACACACCCATAATTAAGGAGGTCTGCAGAACATTAGTAAATCATGTTGATTTGAAAGAAAAATGAGGATAGTCATAATAGGTAAAGCACTAACATATTACAGTAATCTTCTTTCAAATTACTACATGGTGATGTTTAATATAAAACATCCGGCCCTTAATCATCCCCCGACCCCTTACTCGAAGGTGGAAGTATAACAATGTAAGAAACCAATTATTGTATGAGACGACTGGGATCGAACAATAAACCTTTCTGTCCTGGGGCTACGCTGTTAACCTTGAGTCTACCAACGCGACTATTAAATGTAAGCCAAATCATGTCATCAAATGAAGACGAACGGTGGCTGGCATGTATTATAATTTACGATACTCCATAGAGCGACCAAATCTAGATGCCATCAATCACACGTTTTGGATCATTTATATTCCGATAAATCGATGTTATTTTCTAATTCTTAGATAGTTTGCGTGTGAAAGGTGTAGGATTCAGGGAATTTAAACTTTATGAATCTATGTTGAGTATCTTGGCGTATATAGACTTACGTAGGAAGTCATGTCGCTGAGGAAATTGCAGTCATCATGTTGAATGTCAAAATACAGAATGATCTATGCTCGTTTATTACATTCTATAACAACTGGAATGAGTATAAATGTATACGAATCGGTTGAAGTAACGTAATCCGATATTCTCGAAAAAATCAACGGAGTTAGCGGAATCGTCCATTACATGTATGCGTCATGTTTTCTATTATGTAGTAAATTAATAGCAGACAAATTTAAATACTAACGGACACTTTTAAAAAAAGTAGACGTTGATTATTAGTTCCCAGTGACGACTTGGGGAGTGTTAGTACTTAAATGTTAAGGGGAAAGGTTATTGTTACCACTTATATTGAGTATGTTTTGAGGAGATTCGAAGATGGTGGGCCAAAAGTAATATTTATTGTGACCTAGAGAAAAATAATAACATATTTACTAACACAAGATCGATTGAATAAGCGTAATGTAGTGGTGAGTTTAATAGCATGTAGTTAGTTTTCATATTTTTTTAGAAGGTACAGGGGAAACTCGTCTTAACTTTATATATAAGAAGAGTCACACGTATGATTGTGGTAAAACTGTTTTGTTATTTCTCACTTAACAATGTGATTTGGAAGTTCTATCGGTTATATGCAATTACATTCATTAGTATTAAACCCAAAAATAAATTTAATTTTAAACTATAATATAATAGTTCATTACATGGAAACTGTCCACAAAAAATATGGTAGGCCAACTGTAAAATGACTGAAGAGGTATACATGAATTTGGCAGAAAAAATTCAAAGCAAATGAGCTACGCACTAATAAATACATTCAATAACATATATATATATAAATGATTTTCAAACTAGAATAACTCATTAGAAAGTCAGTGCAGACAAGACAAATATAAGTGTGCTATTTCAAAATATCTAATAACAACAGATACTTAAAACTCGATATACATAGTGGGATTACGCTAATCCCATAGGTAGGACAGTCACAGAATACCCTAAACAAATGTAAAGAAGGTATCTACATGAAGACATGTACATACATTGCTGTAATTGGGGGCGATATCAAGCAGAAGAAAGACGATCTGTGTCACCATGCACCGTTGAACCGATATCATTAAAATTAACCGTAAAAGGTCCATCTCGATAATAAGATAGACAACCTTCATAATACAGCAACTAATTAAAACGATAGTTATTATTGTCGAAATTATTAACTCTAATAAAACGAAAATTACTGTAAAGATTAAGTAATTTAATTGTTATATGAAATATATTTTTTTAAATGACTTTAATAGAAAACGTTCAATTCCTCATGGCTGCCTCATCGGAAATGAAGAAAATCGATAGTGTATGTAAAAATTAAATCTCTAATGTATTTTTAACGGCATCGATTATTTCTTCAGCACTATACTCTATTCGTCATCCCTATGATATTTAATTTGTAAGGTTAGATATAATTGTTGATTTGTAACATATATAATTGGCTTGGAAAAAGTGCATTCATAAAAACAATTTCAATTTATTATTTCCTAATATGGGTTACGTTGTAACACAATTATATTTTGTGATTAATAGCTAATAACACTTTTTTACAAATATTTACGAGAAAGAATTGTAATTATAAAAAATGTTTTATGTTATTATTTGTTAATATATGAACAGATTATAATTTTAAAAAAAAAGTAAGCAACACATGATGGGGGATTTTTATTATAAACACCGGTCGAAATTACTAGTTTCAGATCTAGCGATTATGACGAAGTGGACATTTTTTATTAAACAATAATTGTATATGAAACAAACGTTTTAAAAATGAAAACGGGGCGAATGATACATGATGAAAATTGCCGAAAATGTTGAAGTTTGATCTTATTGCTCCAGATTTTTCTGTAAACTTATATTAGTTAAACTTATTATTAATCGTAGTAGTAGTACTAGTAGTAATAGTAATAGTAGTATTGATATTGTAGTGGGAATACTACTACTAATACTACTAATACTACTACTACTACTATTAATAATAATAAATGCAATGATACAAATAATAATAATGGGAGGAATAAGATCTCGATGAATACGAACACTCTAAAAATAAATATGCAGAAAGGGCTAATGTCGTGATCGCTTTCGTGCCACGCCCATTTTTCAGTTCATCTCCCCCGATCCTAACGACGACATCCACATTCGATTTGTGTAACAGTCATTTACCAG
>OY744518.1:44786511-44806511 GCA_963556195.1 Sepiola atlantica
GCAACCCCAAAATTGAGAGTATTAAGGTCAGCATAGATGTTAATTTTCTGAACAATATTATCTGGGAGGTCATTTATATAGAGAAGAAAAGGTATGTTCAATTAACGTTGTCAGTGTCACTGAGCATTGTAGGCTATAAAAATGTACTCGCGCGTGCAACATTATCAATCACAGAAAATCTCAACAGAAATTAACAAGTAATTTAGATACAATAAAAAAGTTCAGCATTGCAAGAATGGCCATTACTTAACAGATACCATTCAAGTAATTGTTTGTTGTTTATTTCTAAGGTCATGAAAATCTAATGCGGCTACACAAGTAACATTAACTAGTTGATGAGAAGCAATTCCGGCAATAATAATTGGAATACGGATAATGATAATTGACATGATAATTATAATGACGATGATGATGACTCTGATCATCATCATCATCATCATCTTCATCATCATCATCTGAAACTTTGACTAGTGTATTAACGACTAGTCTCTTTCTCTTGGGCATGTCACAAAATATAGTCGCTTAACTAATAGGTCCCATCGCTTAAATGTTGCAGTACTGTACTTGTTTTACGAGTACTTCCCTTGAATAGGTTCTGACCAACTTCCTGCCCTTGAACATTCACAGCGTAAATATATCCGACAAAACCGATCAGCATGAACATGTCATCCTTTCACTGTAAAGTCCCATGATGCTGGAAAATTGTCGACTTTTTTCATTGGACCGTATCTATTTGGAATTCCATTACTGGTGGCATTGATTGTACAAACATGCATAAATATAAATGCAACGTGAATAATCATCTTGATGCACAAATTGCCACTCATAATAACCCATGTAAATTTTGCCTGACTTGCAGTAGCCCCTTACGTCTCAGTGTGTATGTATTTTGTGAGGGGTTAATGAAAGTTAGGAAAAAGCTGATACTCCCCCAACACTAAAGGTGATGTCGCCAGAATCTGCTGGTACAACAAAACCGTTCATAAAGGTTCTATAAGGATGAAAGAACTGAGTAGGAAGAACAGTATCTAGACTTCACTGAGAGGCATCGGAACGGATACTACAGTTCATTTTGGGAAGCTGGGTGTCACTCAAATTTAAAAGAAAATCAAACGTCGTTATCAGCAATAAATGAACATCTCGAAACGCTTTTGTTACGCAAGATAATAGAAAACACCACTTTTTATTGCTAGTGAGCTATCACGGGTAATGGAACCTTGTGAATACATATTAATGATAATAATAAAAAGAAACATTAATATGAGGAATAGAGTAAGGAGTATGATGATATACCATACTGATCGACTCATACGCTTCTTTTGACAATGTTATACAGCTTTTCGATAGAAGAGAACTTGTAGTTCCGTAAGCATACAAAGGTATCGGTTAAGGAAACGAACACGATAGTTTAATATGAGATTTTTTCAAGAAACACATCCAGTGTCATTGAACCATGCAGTCTTGATAAATAGATTCACACGTGCTATATTCTGATTAAGAGAGGAAGAACTTATGGGAAATTACCAAATACTAATCCTCTCACAATTACAGCTCACACGTTATGATGGGATATGTTTATGAAAAATACACAGAAAGTGAGCGTGTGTTCAGAATTAAACCGTGGAAATACGATAGCGTCCCAGTTGATTTGATGTGTTGGAAGAGACTCGGACAGAAATGAGTATACAATAATCGTAAAAAAGAATATGATGCTTACACAGTAGCTATAAAATAAATCCAGTTCGATCCGCTACATTATGGATTGATAAAATATATGTTCTTTTAGTTCGATAGAGAAGATATTTATAGATAACAACATTGTATTTTTGATCGCCTACTTTCAATCTAATATCTAGTCTTGTAATTATCTGTTTAGTTGGATTTAAAGTTAGTCGGCGAAACAGTGGTATTAACTCTTACTCTAAAGTCACAAATTCAGGGATTTACCTAAACATAGTCCCTTCGTATCTGTCACAAAGAATCAATGACCGACATCACCGTCTGCTATTTCTAACAAATCAGACGTCGTTTTCTGCACTAAAATTCACATCGCAGTTGAAAAAAATACATTTGCTAAAATAAAAACAATATAATTTTAAAAGAAAAAGACAATATAGATTAAGATGTCGATACTCAAATACAAACAACACAAAAAACATTTAGTTACTTCGCTATTTTTCATAGTTTAAACTGTGGTGTAAACAATATTGTTCTTACAAATCCGTCTAGGTTTTTATCATTAGAATTAGATTCCCGAGTCCTCCTTCAAACAAAAATGTTTGGTAAAATACAAACAATATAATTTCAGAAAACAAAATATTATTTAGCCAAGAATAGTCGAATCACAACGCAAAAAATCCGGTGGACCATTATCCTTATTCAGGTTAACCTATTTCGGTGCTAATGCAGTTTACAGACCGGAGTGAAATAATAAGCTTCTTATTTAGAAACTCATTCTTAATATGAGGAGGATGGGTTGAGTAACTATTGTGTACTTTCACCTGTCAATTAAATAAACAAAAGATACCGTAAACATTGAACTTTACTTGAAAATCCTATCTAAAAAAAACTTGAATATATATTTCCGTGTAAACTTGTATTTACACACCATCCTTCACTACATTTGATAAATTAAAAATATTGTTTTAGACAAGAAAAAAGACGATCAGAATAAAAGTGAGAATCACTACGCCGATTTAACGATTAAGATCTAAACAACCCCTACACATAAACTTCCATTTGTAGTTCCATAGGATTTACGGTAATATAAAAAGACAAGGAGAAATGATTCATCTGACAACAGTGCGGGATCCTCGCTGATTGTCGATTAATTCATTCGTATCTTATGAATCAGATTATTATATTGTTGAAATGCTTTCCCCGATAGCTTAATAGTCAGAATTGCTTCTAGAAACAAATCGGGTACTCACACGAGGGGCATCGTGAAGGTTACACACATTCTAAGTCAAACGTCATTAGTCTGTGTAGGTAGCCACTTAACCCTCGTCACCTACCAACGATGAACACGAGAAAATAATATGTATTTTTTCTCTCAAGGTATATTCATGTATCTTCGTGTAATTTCGTGTCGGAGGTCGAACTCTTTTAATTCGTTACAAGTTCACTTCTGATTCTATCATTTTTCTATTCAGTTTTCCAGTGCGATGCTGTATTTAATTAGGAATATATAAAGAAATATACAGCTATATTCTAAATTAAAAAAAGTAAAGCTACTACTAGTACATCAATACTAATTGTTATATGAGTGTACGTTTCTGCGCACATTTTCAGCGTTCCAAATAACTATGCAGAACCCGATATTCAATAACAGCAGTTAATGCTGGGAAAACCTTTTTTTAAAATTGAAGTAAAATAGTAATATTAGGTTTGGCGACAATATCAGGATGTATTGGTTTTCTCATTTTGTTTTGGCAATGTCAGGGCACGAGCCCCTCTTATACTAGTAGAAGTGTGGCTATGTGTATATTTGTACTGAAATAACGTTGCAACATACTGCACAATGACCAAAAAATGATTTACCTTTTTAAAAAAGATTTGTTATTTATTATTGGTCCATTAATCGTCGAGAAATAAGGTGTAATTCTTTACACTTTTTGCTTAATCCACCTTATTTTAACGCATACTTATATGTATATACCCAGCAAACCTGTCAGTCTCACTGATAATTGATTACTTGCTGAGATATTTTATGGGAACTTTTGGTAACAATGTCATAATTAATTCAAATCGTTACGTTATATTTGAATATATAATCACAATAATTTCCTCGCGTGTATTTTATATAAGCTAATAATAAAATTAAGAACTAATTTTATAATATATTCTCGTTAGATAACTGAATTTTATAGTTTAATTGTTGTTCTTGTGTTTCTATAACGTCCGTGGAGTCATACAGATACTCTATATGTCTTCACTTTTTCTGGGGGCATGATAGAATCTGATGTGCCTATTTCCTCTTCAGACCACACACATCAGCTACTGCTCTCAAATTGTCACCCATTTAGTACTGATCAGACCTAACGTTGTTTAACTTCGGTGATCTACCTGAAACCGGTGTGTCAACGTGATTATGCTTTACGTTTAATATTAGTGAATAAAAGACCAGAGTTCAGTTAAGCTCCATTATTACACGTTTGCATATTGTAACAAGTGATGGATGTTTCCATTACTAAAATACTGTTATTTTGGTTTTGGGAATATTATTTTAATATTTTTTATGATTTTTGCAAGAAAACCCAACGAACATGAACGAAAGGTCATTCAAAAATTACTCTAATTTTATAGTAGACACTTCAGATCCTTTGAAACCAATCGGGATGTTTACATAATAACTGTTGTAAAAGTTGTAAAGGTCATGTTTTTGTGGTGTTGCTATCAAAATAAAATTTATTTTAAGAAATAGATATAAATAAAGAGGAATGCCTCAATTTAATTGCGGAAAAATATATCAACATAAAAAGAAACAGTTCAATGAGTACTTTTCTTAATTGATAAAACTTCCTGACGATTGTCTTATCGGGGTTAGGGTTTCGAATCTAAACCCAAAACACTTTCAACGGCTAGCTACACAAGAGAGCATTAACACGATGACACATCTGTTTTTAGATGACCTTTTTATAACTAATGACTATAATAACATGTATCACTTAGCGTAAATAATTGCTATTCTTATATAGAATAAATATATGTTGACAATCGGTAATGAAAATGTACACACATATTAGTATTCCATTCTTTTTACTTCTAATCTACCTTAGAGATTAAGGTTAATGAAACAAACATAATATATATTCGCTGAACATAGCACTTTTGTTAGACAACACTAGAAGACCAGGCAGAACTTATTAATACATGCTCAAAGGATCTACGATTATTTGAGAACATATATAACACATATACTTCCATCTGTCAACCCTCGCCAAATAAATGTCAGTAACGACACCATAAAATGGAACACGGGGACCTAACCGGGTATGGGTGTCTGAGAGAAAAGGATGATCGCAGAGGAATAGTAACATTTTGATACAAGACCTAATATTACGCAGTGTAAGGAATATTTATAGGGTTTATTTTTACTCACGTTATAAAAAGAATGTGCCAGCTCCCAGTGAGCCATCACTGATAAACAGCAAGTTCGTTACAATAGTAATAGAATTGAACGGAAAGTATTGGAAATAATTGTATGTACACATGTTTTATTCAATAAATAACAACAAATAATTGTAAACTAATTAAATGCCTATTATTTTAATCTAATATGAAAAACAAGCAAGTTTAATACAATGTCTTGTTAGCTCAGCAGGCTGAGAGCAGGCTACCGGAGTTTCTACGAATAGTATTGAGGGAGAGGCATCCGTAAAGCGAAAGCAATTCTACGATAGTCCCCGGTGTCGTCCATCATGAAGAGACAAAGGCTGTTGAGGAAGTTGCGCGTGGCAGGGCCTATAGCGTCACATTATATATATTCGTCTACGTTTTTTTTTTTAAGTCGGGAATATCATTATCTATTTTTCTTTTTCTATCATGGTGCATTGTATTAATTGTCCTATATGCACGTATTTATTGTTAGATTTTAATGTATTAAAACTATTATATGTGTAACTGGAGACATTAGAAAATAAGATTCTATTACAGAAGCAATTAATTATCTGCTGCAAGTATGAATGATTTTACCCGTTCCAATTGTTCCGCTCGTTTTTCCTAACCTGGTTTGTTACCATGCAATCAGTAAAATACTCATAGCGTTGAGGAGCGCCGATATGTCATTATTATGTCAATAATGGCCACGGGCAACCTGTTGTTCACACGTGTATGGCCCGAAGTTTAATGCGCATCTGGAGAGTCAGTCTATAGATTATCGGCTACGCAGGCGGTTTTCCTCATCTACTCAACCACCGTGTTCATTTGGATGAATGCTATTTTTTCTAGATTCTATAATGGCGTCCTTTAAATAATTAGGTTGTCAGGTACAATGCTATTTACAGATCATATCAGAATGATGTCATCAAATGAATCGTACTTTTAGATTCTCAGGCGCAGCACAAAACTGGCGCCGGACCAATACAATAGCACAATAGCACAAAGGAGAAAACTAGCGCTTTCATAGTAATTAAGGAATTTAATGTTGATACTAATTTTAAGTTTCTCATTAATAAACAGTGCTATTGTGGTTTATATAACATTGACTAAGTGCAAATAGCTGTTCATCATCTTTACTAATCATAAATGGTTTTAAGAAATGTTTAAGATCAGATGTATTTATTGTATCAATGAACTGAACAATATAATTTTATTCTTTCTTAGTTGTGATCAATTATGAATTCGTTTGCATGAACCCTATAGTGTTTTAATTGTTTTGAATTGTGAACTTTCTTATTTATTAAAATGATGCATTTAACGTGAGAAATATTGGTAACTTTATGCCACTAAGAGTCGTATGAATAAACTAGATTCGCATTATCTTGATTTATTTGCAATTCAAATTGATAGGGCAATGACACTTCTACACAGACCCAACTAGTTAAGTGTATTTTCCTCTAAATAGATATCAATTACTAGAAAGTTTGATCGCAGAACTCTAATGTATGGACAAGTGACATTGTAGTAGCGATGCAACCTTGGAATCTCGTAAGTTGTTTCACGTATATTTAACTTTTGAGAAATTATTTTTATAGAAATATGCTAACGAAGCTAAGAAAGAGAATTGCAAGCAGCACACAGTTAGACTAAGGAAATCGTTTATTTTCTCATGATTTTTCTGCAGTTTTTCTACTAAACGCGTTAACATATGTCTATCATGACTATTTCACAGAAAAGCTTGTTTTATGAATAATAATCGAGAGTACGTTTTTATTGATCATGTTTTTAAAATGGTTACTTCTTCTGTTTAATTAGATTGGATTAGATTTATTTGTATTTAAATTATATATATTTAATCGAATCGAATATCTACGTAGATTCTCAATGATCTCGGAGAAAAAATACAAGTGTTTATCAGTGTGTGTTTATTATCTGTTAATTTTAATTGCATTTCAGTTTAAGTGATTAGTTTAGCATGGACTATTTGTATAATGTAGATTTTCTGTCGGTGATTAATGTTCAGTGTTGTAGTTAAGTGTATAGTATATATTAGAAGTAGTGCTTTATACGAAGATACCTATAATTAGTTTTATAACGAATCAGCCCATTTAGAAAAGGAGTTTCATTGTTTTCCTTTAATTCTTGCGTATATTTGAAACATAATTTGAAGGAAAGCCTTCAGTAGTGTATACGTGTTGTTAATATTTTCTTTGTATTTCCCTATAATACATGCATAGGTGTTTGATTTAAAGATACTGCTTTTTCTCTCTGTATGAGAAATGTTATATTGCTATGTCCTAATATTGTATTTATTTGAATGCAAATGAACTACTTTTGATTATTGTATGTTCTAAGTTCTAGGTAGTAAAAGAAAACTTTGGTAAATTAGTTTGTCTTTTTTATGTAACCTAAGATACTCGAATATGAGAGGATATTTTATTTACGTATTAATATTATTCATCAAAAATATATATGTTAATAAGAAAAATGACAAAAAAGAAACAGTTTTTAAAGATGTATTTATCGATGATGGCTTTAATGTGCGATGTTGTCGTCATTGTAAAAACGTATCCTGTAAATTTTGGTGCGCTATTAAGACTAATTGGCAATGTACAAATAGGTAATTCATTAATTAGAAAGGCTTGCCTATTCAATAGTCGACTATATGTTAGTGTCTCAGGCTGTGCACGTTTGGAATTGATATGCAGTAGAGAGGTGTGCACATAACGTTTCTGAGAGTAACCCAGGACGCTAATGCGGACAATTTATACACACCCACATACACACACATACACATACCCCCAATATATATATATATATATATATATATATATATATATATATATATATATATATATATATAGATATATATATATTTATATATATATAAGAAGGAATAGGTAAAATAAATACCCTTTGAAGCATTCACATGCGATATCAATTTTTTTATATAAAAAAGAAAAATAATAAATCAAAACCGATTTTTTTTCTTTGTTTTTTTATAAACTAGAATTTGTTTTTGTTAGTTTAAAGCAGTGCTCTTCAAACTTTTTTTGTCGCGACCCCTTTTTGGAAAAAAAATTTTTTCGTGACCCACCAAAATCTTTTATAAATAAAAAATAAGTTTGAATATTATTTTAAAAATTCCATAGTTATAATTTTGGCGACCCCCTTTCTATGGTTACGCGACTCCCCTGGGGGTCGCGACCCCCACTTTGAAGACCTCTGGTTTAAAGTGATACAGATATTTCGCCAAAACCTGGCATCCTCGGTGTGTAATATATCCTGATGTCATCGGATTTGTATTTTTTTCTCTCTCCTACCGGCTTGTTGTTGTTATTACAGCCGGGCCAAATGGGTTAGCTGTTGTTTCCCACTATCATATATGAAAAATGTGAATGCAGCACGTGATTTGTATAAGTGTTTTAAGGTTCATATTTTTTTGTAAAAGCATCTATTGTTAAATTTAAGAAGGAATAGGTAGAATAATTACCTTTTGAAGCATTAAGATGCGATATCAATTTAAAAAATAATAATAATAATAAATCGAAACCGATTTTTTTTTCTTTTTTTTATTATAAACTAGCATTTTTTTTGTCAGTTTAAAGTGATACAGATATTTCGCCAAAACCTGGCATCCTCGGTGTGTAATATATCCTGATGTCATCGGATTTGTATTTTTTTCTCTCTCCTACCGGCTTGTTGTTGTTATTACAGCCGGGCCAAATGGGTTAGCTGTTGTTTCCCACTATCAAATATGAAGAACGTGAATGCAGCACGTGATTTGTATAAGTGTTTTAAGGTTCATATTTTTTTTTTAAAAAGCATCTATTGTTAAATTTAAGAAGGAATAGGTAAAATAAATACCTTTTGAAGCATTAAGATGCGATATCAATTTTTTTTATAAAAAAAAAATAATAATATATATTTATTTATATATTTGTATACATATATATGGATATATATATGTATATATATACTTATTTATATATATATATATATATATATATTTATATATATGTATACATATATATATGGATATATATATGTATATATATACTTATTTTTTATATATATATATAGTTATATATATATATATATATATTTTTTTTTATATATATATGTATACATATATATATGGATATATATATATGTATACATATACTTATTTATATATATATATATATATATATAGTTATATATATATATTTATATATATGTATACATATATATGGATATATATATATGTATATATATACTTATTTTTATATATATATAGTTATATATATATGTGTGTATATATAAAACAAATATTTATAATTATTTGTCGACCCCCCAAATCTTGACTAGCCAATGTAGTTAATAGTATTAACTACTCCATCAGTCTAGCTTAATACACGTTACTCCAGCAGTTAACACTCTTGACGAATGCCGCCTTTAATGTGTTTAATCCCTCGCTGATTAATCAGGTTGTTTATAGTGGTCGTGTGGGCTACAGGGTCGTAATTTAGTTACAAACATGATTTGTGTTTCGGCATTCGAGCCATGCAGCCGGTATTATTAATTATCATCTGTACACTGACGATTCCAGAAAAACTGATAAGTATACGTATGCAGATAAAACAAACATATATATATATATATATATATATATATATATATATATATATATAAGTTGTGTTTCCGGTTTGTTCACGATTAGGATTTGACCTACCACTATATTGGTGATAGTCAACGATACTACCCACTTGAAATCTGAGCGGGCGTGTTAGCAATTTATGCTCCATGTTTTATATAAACATTGTACACTACTAAAGACTGTGGTATTTGTGTATTTACAAACTTCTTTGGATTATTGTCATAATAGCTAGCGATATCACTTACCACAATGTAAAAACGGAAAACGGGGGCTAATAATGTACTCCACTGAAATACTGATGTGCTGTATCAACACTGTTTTATACGTTAGGCAGAAATCCACCGAAAGCTCCAGAATAAAACTAATAACTATATTGCTGATAGGAGGCGATTCTAACAATTATACTCCGCTGTTTAAAAGTGATATTACAATGTTTATATATAATATAAACATTGTCGACTACCAACAGATGGCGATTGCAATTACCATAGTGCCCATGCAAAGGTGGTGATCTTATATATATATATATATATATATATATATATATATATATATATATATATATATTGGTAAAGAAAAATGTAACTCTTCATTTTTAATTTTTAATTGTTAACTTTGATTCTGAATTAATCGAGCACTCTGCTGGGAGTTTTCCTGCTATATTACAAAGAAATTATATATATATATATATATATATATATATATATATATATATATATATATATATAGAGAGAGAGAGAGAGAGAGAGAGAGAGAGAGAGAGAGAGATAGAAGAAATAAGAGTGATAAATATGCGACGATTGTCCAAATTTATTTCAAATTTCAATTGTTCAATGCAAGGTGCATTCAGTAATAAACTAGTGTTTATTATTCTTTCCTTAAGCCAAGGCTTTTCAAAGATCGAAATCTTATATCAGAGGAGAAATACAGATGGATAAGTTGGCTTTCGAAAATACCAAAGTTCAAATATTTGAATATATTTATTAAAATAATTTTTGTTAAAAAAACGTATTAGAATGAAAAGAAAGGAAGGTTCCGTTAAAAAGATATGCAAAAGGTCCGGGTGGTAAATTTCCGTTGAAAAAGAGGTCCGGTGAAATTGTAGAATGTGAAGAAAAACTCTTTGCGTGGGAGCAGATTGGAGAAGTGCTCAAAATGTAGGTAAGTCCAGATGCACTTAAAGGAGATTGAGAAGAGGAAAACAGGCCATTTTTTATGTACTTCCAGGGCCAAGTAAAACAGAAGTATCTCTTTCAAGGCTTAAATATATATATATATATATATATATATATATATATATAATTATCATTATTTTTTGCATCAATATAAAATGTTATAAAGATATATATATATATATATATATATATATATATCTATATATATATATATTATATCTAAATTTTACGTATGTACTTCAAACAGTGCTCGATACTTGGGTAGGGCTAGGTAATAAGTTATGATAGAGAATAGAATGGAAGCAAGAAAGTTTTCTGACGTAGTGCAAATTAAAAAATGGAAAACGAAAATATATTATTTATTTATTCATCAACGTTCTGTCTTTATTATAAGACTTCCTTAGTATATTTTGCCTGGAGAAGACACATTGCAATTACAAAATGTTTTGTACTTGCATGATTTTTTTCAGGCACAATATACTGAACAGATCTTATGATTAATACGAAACGTTTATGAATACATAAATACTATTTTTGTTTTTCCTTTTTTAATTTGCATATATATATATACACACATATATGTATATATATATATATATATATATATATATATATATATATAGAGAGAGAGAGAGAGAGAGAGATGTTACATCATATAGAGAATAGAACAAACTATTCATGAAATAAGACATGAGAACATACGTTTTCTCAATATAGATATGTATTTACATTAATATTATTTTCGTGTTTGAAAATGTAGCTCATCAAACATTGATGTATGTTTACTTAAAATGGTTCGGCCCCGGATGGCTTTTCCGCTAGCAAAATATCGCATACTTTCTGTCATTATCTTAAACATGAAGTCACTTGCCAAGACAAATATATGTGGTTCTTATCTTACTAGACATATTGATGTACCACTGAATATATATATATATATATATATATATATATATATATAATTCCTTTATCAATATACACTATTTTAAAGATATATGAATATCGATTTCTAGTGTTTACGTGAACAGTTCTCAATACGTGAGTAGACTTAGGTAATGAGTGATGAAAATGTACTTCTCCCAATAAGGCAATGCATTTATTCCCATAAAGATTCGCCATGTAATCTGTGTTTCCGAGTGATAGAAGCTCTGCTATCGACTAAGGAAAACATTAACCGGGAAGAGGAAACTCCAATGGACATGATTGAAAACCACCTGGTAACACATATTCTATGCATATTAAAAAGACGATTCCTGACGGGAATGAAACGCGAAAGCGTCTGTGTGGCTTACTTCGAATAAATAAACTTAACTCACCTAATATAGGTATATATATATATATATATATATATATATATATATATATATATATACATACATATACATATACATATAATACAACAGAATAAGGGTTAGCCATGATCTAGGTTTAGTTTTTGATCGGTCAGGATAATTTTGGTTATTAAGGGGGATAGATTATAGAAACCATTTCCTTGTCTGAGGGTGTTACAGGCTGTGATTATTGCTGTTTCCAGTAGTCTTCGCCGAGCTTTGTTATGAATGTGTTTGGTAAGTTTGGTGAGTTTGGCCTGTTCAACCTTAAAAGCATGATTGTGCTCTAATACGTGGGACACCTAGATCATGGCTAACCTTCTTTTTATCGTTCTCAATTTTGCTTATATACAACTTTCCGCATACACACTCACGTACTAAATCCTTCTCAGATATATATTCAACTACATACTCATGAATCACCCACTACGAATCAAAACTAGTTAACCACACACAACAGCGTTACTAATGCACACAATCTACACATCCCCACAAATATTTAAATATTTAAACCTTGTTTGGCCTCAATTTATTCTAAAACCATCCACCCATCCTGAACTAAACCACATTTTACTTATCTCTCCCCAAAAGAAAAATACTGTTACTTTTATTTTTCTTTATTGTCAGGTGACAGCACACTTCAACACATTCTTTCTAACTCACTTATATTCACACATTGGTGACATAGCCATAATCCCTTCTTCCCTCCAGCATAAAACAGAAATTTCACACCTAACCACATCACAATTTCCCCCCTCCCCTCTCACCTATCTCACCCTTTCGACTTCAACTTTCATACTCTTACCAACCCCGCCCATTTTCAAGTTATCTTCATTTCTTCAAATCTTTTTCTAAGACTATGATACAACCTACTTACCAAACACACATAGATTCTCCCTTCCCTTCTATTTCCCCAGCCCCTCAAAATCCCTGCCAAACTTCACGACGAATCAAACCTAATCCCGCTTTCTCTCACCCACCCTAAGACAAATTCACTAATACTCTAACCCCTCCCCTTTGTCACTGCTGCCTTAATGGTACCCACTCAATGCTTTCAATATTCATTTCACTCTTTGCCATTAGTGACTGTTCGCAGCCTGGACTTTCGTCCAACGCTCTTAGTAGACACGGCTACTATTTTTTCTTATCAACCTATCATGTCAACCCAATATTTCGATGTACTGGCATGCTATTTTTCGTAAAAATATCTTCCTGAGGAAGTCTTACAATAAAGGGTGAACCGTTGATGAATATATAAAAAATATATCTTGGTTTTTCCTTTTTCATTGGTCATATATATATATATATATATATATATATATATATATATATATATATATATATATATATATATATATTGTTGGTTATTTTATTATTCCATTAATTGCGACAAAATAGATGCTGTTTCATTAGCGCCCATAATGAGCGCCAACTTTTCAAGCGACAATGGAATCCAAATATATATATATATATATATATATATATAGGGTGTTTCAAAAGTCTTGGGAACATAACGATTTTTAATAACTCAAAAACTATTAGGAGTTGAAAAATGAAATTGGTACCGTTGGAAAGGTTAAAGTTTCAAGTTTTGTGGGGAATCTACAAAGTTGCTCAATATGAGCACCATTCGTCACACGGCAGACATCTAGTCGATAGTCCATTTCCTGCCAAACGCGTTCCAGCATCTTGACGTCAATGGTTCCCACAACTGCCGTTACTCGAGCCTTTAGTTCGTCAATATCTCTTGGAAGGGGCGGCACATAGACTTGTTGCTTGACAAAGCCACAAAGGAAAAAGTCACACGGGGTAAGATCTAAAGACCTAGGAGGCCAGGGCATGAGAACGTCATCACCTCGCCCAGATCTCCCAATCCATCTACCAGGCAGCCTTGTGTTAAGAAACTGCCTTACTCTAAGACTCCAGTGTGGTGGTGCACCATCTTGTTGAAAAATGAAGTCATCAGATTCTGCTTGTTCCAACAGAGCCATTAACCAGTCTTCCAGCATGTTAGGATAGGATTCACCAGTGATAGTTGCCTCTTCAAAGAAGAACGGTCCATAGACACCTTTCTTGAAAATTGCACAAAACACGTTCACTTTTGGTGAATCTCGCTCGTGCTCAAGAAGTTCATGAGGATTCTCAGTACCCCATATGCGAGTGTTATGCTTGTTAACTTTGCCATTCAGATGGATTATCGCCTCATCGCTAAAAACAAGCCGGTCATCAAAGCCGTTATCTTCCAACTTCTCTTGCATTGCAATGCAAAAGTCACGGCGAAGTGGCTTATCAGTGTCCTTCAACTTTTGGACCAACTTGAGCTTGTAAGGTACCATTTGCAGTCGTTTCCTTAAGACACGCCAGACAGTTGCTGGAGCAAGCTGAAGTTCCCTGCTGGCTCTTCTCACTGATTTACGGGGGCTTCGCTGAAAGGCTGTCCGAACTTGCTCAACTGCATCTTCTGAAGTTGAAGGGCGACCTGTTCGCTTACTTGGGCACAAGCACCCATCTTTCACAAATTTAGCATGCCATCTGACAATGGATTTCCTTTCAGGGGCTTCTTTTTTAAATTTCCTGCGAAATGCACGCTGAACACATGTCCACGATTCAGTCTTTGCAAATTGGAGGACGCAAAATGCCTTGTCTTGTTTAGAGAACGCCATTACTGCACCTGGAAAGATAACACGAAAATCATTATTATGACCAAAAACTTGATTAAGCAAGCTTTAAAATGGCACCAGTTTCATTTTTCTACCTGGAATAGTTAATCAGATATACGCATTTGTAATGTTCCCAAGACTTTTGAAACACCCTGTATATATATATATATATATATATATATATATATATATAAATATATATATATATATATATGTCTACATATATATCCATATATATGTTCATATATATATATATATACATATATATATAAATATATACATATATATACATATATATCCATATATATGTTTATATATATATATATATACATATATATATATATATAAATATATACATATATATATACATATATATATACATATATATATGCATATTTATACATATATACCTACATATATATATATATATATATATATATATATATATGCATATATATGTATACATACATATATATATATATATATACACATGTATACATATACATATGTATATATGTGTACATGGATATACATATATACACATACATATATGTATACATATATATCTATATATACATATATACATATATATATACATATGCATATATATATATATTTATGTATACATATATATATACATCTGTATATATATATGTATATATATGTATATATGTATATATATATATATATTTATATATATATATATATTTATATATATATATAAAATATATATTAAGTAATTTTTATTATTTAAAGAAAACAGAAATGACACAATCAAATATTAATATTATTTACACTTGCAATATTGAAAGTTACTTAGAGGATTACAACATTTTCTTTATTAATTAAAGAACGTTAAATCAGTCACAATATTTTGTTCAATTTCTTTTTGAAATTTAACAAAACTCGTAATAAAATGTTATCTTATTAAGTTGAATGCAAAAGTGTATTTGAGTGTTTTTGTACAAACAGCTTAGGCAAAATCTGATTCAGTTCGATGGTCAAGGAAACACGTTTTAAACGATTTACACTTAACTATGTATCAAATGACTTTTACACGCGTATTATTAATGCTGCTAAAGTTGGAAATCATATTTATAATACCTTCTGATTCACTGTTTATTCAATGGTTTAATGTTTTTCTTTTCCTTAAAAAATGCTTCTGTTTCATGACGTTTTATAATCAACTTTTATGATGTGAAATGTAAGTATTTACTCATTTTCTTATCCGACTACGAATACGATTTTTAGACCCATCTGTTTAACATTCCTGATTATTGCAATATCAATATCATTTTAATTTGTCATGAAAAGTTATCTTTATAGTCGTAATTAAACTTTTTATTCTGCAGTTTGCTTGCTTGAATACGTTTAATATCTGCACATTTTAACTGATGTATATTTGATGGCAGCAAATAATCGGGGTTTTATATTCTGATGAATATAAAACCTCGAATATCTGCTGCCATCAAATAAGAAGGAGTCGAGGATTACAATGGGACAAAGTGGCAGTTTCTATGATACACTATTGAGAATATTGTTTGGGTTCTTTAAAATATCAAAACCTTGATCTACATATTTAGAGAGTGTTCGACGATCAGAAATCGAAAGGGATCTGTTTACTAATATTGAATGTGATTTACTATGTTTTGATTTCTTTTTCTATAACACTTGGATCAAGTAATACATGTGTCAATACGAAAAAAAAACTAGGTAAATGCAACTAGGTAAATATATATTGAAGATGAGTATAATAGATGGAAATCTAAGAAATACGAAATTATAGGTAGAGAGAGTAACAGAAAAGATACTTAGACACACAAATATCAAATGTAAGTATAATAAAAAAGAAGTAACATAGAATGGAAAATAAATGAAAACACTTTAACAAAAATAAGCAATTAAAAGATACGAAAATCTATTCATAGAAAGTACAAGAGCATGTAGACGCGTCGAATTATACATTTTAATAGACACACTTATTCGATGAAGTTTCTATTACTTCATTGTTTTCATTTATAATAAAAATTCATTAACACTTTTAAATTTCAGTTGTACTAGAAACTTAACATGATAAATACGAACAAAACATCGACTGTAAGCCTTAGAGTTTAATTGAAAGGTAAGTTAACGTGGGGTTGGCCAGTATAGTAGCTACTAATACACATAGTATTCCTACATAAAAGTAAGATAGCATATCTCACTTATATTCGACATAAATCTCTATTTATTTTTGTTTTTATTTTCATCGTTTATTTCTAAATTTCTGTTAGATCATACGATCACACGAGGGTCGTACCTTAATTTATCTGAGGTAATTGACATTTAAAAAAAAAGGTGTTTTATAACTTGTCTCCAGTTTGAATAATTTATTAACTTTAAAATAATATATTTATACTTTTATATGATACCTTTATTTTTTACTATGTAATTATTTATTCCTATTTTCCTATTTTTTATTTTAATTTTAATTTAAATTATTTAATTGTATCTTCTTTATTACTAACAGTTCATTTTTTTCCTTTCGATTACATAATGAGGCCAACTTTTCTGTACTTGTCTACCCTTAGAACTCGTGATACCTCTTACAAAACCACAAGAAAACATAGCATCAGTAAATACTTCAACTTATAAAACCGTGAACCATACATTTATCACAAAAATCACTTGATTTGGCATTAACTACCAGAAAAGTGTTGATATGCTGTTACAGAAAACAACCAAACCAAACACCATGAATAACTACTTGAACGTATAAAGAACTTGTAGCATAAAAAAAAACCTTTACCATAATGAGTGGGGTCGGCATTTAATAACCCGAAAATGGTTGATATGCCGTAAAACAAAACAACCAAACAAAACCTCAGCCAAACGGGCATGGTTTCCCATCGTAATGCGCCTTATTCTAAAATGAAGATTGTCAGAAATACAAGTATATATATTGAGCAAGGTTCATAAATATTATTCTGCTTTCTCAGTATTGACCAAGCGCTTGACGATGGAAATAATTGTATAATATACTAGGTGGATATAACAAGCTCAACATTAGATTGCCAAACAACCATAACTAGCAATGAAGTTCGAGATGAAATACATTTTGAAGAGGTTGTTACACCTGTTAACAATGGTAAACAATATATAAAAAAAGAAAATGGAAAAGAATTAAAATCTCGGTGCTGAACATTTCAGGTTAATGTCGTCGTGAAATACAAATGAAAGCAGATTGTTTGCGAACGATTTTATATTTAGGGTATTTAAATAGTCTGCGATTGAGAGGTGTAGGTGATGATTTGGGAGGTTGTTGGGTACCTATCATAATGCGGCTCTACAATGATATTGTCGCTTGAGGGTACGGACATAAGCGACCATCGATATTATAAGTGGTTGATAACAACAAGAATGTAAATTAATGAGACTTACTGATGAAGATAGAAAGGGAAAGGGATGCGAATAGCAACGTATTCAATGTAAGGCTCCTGGATGAAACCAGCTTAACTCTTTTTCAGCATGGTTGTTTAAGTTATTTATAATTGGAATGTTCATATTCAATCCATAGTGATACGACAAACGGGTCACTTAGAAAGCAGCATGACCCTTATTAGCCAGCGGAAACGTCATTAGTAACAGCAGTTTTAATAACCGCCCACGAATTTATTGCATGATTGCGCATCTATTTTGAATGTGATTAGAGTCCGACATCTGTTATAAGAGTTCATATACCTAATTCTATTTCAACATATAACATGATAACAATTGTCGGCGTGTTATGCTAAAAAAGATTATCTTAATTACTAATTAATCGAAATCGTATACAACGTGTAAAACTAGTCTACATCAAAACTCAGTCAACTATTGTTCACTTTGTACTTTTTAAATTGTAGATGTGTTCGAAAATAAGTGTTCGGGCTTCTTAATATTCTAAAAGTTTGATATGTCACTAGTTACTATGAATAGCGTATTCTAAAACAAACATAATACACTTTTATTCATCAGAGAGTTTGACAGTTCATTTGTGGAATTGTCTGTAGATTTTCTAGTGCAAGTTGTACTGACATATGATCTGAACGAAATATCCTAGTTGTAGTTGAATCACACCGTGTTATATCATTTACTGCCCATACTGATAGACCATAAATGATACTTACCTAGACATTATAATTAAATACTCGAGGAACTAATGGAAATGTCTACACCATCTGATAAATCCGCAAATTGATATTGGACATTATCCAACAATAAATATATTGAATTTGAACGAAGTTATATAGCATCGCTGCAGGGATTGGTCATTTAAGCATGACATAAAGAGATGTAATCATATATATTGACGACACTACTTGAGACAATTACATTGTTAGACGTTTTTAAGTGTCATTAAAACAATGCATACAGTGTTCATATAAGTAATATTCATTTTCTTGCTCTTTTGTTTATGTATTCATGTGCACATAATTGAATATGTTCCATATAGACATATATCCCACAATTAAACTCTGTAAAAATACATTTCGTAAACGACTTGTGAAACCATTATTTAACATCGTTATATTTTCCCCTCATGCGTTATAGTATCATAACAGATGATGCTATCAATGAATGAACAAGTACACGTCTTTTTCTCAAAAAGAGTATTACTTATCTACAGGAAATATGGTTAACACATTTTAAATAACAAGTACACATTATACGTAATTTAAAATATACTTACAATATTTATATTATTATTTCGGACAATATTAATAAAATAGAATAATATCAAACTTGAAAAAAAAAATATCGTTATAATATTACTTTTTTTCTGAAGCATAACGGTTGGTTTTCTGGGAATAAAATTAAATATAAATACCTTGATGTTTATACCATCAGGCAATATCAGCAAGTCTACGTAATAAGGTTTTAATAATTACTACTTATATAAATAAAATTAATTATTTTCGCTGGACCAAAAATGATTAACTTTGTGAATGTATATATTAATTATAAATAATACACTATATAGATTTAACATCAACCTACATATATGATTTATTTTAAAATGATATATAAAAGCACACTTCTTACAACTTTTTGTTTAAAGTCAATTACCCGTATGCGG
>OY744518.1:44811511-44816511 GCA_963556195.1 Sepiola atlantica
TGAGACAAATATCATAATTTCATATCTTCTAAAACTGTATAACTGAGATTACTTGGATAATTACATTTCATTTTGATCAAACATGGAACAATACTTTCGCGGGGGTCTTCCTTCGCGCCTGGTATCCATTGGCAGGAAATTCAACATAGGTAATCGAAGAATATTTTAGTAAAAATTTATATGTTTGTCATTTATTTAATCCGTCCATCTTTCATTAACATTCCCTGTAAAAATTCGTTAAAATTAAGGAAACAAATCCAAGCCAGTTCAGGCAAACTTTAGAGCGTCACTAATTTAACTTATCAAATTTGGCGATATTTATAAAGGATTTTTTTCAGTGCAGAAAGTATATATCTGAAAATGTTGATGGGGGCAACTTTTATTATTTAAGAAATATTTTGTAATATTATGAACATTTTTAATTTTAAGACACATGGGTAAACATTACAACGCCTTTCTAAAACTACTGATCTTATCTATAATTATTCACGCAAACGTATTCGGGTCTGAATGCTGTGTGTGGACAACTGTCCATAGTTATAGCTTAATTCGGTCATAAGATAAGCAGGCTTTCACTCACAGTCGACTTACGTCCATAAAGAAACATCTAAATGAACGATATTTATATCAACACACCTCAGTCGTAGTAAATTCAACGATAGATAAAAACATATTTGTCATAGGCTATATATACGGACTAGAAAAACTTCCAAAAAAAGTCATGGCTATACTTCATTTGTATATTTATTTTATAAACAGTGTCTTATAAATTCATCTCTTTTACGATAAACTTGCACTATGTTTCTCCTATTTCTTATATATACACGAACCATTGAAATATATCAAATAGCAGCATGGCACTACTATTTTTGTTGTATATGTATCTGAATTCTCATTGAAATATAATGTTTTCCTTGTCTTTCTGTAAATAAGGCGATGGCTTTATTTTACCTCCAGTCGATAAGGTTGGTTTCCTGATGCCTAATCAAATAACTTTCTAAATTAATGTGACAGATCCGATTGGATTTTGACTGGCTTTAAACGATTACATGTTTCGCGTCAATAAGATTAACACACTTCGTGCACCATAACATAGATACAAGCACCCGTTTTATGTCAAGTAAATGTTATATACAATGTTGTAACTAGCTAAGCTATAGAGTATACTGTCGTAAAACAAATAACTATGCATGTATTAGCTGTTTTTTTACGTTATGGTATTTCGTATATCTGTAACTTTTTTGCATATACATATGCGCCAAATATACTTTGCAAAATTATAGCTAGTATAATTGGCTGGGTATACTCAATATTTCCTCTCTAGTTTTATATTTTTAGGTTGTTTTGTTCCGCTGCGTTATTTTATTTTATTTTGAACGTTGATGTGCATATTTTCTGGTGTTGTTTTACATCCAAGTATTAACTACGAATAACGTATCCTTGTAATGCTATATTAAGTGTTATTCAGTTCTACTTATGCGTTTACTTCACTGATTCTATCTGCTCAATGTATCTATGTAGTCGCAGTTGTGATGTGGTCGCCGGGGTTCCGATCCTCTTCTATTCATCGTTGTAAACTACCTTATTTGCTTCTTCATTAACGACATTAATAAAGAAACATACAAAATAAACTTTGCTTTTAAAAATCAGTTTAATTTTAAAAAATTAACAAAATATATTATACATGTATACACATAAAATATCTTCATCCTTCTTTACTGAGAGAAGGAGAAAGCAGCTAACTAAAACTTAATTGCCCCCATTTTCGATCAAGTTAAAATAAAGAAATATCGTCCCTGTCCATTCGCCACGTCAGATTTATGGCTTTCGGCCTATGACGTGAATGCCGGGACACGTATATCCCACTAAACTTCTAATTGATAAAGTTAACTATATGTACTGTTACAATTATGAAAAACATTATAACCCTATTTATATCCGACCGCATCCACATATTGTTATATCCTGATATATAGCTCGCTTTAAAATCAGCTGTTTTTCCGCAACTCACTAAGCCGACTCTTGTACAAAAGAATTGAATGAAGCCTGTTAATTGAAAATAAACACTTTATATTTCATTTTTATTTAAAAGCAATACACAATAAAACGCTATCACATGTTTTATGGTGTGAATTAGAAAAAAGCGTTTCTTTGTTTTCTAAATGCTTTTGATACAACTTGAGATAAATTAATGCTGAACGTAATCGTATTTGTGATATTAACGGGAGTGACTACGTTAGGATCGGCGCGGTGATAGCGGATCTTTGTTTCCTTGAAGACAGTTGTGGTGTCGTTCTTCTTAAATAAGGTCATGCCGTTCCATTCCCCAAAACGAACCAAGTCGTCACGTGGGAGAAGTGAAACAGGGACATAGCACCCCACTCCCACCGCAGTTGCTTTCTCATCCATTAGGGTATTCTTTCTTTCCCAGTCACACCAATTCCAACTCTTTCTCGCTCAACTGTATTTCCCTGCGAGAGACACATTCCTAAAATAAGGTTTCGACTTCGTGTTATTAGCACTTAATCTGGATAATTAGATTGGCGTGGACGATAGAAAAGGAGACACAAAAAAACGGCATAATATCATTATCAACGGCATCGTTATTATCTAGTTTTGTCCTGTTCTGTGTATTTATTGAGTGATTCTGGCCTCTGTTCTTCAAACTTCTTCCTCAATTGAATTCACGTCGTGCGATATTTTTCAACACTTATCCCCGTTTAGCATCTATCACTCAGAACAATGATCATTGTTATCTCCAATCTTGTCTCCTTCTTATTATAAATTGTTTGGTAAGTATTGTTCTATTTCATCATCATCATCATCATCATCATCATCATCATCATCATCATCATCATCATCATCATCATCATCATCATCATCATCATCATCATCGTCATCGTCATCGTCATCATCATCATCATCATCGTCATCGTCATCGTCATCATCATCATCATCATCCACTTCTTAATTCTTTACCATTCATAAAATGAATGACTACCACTATTGATACTACTTTATGTTTTTTGTAAGTCCAGGTTTCTTTATCTTTTCACGTTAATCAAACGTTTCTCTGACTATTACACGTCATTTTACTTACATTCTTTCTTTTTCATCATTATCTTAAATGTATCTACCTCTTCGTCAAGTTTAGCGAAATTCCTTTTCGATCATTTCAATTTTTTCTATTGTTGTTCGTGTTTAACTTTTATGCGACTGTGAATACATTTACACCTGTTTATTTCTCTTAATTTTCTTACGTCCATGCTACTATATTTTTTCTTCTGCACTTCGTTTGCATATGAAAAGGCAAATTTATAGTAAACTTACTTTGATATGTTTTCCCAATCAAACAAACGAAAATGTAATGCATAGCTGCATGAACAGATTTTGAAATAACTACATTAGTATTTCCTCTAACTAGTTATATATTAACAACTATGAACAGGTTTCATTTTATATTTGCCACTTAACATAAACAACTAATGATGATGAATAGATTATGTTAGAATTCCTATTTTGAACAATTAAGCCAGCTGAAATAATTTAATATAAAAATATTAATATGTGGATGAACATTATCGTGTCATGTACAAGTGGTCTAACGATATTCACAAGTAAGACTTACACAATCGAGTGAACATGTGGTGACGTCACATTTTTACATTTAAAAAATGCCCTAAGCGGCCTTCGAACTTTTAGCTGGTCAATGTTTTTTATTTAATAGTATAAATGTTGCACGGGTTTTATAACTACACATTTGATGATTGAATTTAGCTTGAAATTACAGAAAGTGTTGATAACACTCATATGTATTAGTTATTATTGTTATATATATAAATTATTTAATATTTATTTATCAATAGTATAATAAACCCTTTTAATGAATTAAAGTCGACCACTCTCCGACATGTTCAAAACACTATCAAAAAGCTATAATGCAAAGTTCCGAATTCCTTCGTCGAACACTCTCGACTAGTTGTCTATATGTGCCCGCTTCTAGGTATATATATATATATATATATATATATATATATATATATATATATTTAATTTCCCTTAATTACATGACATTTTCCGGTCGCTGAGTAGATCTGGCGACTGCGTGCGGATTCTAAACTGACTCTGTGAACCGGGTTCGCGCCTCCCGACCGTCTCAAATTGCTTGTTTCCTGCACTGATGAAAGTAAAAAGCTTTAAATGCTAGCGTATGTAGGTATGAAGTATTTAATATTTATTTATAAATATTATAAATGTGTGTGTATATATATTTATACATATATATATATATATATATATAGATATATATCAACTAAGAATTTAAATCATGCTTGAAGACTAACATAATGATAGTTTGCTATACTTTTTCTCTACATATATATATGTGTATATATATATAAGAAAAATAAGTCCTATAATTGTATGTGGTAATTGTAATGCACTTTTCTGTATTTTTATCATTTATGAAGTGAAACAATTGATAAAGCAGTGATACAAACACAACAAGCTCTGCAATTGCATATATATATATTTATATATATATATATATATATATATATATATATATATATTATATTTATAAATAAATATTTATAATGTATTAACTACAGACATCGATGCTTCACGCTAACGCAATCTTCAGTGCAGGAAGTTTATTCTCAACGGTCGGCGGGCTCGAACTTCGATCACAAATCGCTACTGATTCGCAGTCAAGAGCGTAAACCCCTCGGCCATAGGGAATGAGCTAATAAGTAAGGAGGAATTTAACTTTTTAAATAGCGATTCGGCGGCTAATTTACACAAGCAGTTGAAAGTAATCAACAAACTGTGGTATGATCTTGCATGAAGCTATGTGTACTGCTTGTTATTAAACTCACTCAGAGTACTCAGTGAAGGGGGCTTATAATAATAGTTATAAATAAATATTAATTATTTATTACCTACACACATCGATGTTTCATGCTAACGCAATCTTCAGTGCAAGAAGTTAATTATCAACG
>OY744518.1:44821511-44854011 GCA_963556195.1 Sepiola atlantica
TGTTCTACTGCCATTTTCACCAAATCCTCTTCATATCGATTTTCGTTAGTTGTATGTATATTTTTCCTTTTTATTTCCATGTCATATCTGATGTTCATTGCCCATTTACGGTTATTATTCTAATCTGTAGTAGTCTTGTTACTATCATTGTCATCATTATTATCATTAGTATTATTATCATTATTATAATGATAATCATTATTATTATCAGTAGTAGTATTATTATTATTATTAGTAGTAGTAGTTGTTTTATTATTGTTAAACTAGGAATCTTCACATAAGCCATTAGCAGTAATCGCTAACAGACAACATTAGGTTGTTTCCTGAAGTTTAAATGGCAACACATCTCTGATTCTAGAACTATTTCAATTAGCGTTGACAAGTAGTATTATTCTCATAACTATTATTCATACATGTGTTATTAGCAGTTACGTCCCACTGTTGTTTCTTAGACTCTGAGTTACAATATGAATCCAGAGATTCCCAATAATATCAACTTCCTTTGTGCACGGTTTCAAGCAATTTTACGTTTCTGCGTGTTACGATTGGTTTTCACTAGAAGTGACCGTTTTTGAATAATTATAAACCCTCTAAAGATTTTATGAATGTAGCTCTTATTCGAGTTGAGGTCTGGATGTGCTCTCCTTCACAACCTTTCAAATTTTCTAAGGCCTAGTCGGTCCTTTTGTGTGTTTAAAACTGATATGTTTGCTACACTATTATTTAGTGTTACCTAATGGAAATCTTCTTCATAAAACTACCTTCACAATTTCAGTTCCGTGGGATTCGTGTCATTCGCTGTGTATATCTTTAATTTTCTTTGTGCAACGTTATTTTATCTCGACTTTATCTATAGTTAGTCAGTTGTATCTGGTTATGTGAGTTCGGTTGCACAATCAATAACCTTTATATGGTGCAAATCCATCATTTGTATTCCAATTCATTTCGATGCTTTTCCTCGTTTTTCTTGCGTTCATATTTTTATTGGTATCACAGTTACTTCTTTATGTTATATTTTCTTGTCAGCTTTCTGACAAGCTACATTTATTAATTAAAGTTGTTCTGCCTTTACATGTATCTGCTGCTTTCATACCATTTGCACGTTTGATCTCTTTCTTTGATGATGTGTACCTTAGTATTTCCATGCAAAGAATTATATTATGACTGCCAATAATGTATCGTATGTGTGCATGGCAATTGGTATGAATTTTGACAATACAATCGTTACAAACATAGCATACTCTATTTATAACACGACATTTCTCACTCGTTACAACTTCTGATGTTCCCTACTTTCTAAGTAAGAACACTTCCCGCATATATATATATATATATATATATATATATATATATATATATATATATATATATATATATATATAGATGGCAATATGCCTCCTCATCATTCCAGTAGTTCCCGTCTTTGAATAGTTAAGATCTTGACTCTTCGTCTCCTCCTATGAATGTGTATTCTTCTTGATAATTCATGCCCATTTTGAGTTGCAACATCAATTGGTGTAACTAACGAGGCTTTGCCCCCCCCCCCAATTTCGCAGTTTCATTACCCTTGGTCTCGTATATTGATCTTTCTATAGCGTTAGTTTTATTCATACAGTGCAATTTTATTTCAGTTAAAATGCTACTTATCGGTCTCATCTGCTTATGTTATTACGTTTCTGCACTTCAGGTTTTCCTCAGTTCCGTTGTTTGTATCGTGCCAATCCTTACTTTGATGATAAGTTATCTTCTTTCCAGGTTCACACACACTTTTCATATCATTTTTTCTGATCTGTATTCCTTAGATTTGCTTCATCTATTATTTTTACCATGTGAACTGATCGGTCGTCGAAATATACTATCTCGCATATATATATATATATATATATATATATATATATATATATATATATATATATATATATATATATATCCTTTTTATAGAGTTTAATTACACCAGATGATTAAGCTTGAATGCGTTAAGTTCTTATTTCTATTCCCCTCCTAGGAGTGTATGTATTTCATACACTTAAATTGTGTTTTGTTTACTCCTCTTAAATGGGTCTATATATTCAAAGTTGATGTATTTGTCCATATTAGGATCCTAGCTAAAATCGAATTGGCGTTTGTAGTTTCTCGATGTTTACATAGAGTACCTTCAAGAATCCGAAGAAATATCGGTTGCCTGCGTTTGAAAAAAATTAAACTAGGCTTGATGTACACCATGGAAATGTTGTTGCTTTCACATGGATCTTTTTTTAAGAAAAATATAACTTAAGCGGTGTAACATGGTGTTAGTATAAGCGTTCTAGCTTTAAGATCATTAAATTATTTTGTTCTGCATGAAAAGGTTTGTATTTTTGATTGAACAAGTTGTTTTACGGTGTTATGGTTAGGGGGATACCCTTCGTTTAAATTAATTATCGATTTGATCACATTTTATTTCCAATTAGTGAATTCTGGGATGAAATCAATTAAAATGTCAACTTGTCTACTTTTTTTTCGAATTATGATTGCATAAGCGCGTCGGAGTTACCCGGTAGTCTACGTAAACAACTGAATACTACCGACGACAAGTCGATTTTATCCTGGGTACAAACCATTGCAAGTACTATAATTGATTCTCTTGCGTAGTTCTCAGTGACCTACTTTTCCAACACTGGCATGTCTATATTTTGTATTGTTTTTGTCCGAGTTAATACCAGTCACTTATGCTGTGCTTTACCGTTTCATTTCTTACATACACCAGATTAATTGTGTTCCTGGTTATTATCTATATCGACTTTTCGATAGTTACTTCTGATCACATTGATTTGTACAGCTGTCAGTAGTGATTATGTTGCTCTTTCTAAGTCTGTTCTCGTAGACATTCTCATACGTGTTCGTGTGTTAAGTCTTCAAGCATTCTCAAATATCATCTATGTTGAAGTTTCTCTTCTAATTTTGCTTTTTTTCTCTTTCGTGTCACCTTTCCCGACTCTTTATGTTGTTCATGTAATGGCTTTCCCTGTGGTCATCAGCATCGCTGTATCTAACGTTAACTTGTTTTCTATTATTCACATTGCATCGTTCACGTAGTATGCATTACTTACCAATACGCGTCTTCTATCTTTCCTACGACATGGCATCGTTCAAGAATACGTTAATTTGTATCCTGGGTCATCGCCACATATACCAGAGCAATACGTTTCTTCAGTGTGTGAAGTGCCCAGGATTGTTTTACTAATCATACTGCACAGGGCCATATTCGATTAATGATGATGATGATGATGATGATGATGATGATGATGATGATGATGATGATGATCCAGGTAAAACATCCACAGGGTAGTAATCCAAGTAATGTTTACCGGGTTTATAAAAAGTGCTCAATATCCAATAGAACTTTTATATATATATATATATATATATATATATATATATATATATATATATATATATATATATATATATATATATATATATACATATATATATATATATATATATACATATATATATATATATATATATATATATATATATATATATATATATATATATATATATATATTTATATATAATTTATTCTAATCATCTATTTATTCTTTTTGATCTTCTGGTGTGCTAACCCAGAATGGCCAGGCAGTTCAGTAGCCATATTCATTTGGTGACCTCATAACCTCTAAATTAAGCCGTTCTATGCCTTCCGGGTTTTCAACGTTTCCTTTCTTCATATTGATTAGTGGATATTGCCCGTTTCTAAATTTATTATCATATCCCGTGTAAATTCGTTAGCTGTTCTTATTAGAGGTTCTAGATACTTTTTCTTTGTATTCGTCCATATAGATAACATTGTTTACTTTTGTATTTCGTATCTACAATTTTGTATTCAGCAATGTACTTCCTAATTTTTTTGTGAATGACATGATGGTTTTGATAAAAAGAGGTCACCTAGATATAAATATACGGGTATCTAAATCTGCCAGGGCTTGTCTTCAAACTAGACACCATGTTTCCATCATTTTTATCATGCATTGATAGTATTATCATATATTGTGTATATTTATTAGGCAATTATTTATTATGCGTATGAAGGTGTCGCTTCCATCGTATCGCTTTTCGGTATATTGTATGTTCCTAGGAGAGTAGTCCGCGGCTAATAAGGAAGTGGTGTTTTGGGGGGTAATTTGTGTCGTTCAGTTGTTCAACATAGTTGGTTAATTGTGCAATGATGAAAATAACAATATTATATACTGAAACTAAACAACGAAACACTCAATTAAACCTCGAATTAATAGCTGATCTCATACACTAAAATAAATGTAAAGATTTTTTATCGACACCGCCTCAGTTTTCTTTGTCGCTTCATTATTGAAGCCAACTATATTTCCCTATATTTTTCTATTGATATCTACATAGAGCTAGTACTCACCGAGGTCTAGATCGATATATATATATATATATATATATATATATATATATATATATATATATATATATATATATATATATATCCAGCAATATATATATATATATATATATATATATGTATATGTATATATGTATATATATATAAATATGTATATATATAAATATGTATATGTATATATATATATGTATATGTATATATATAGATGTATATATATATATATATATCTATATATAGATGTATATATATAATATATACATGATATATATATATATATTATATATATATATATTATAATATATATATTTATATATATATGTATATATATATGTATATATATATATATAATTATATATATATATTTATATATATATGTATATATAGATATGTATATATATATATATATATATATATATATATATATATATATATATATATATATATATATATATATATATATATATATATATATACAAGCTAGACTCGTCGACCGGTCTAGCCCTGGAGAAATAGAAGACATGGAATTAACATTTTTAAACATCTGACAGAACGCAAATAGGTTACATCGGCAATTTTATGTTTAGAATAAATGTGATTTCGAATTGTATACAATCTTTTAACCGACTAAAAGCATACCTTCTGAGTGGAATAAAAATAGGCATTGCCAACTTGTAGAAGGATATCTCTTTCAATGACTGATTATAGAAATGATTACTTGTTTCGCGTCGGAATAATTGTAAGTAAATTATATTTCTGAGAAATATGATAAATATATACTGTGTAATACTAAAAAAAAATTAAATCAATTATAATCTGAATTCCCAAATGAAGGTGTTGTTTAATTACTATTTTAGTCACGTAAACCCAAAATTCGTATATAGCCAGAGATAACGTCGACAGAATGCAAATAGATCACATATTTTTCGGGCCGGGTTAATAGTTCTATATGTTAGTTATCTCTCGTCCATCATTGAAAGCAACTCCTTGTAGAATGTGGAAATGTTTAATTATGTTGGTTGATTTTTGATATATTAATAACTTACGTGGTTGTCTCATTCTGCCGTCTTGGGAAATTGTTTTGAAGTTGTCCAACAGTAAATAATAAATAAAGGAAGTCAAGTCGAGGGTTGGTTTAACAAGTGTATTAACAAAGTAAGAAAGTGACTAGCACTTGGCTGGACAGTTACAAGACTGTGCTTTGTCTTCTCTGTGTCTCTGGTGACTCGCACTATTTATAGTGACAACCGGTGTAGTTTCTCCTGTGTAAGAACAGTCGGTGTAACAGAAATCAAATGTGATTGAAAGTAGTCGATGTGTAACGAATGCACATCTCAGTTTAGGCACGTAAGATAAATATATATATATATATGTATATATGTATATATATATATATATATATATATATATATATATATATTTATATATATATCGTGAAATATATCGCTTTACCCTCGTCATGTAGGTAAAACGGGCGTGTACATATCCGAGGCAATGACTGAATCTTTAGAAAATGATCTCCAGACTGTAGTGGATTTGGAGCAGAAATCGTTTGTAACTTTCAATGCCGCAAAGACAAAGCTCCTGTCCTTCAATTACTACAAGAAACCACTTCAACTACCGATTATCATGGCAAATAACACACTACCTGAGAGTTCAACATTCACAGATAATATGAATTGGATCACATACATTGGAGACATTGCCAAGGCTGGTGCAAAGAAGGTGGGCTCCCTCTAGTGTGCTTTTCAACTCCTCACACTTGACATCATCCTATATTTCTACAAAGTTGTATTGTTTTCAAATATGGGCTGGTGCATCATCCACTAATCTATATTTTATGGACAAGGCCAAAAAAAGAGTCGCAACCTTAATAGATTCCTCAGTATTCACCAATGATGCATCCCTGTGCTTGTTTTATAAATACTTCAATGAGTTTTGCTACGATGAACAAACTACTCAAGTTAGCCCTCGACGCAAATACACTAGAACAACCCAATACCCAGCTAGGTTCCATCCATTCACTGTGGGAGTTCCCAGATGACGGAGATCCTTCTACTCCAGCAGCTTCTTTTCTCGTGCTGCCGGCGTCTCGAACTTCCTCTCTACTCGTTGTCTTCCCGACTGTACCGACATGCAGAGATTCAAAACTAATATAAACTCGCTGCACATCTCCCAACTTAGGATGACAACAAACACCTACTCATAAATTATCAGTAGCCACTTACGTCTACAGTGACGATTTGCCTTGTTTGGGGTAAATATCCTTTTTTTTTAATTCCAAAAACAATGAAATCAATTTTAATATAAATTACGCAAATTAAAGTGTTGATTAATTACTATTTAAATTTCATTAAGGTATAGAGGTATAAATGCAAAACAGATGACATATGTCGGTAAGTGAATACTGTTTGAAGCAAGTATAAGCGTAAAAAGACGAAACAATGATTATTAGGTATAGTCAACGCGTATAATATATATGAGTAAAATGCAACATAATAAGTAGCAGCTTTAGCGACGAAGAAAGTATATAAAAATGAATTATCGTATGTGAGCAGAAATACATGTACGTATCTTTGTAATGTTTATTGGCTGCGAAAGTGTGAACACGTTTTTTTAGGATGTGAATGAAGATATATATATATATATATATATATATATATATAGAGAGAGAGAGAGAGAGAGAGAGAGAGAGAGTGAGAGAGAGACGGAGAGAGAGGAATAGAAAGAGAAGGGGAGAAAGAGTGAAAGAGAGGGACTATACACGGTTATAATATGGAATGTAAAGAAGAAAAGAAAACGTCTTACAATAAATGTTTTGCTTAAAATAACACAAGATATATATCTATATATATTATATATATATATATACACATATATATAGATATGTATATATACATGTGTATATATATATATATATATATATATATATATATATATATATATATATATATCTTGCTTCATTTTAAGCCATACAAAGTTCGTAATAATATAGGGGTCCTTTTCTAAGGGCTTACAGTTGATATCCATATGACACACACAGATATTCGAGAGTTTCATTAAAGTCCTTCTCTACCTGTGAAACGCAGAACCAGTAAATAAGTTAAGGACATCAATTGTCATCACCTCCAATTGACCAGTAAACTATGTAATAATATATATTTATTTTGGTATTTTGGTCTGTTGGTCTTATCGAATGTCAGGACAAGAATACTTAAAACCTAGTGGAGTGTCCGGCTTACTCGTGCTACTAGAGGCAACATAACTTGGTGAATGATCACCATTTCTAGTATAAGCAAGTGTAGGTTGCTATACCGAGGGGATATTATTTAGGCTCCGAATACTATTTTATTTTGAATATTTGGTTAGGATTTACTTGTAGGGAAGTCATCTTCACCAAGTGGTCCTGACAAACTCACGTACAGAGAAACATTAGACAGTCAGGAAGAGTGCTTAGTTGTCATGCAAGTTCTCTCCTTATATATATATATATATATATATATATATATATATATATATATATATATATATATATACATATATATATATATGTATATATATTCAGCAAATCGTTATTTACTTATTAAACGAATACAGAAACACTACTCTAAAACGGCTAACAAGAGAAACACGTAAACATAAGACACCACTCCGAATGACGATCGCGAGATTGAAAGCGCTTGAGAAATGGACAATGAAAAACCATTCGGAGCCAGTATGTTTAAACTAAAACCTGTCACCAGAAAACAGAAAACTGTCTCGCTAACAAAAAGAGAAAATTCCATTGAGAGAGAGAGAGAGAGAGAGAGATACAGAGTGACATACAGACATACATACAGAAAGAGAGAGAGATACATACAGACCGACAGACATACAAACAAACAGCTAGACAGACAGAGAGAAAGAGAGACAGACAGACAGACGGACATACAGACAGAGAGAAAGAGAAAGATAGGTATACAATATACGATATCTCCTAAAAAAGTAGTTGTTGCCTAATTTCTTATGACTAAATGAAAAAATTAAACAATAAAACGCTTAAAAAATAATCAACAGACAAACAAGACATTTACCGGTTTTGTTAGAATCAACGATCCTCTTCTAAAATTATGATCTATTATGAAGTAAATCAAATTACTTTCTGAAGATGTTGTTTCATTCTAACGGCAACAGTTACTCTCTCGTGTTTAATTATTTTCCCCTTTTGAAATTAGTTTTCCATTCTGTGTTTAATACATACACATGTATATATATATATATATATATATATGTGTAAGTATGTATGTAAACACATCTCTCTCTCATTCTCTCTCTCTCTCTCTCTCTCTCTATATATATATATATATATATATATATATATATATATATATATATAGTACATGTTTTATATAAGTTGATGGAGATGTTAATCCGTTTTATCTCCAGTGTTTATACAAAGTGTTTAATAACAAGTAGACATGTTCTTTAGCGTACATTTTTTCATGTATACAACCATTACTGGTTACATATGTGCGTACATGTTGTGGTTGTACTATTCACAGAGAACTAAGCTATTACAACCAAACTAATAAGAGTATTTGGGGTCTTAAGAGGTTGACTCTCGGTGCATATGTAACCAATAATGTCTTATAAATACAAATTCGTATATATATATATATATATATATATATATATATATATATATATATATATATATATATATATATATATATGAATTCAAATAACTCAAAGATACATGAAGTATGCTGTAATTATTGCCCTCAATAATCCTATTAAACGTCAAAACCGCATAGATATTAATTGTTTCAAATAATATTTCTACCAGTCCATTTCTCATTTTTGAAATTTTGATCAGTGACCTTTTTTGGACATTAAAGTTTTTAATTCAAAAAATAATGTTTGGTCAAGGAACTGCTGTCGCTGTTATCAAGATATTTTCAAAATTACCCGTCCCCCCCCCCACATGTTTCTCTTTCTTCCTCTCTTTATGTCTCCTCCCCTTCCTCTCTTTTAACTTAGAAAATGATTAATTTGTTTTATGGTAATTATCAACAGGGAAAGCTGTAAATCACCGAAGGAATAAAATGCAACATTGCTTTCCTCCTCCCTAACCAAACAATCAATTTTTCCTCGCCTGCCTTCATTTTTCTGCCAAACACCACGTGATTTCATCCCTTGCCACGGCGACGTTATTATGGAAATAGGATGCATTGATTAACATGTGCTCGCTAGTGCTGGCTTAACTATCGCCCTTGAGCAGCGCCTTCATTGTTTGAATGCATTTATGACTAGCAAGCGAACACGCGTTACCCGGGTGAGGAGATAATAGTACATACTCTATTTATCACACCCGTCCGAGAACCAATTAAGCCACAAGGTCCGATATAAATGTTAAGTAAATGAACGTGACACATTAAGTCACTTTGGATTGTGACAACAATAAATATTGCCCCAGTATTTAAGGATATCTCCTTTTCTGATTAAGAACCGCACAGGTACTACACTTTAAATTAATTATTTGGAAAAATAAAGGAATATAATTGAAATTTTTAACCAATTAAGCACAAGGCCATCAACATTGTAGAGAGTAGATAGTAAATGTAATTCTAGCATAAACACCGTGTTGACGGTCGTACTACATCGCATGAAACATTATTCAAACAGACTAGCTTAAAATAAAATATAACTCAAAGTTGATATAGCTGTATAGACATGCGGTTCGTGAGACCCCTCATATTCGTGTAAATCATTGTCATACAAAATACATACCACCACTTATTCATGCGTAATATTTTATTTAATAAAATGTATGTGAACTTAGTACATTTCTCTGTGTCCAATTATATATTCGAAAAGACTGATATATATATTAATAAAGAAGTATAAGCAATGTCCGTAAACAAACTCCGAATCTAGTTAGTATGTTTAATAGTTAAGGGTACGTCGCAAGTACATAACTCATTGTTTTGATTCGAATGACAACGTTGACAGGTACACAGGAACTCAAAGTCATTGAGTCCACGTGTTTACTCAGGTGCCACCTCGAACTGCTCCTGCTGAAAAATAACGTGATGTCACATGGCTCAAAATAGAGAGAGCGAGAAAAGTTGAGAGTACATTAGGTAGTATTGAGCGAACAGCATGTGTAAAGAAATGACTTAAGTATTGATGACAAATCTAGGGCCTAAGTCCAACAGATATTCGTCGTAGGCCAGCAGGAGAGAACGCAACGGTAACGGCTACAAAAATGTGTTTTCTTAAATATTCAGACCATTCTCTTTTCTATGGTTGTTGTTGAACTTTAATTCCAGGCGACAATGCACCCGTACGGAAACTATGGTTGATTGAATGCTTCAGTGACGAAAGGAGCGGACGACACGAGGTAGAATGTTGTTGTTCTTGTTAATTTGACATTTCCATTTGATAAAAATCAGGTATATTGTTTGATCATGACTTACGATACATTAGACACCCCCTCGGAAGATATATATATATATATATATATATATATATATATATATATATATATATATATATATATATATATATATATATATAATAATACTTACTTCATAATTTTATTAATTATATAGCCCAGTTGTGAAATACATATGTAAATAATTTCACATATAATTATTCAATTTTCTATGAATTAAAAAAGTATCGAGTTTGTGTAAAGAGCGCATAGTAGAATGGGGAAAAGCGACTTGTAAATTTTAACACTGTACAAACAACGTTTAATTCATTTCACAACCAACGCTCCGATCGATGATTTTAAACAGTACATTCCTTGTGTCCATAAACTCCGAGGACTGACTTTCACTCCAGACTTTAAATAGAATACTTTTTATCTAATATATTGCTAACTTTGCTAATGAAATTGTCGGAGTGTTCCAACACTCCAATAAATAACTTGACTCTTGACACATATTCTACTTTAAAATTCAGATACGTTCTAGGAAGGGGTTTTGCTGCTACATCCGGGTAAGTGCCGCTCAAAAAAATGACATAGTAAATATCGTCCATTCACTTGAGTGGAGATGATCATTTCTCTTTCCTACAGTCGTTTTCTTACGGAAGAGATGTTACTGGTGCCTGCTGCTTTCTACGTAATGCTACATTAACCCTGGCCGAGTTGAGTTGGCGTCCTCCGAAAGGAGATGATTCTTGAGGATATTAATTACACAATCGTTCACGTTTTATTTAATTTAGTTGGTTTATAGGAATGGATATTGAGTGAACCAATTGTGGTAACCCCCATCCTGCTATTAACACCTCGTTTTGTTGTGGGCTGATGTATTGGATGTTTTCTTTCTTGAGTTTGAATACTTTGAAGTTGGAGTCTTACGATGAATAAACAAGCTATCTATAATTTAAATAGTTTTTGTTTTATTTGACATATAAAAGGAATCCTACTATGGGATATTCTGAAACAACAGTATCCCTTATGTTGTTACCTTTGAACTAGTTATATTTATATTTTTGAATACCTAATAAAATACGGTTTAGGAAGTAAATTGAGTTTAATCAAAAGTATATACCGTTTCTCAACCTCCTAAACTTTTGAAATAAAAGTCGATAACATGCAATATTATATGTGTCTCTGCCAAGTCGCATGCATATCCTTGTGTGTACGATATTACGATGTTAACGAGGTGTTGGTGTCCTCTTATATAAAGCTCTTGACATTTCTAAATTATGACCACAATAGTACAGGCCGGACTCAACGTCGCTTAAATTCTCTGATCTAGCAAGAACCGATGTGTGAACATTATTATACTGTATCCTCAAGAGGCGTAGCTAATATTTCTCTACACAATCGTTATTCCCATGGAATGTACCCGAGTATAATATAGTTATGTTTCTGCTACTGTGTTTCTAAATTAAAACGTAATTTTCATGAACCGTTCATTTAAGTAAAAACACTTTCTGGCTGTGTAACACATTGCCATGCGAATGCGCCCCTGCTTACTTCAACATGGTCGTCTTGTTTGAAGGTGACATTATATATATATTACTATTCTCTCGTTGTGCATCTTATAAGTGTGTGTCTATGTATCTGTGTGCTAGCTTGTGGGTGAAACACTCACTTGAAAAGACAAACCAATTTCACACAAATATCAAATCCATCATTGCGTCTTTGTTTAGAAACTTGTCCATCTTATGGGAAGCTGTGCCAAATTTGGAGTCCGGCTGAAGTATTCGTGGCGCCTGTTAGCTATTATCGTTTCGGGCAGACATTTTCACATTAAATTGTTTGTTTTTCCTCTTTTTCTCTGTCAGGGAACATTCAAAATTGCATGTGGTTATTTAAGTTAAGTCTACAAATATTCCTCTAGAATAAAACGCCAGCCGAATATATTTTTCTTTTTCAATGCTCATAACAATGAGATATACAACACTGTTCAATAGCAATGCGTCAACTTTATAGCTATTATTTTAATGTTTAATCTAATTGTTGATTTCTTAACATTGAATAAGCAACGCTGTGAATTCTGTAGAAACATTATTTATTTTTAAACTTGATCATTTAATGTTATATACAAATAATTAATACTTTCTCGATTTATTTTAAATAATCGAGATACAAAGATTCATGAAGGTACCATTGTTTTACAAGCAATTTGGGTCGTATTAAACAATAAAAGTGTAACCTGACATGTGCGCGCCGGCGTGTGCGTTACTTATAGGTATGTGCGAAATAATTTTCCATGGTAATGTACTTATCGATATAAAAGTGTGAGATACACATTCAAAGCAATACGATGAGTATCGTTTGACAATAATATTGTTCTACACTTTACCATTTCAGCGTATGTCCCCGGAGCTTCATCTTCCCCCAGAAGAAACGACTCACCCTATACTAAATGCTTATATCAATCTTTGAGCGTGTGTTCTGTTTGTTAATATATATATATATATATATATATATATATATATATATATATATATATATATATATATATATATATATATATTAGTAGTAAGTTTTTGAAAGGCTGTGGGCAATGCATTGCCCACAGCCTTTCAAAAACTTACTACTACTATACCCAGCAATGCTTCAAGCAAACTACCATTCTCTACTAATATATATATATATATATATATATATATATATATATATATATATATATATATATATATACGTATTTTATGTAATAATTTTTATTGGTGATTGCAGTGTTTGTTGTTTTTTACTTACTATTAATTCGATTGTCTGACTTCGTAAGTGATTAAGATGCAGAAAATTGTCTTATTAGTCGACCTTAATATGTATATATTATGAATGTTATATAAATATTTTAAATAGTCCATACAAATTGATTCATATTTCAGTGTTCTTATGAACCTAAAATAGAATGGAACGATAGAAAACAAAAACACAATTCTCCGAAATACCTTGTCAACTCTGGTATCTGATAGAAAACAATACAGTAATATCACACTTCATTATCCAAGGTTCTTGAAAGAAAACAATAGGTTACATGTAGTGAAAGAAAGATTCAACTCTCACGCTACGCAACTCTGCATTTTGTTATTCGTCTTAATGAAATATAGCAATCATTACGTTCTTTGAAAGGAATGAACTGTTGAATCCAGGAGATAAAATAAAGATTAGGTGCAGACATTTCAAATAGTTCACCTTTGGTAAAATACAGTAGCAACGATATAAATGTATTATGAAATTATATGAAAAAGCATTAAAACACATGTTATTTGTTTAAACATACTAATAAAATATTCACCAGTGTTGTGTAGAACTAATATTATTATAAATGTTTACCTAAATGTAATTAATATTAAATGAATAATTAAGAAAATAAATAGATAATTTAAATAAAACCGATGTCAATAGTTATATCAGTATATAATATAATAAGTTTATTAACTGATATTCTATTTGAAAAATAACCAAATAAATAGATAAATACATACAAAGTCCATAGAAAATTGCTATGAATGCATAAAATATCATAGTATTTTAAATGAATCAACTATAATATTCACACATAATGGCTACTTAACAATCTTGATGTTTTGGAATGTGCAACGCTGTAGTATTGCATTATCGTACTTATATTATAGTTTAGTGTGTATATATATACATATTTATGCACTTGTGTTTTAGTTTTCTTGATCTATCTTTGTGTGCATGCCTGCCATATTCTACTTTTCCAGAATTGTGCATGTGTTGGTGTTTTCCGTGTTGATCTATAGTTTTGTGATTGTATTATTATTTGAATTGTATATGTTTACAATTAAAGTCCTGTGTGTGACCGGCTTAGTTAAATAAATGCATGTAAGGTTCGATAGATACTATCATACATTTCTAATTATATGATTGTAATATAAATTAATAAGTAATAAAATATCAGTAATAAACAATTAATTGCCAGATATGGTATACTTAGTAGATGATTTAGATAATTGGACCTTTACTGTGATGCAAACAACTTATACAAAGTAAGATAGTATGTCTAATTTTTACGACTGCTTGTTATGGTGTAATACATTAAATGTGATGTTATTTTATTTCTTATATTATCTAGATTAATGTATATATAATTATATCTGAGTTTAATTACAGGTGAACATATGTCCTTATATATATATATATATATATATATATATATATATATATATATATATATATATATATATATATATGTATATATATATATATATATATATATATATATATATATATGTGTGTGTGTGTGTGTATGTGTGTGTACGGTTGTAGGTAAGCTTCTCTGTAACTTGTATGTATGTGCATGTTATATAAACTATATGGTGACATTTGTGTGCATTTTTATGGTAATAGTGTCGATATGATTAAGATGACATTTGCAATATCATGTTTTGACGTTCGTATGTATGGTCGAATTCAAAGTAGTGATGTAAAACTGTGCCTGCTTACGGGCGTGTCATGGCTTGTATATATTAATACATATTCTCTTGACTCATATATGTGACTTGCGCCTTTATTTCTAATGTGTATGTGTGTATAATATGTTTAATGGATATAAATTAAAGTAATACTATATTGTTAATTACAATTAATTGACAGATATAATATGCTGAGTAGATTATTTAGATAAGTGGACCTTTACCGTGATGCCAACAACTTAGGCAATGTAAGATGAGTAATTTTTACGACTGCTTGTAATGCTGTGATATATTTAATTTAATTTTATTTCATTTCTTACATTATCTAGATTAATGTATCTAGAATTATATCTGAGTCTAATTACAGGTGCACATATATCCGTAAATATATATATATATATATATATATATATATATATATATATATATATATATATATATATATATATATATATATATATATATATATGTATATGTGGGGGGCTTACTTGAATTCAGCTAGTCGAAGTTTAGAAAATGGGATATGCTTATTAAGACTTTAACGTCTTTCCACAAATATGAGTTTTAAGAAAAGTGATGGGTTACGCAATTGTAAGTATGTCCAATCAGATTCACTAGAGCACTGACACACACATTTATTTGTGTAGCCAACTTTAATTGTAAATATAAAGTCATGTTATGTAGCTCTACCTTGTATTAAGATTTTTTATAAAAAATATTGGTTTACAGTTGAGCTTATCAATATATTTTAAATTGTCTAATCAATAAAAATATGTATATATATATGTATATATATACATATATATACATGTATATATATACACACACACACCCACACACACATATATATATATATATATACATTAAAAGTAACTTCCATAGTTTAGCTTGTTTCCTCGCGGAATAAATTGTAATACACATAACTGAAGCTCACGATCTAAATAAATACATTCAAGATCATGGTATTCTCTTATTTTATAACAATTTCGAAACGTACTGAAGACACGCTTATAGAAGAGCAGAAATAATTCACATGCCATCTCGCTTGCTAACTCCAACAACTTCCACTTCAGAATCGAAAGAAATGCAAATACAAAAGCAATACAGTGAAAACAACATCTATTATCAAATAGGCGTTTTTGAATTTTTTGTATAGGTCATCTTAGTTGCATTCGGAGTGGTCATTATAAATCTTATGTGTGTCTAGTATTTTATAAGTATGCAGACATTATTTAACAACCCTAATACACTTCTATACAGCACGCATAATGTGCAGCTTCGCATCCAATTCGAACATAAAAATAGTAATCATATGGAATGTCTCATCACAGTTTACCCACATTTTACGAGCTGAAATACTAAAATAATGAAACTGTTCATAATAGTTAGTAAAATAGAGAAATCTGCTGTTGATGTACGATTATTTAAACGCTATTGGTGGTGAAATAATCGTCCTTGATATTTATTTTTTCACTTGTTTTGTTATTGTAATTGTATTCCTCACAAATAAGCAATGATGCCACTGAAGCCTTAGGAGCTAGTGTGATATAGGCCAGCTTTATAGTTGCTAGTTGGACAGCAGGATGAGTGTTAACATTACATTTTAGTTGTGTCATGTTGGTATTGGCAATGCAAGTAAAAAAGCAAGTATAGTAGAAACGTAACGGCATTTGCAGATCCCTAGTTGGGATTCATCAGCTGATCAGGAGTATCTTTTATTCATGAATAAAAGTGCAGTGAATAAATAAGAGAACACTCCGTGGACGTACTTATAAAACTAGCACAAGGATGGATAGATGCAGCGATGCAACATGGACGGGAGCTTTGACGACCAAGCGGGTTTTAGTAGGTTAGAAATTATTGAGCAGAAAGAAGACGTCATTAAGTGATGCACTAGCAATGATATCATAACGGCACTTAATACACAGGCAAATGGTTGTTATGTATGAATGCAGCGTACTGACAATTCTGAAAGATAAAGGAAGCCTAATTTATTTGATTCGAAATTTACCTTTTCTCTCTATTACATCATATGTGGTTATATTTTCTAAGATCGAATTCCAATTACACACTTAGCGAATAACAAACAAATAGCAGGTTAACTCATGAGTTAGTCTGGATTTAAGTTTCGTTAATATAAATATTTATGTATTTTAACACATTTACGTGTATTAACTATTATTTTAGAGAAAATATAAAATGCAACATTGGTTTACATGGTTATATCAAAGAAACACTTGCGGCACATAATGCTCAATAAATGTACAGACATAATCCTTCAGAGGAAGCGACTCTGAATATCCATTCGGATTATGGGTAAGAATTATGGACTGAAAGAACGTGCACGAGACGGTTTACAGAATTCAGATATAGAAATATCCTATCTGCAGATGAAGCCGAATCATACCTAAAATTGAACAGTGCTTCGTGGCATTACTTAAAATGTTATGATTTGCATTGTTTGCTATTAAGTATTCCATAAACCATACACCATCCTATATTCATTTTATACAAAGACAACAGGTTTGACATAACGTGTCTTATTAATTTTCTAAGACACATGTTTTCTGTTCTTAAGGCACACATTTAGAGACACTTTAGTGGATGGACACCAAATAAAAAATAGTTTAAAAACCTTTTTTCTTGTAACTTAGTTATATGTATTGAAAGTCATCAAAAACCATGTATCAGCAATATTTTCTATGAAATTATTTGTCAAAGATTATAAAAGTTATAGTAACTCTGGTACACTTCCACACGTTATCACATCTTAAGATACGTATCTCAATAAATAGCATTGAATTACTGATGTGTAAAAATGACGTGCATATCAATATATAGTTTTTAAACACTCACGAATTAATGCATGTAGACGCTGACTCAATCCTTAGTCTGTTATGTTTAATTTCAAATAGTGTTGCCTTGAGTATATATAGCTCAGATTTTAAATAAAATGTAAGTTCATCAGCTATCCCTCTGTGTGAAATAGCATTTTTGAGAGACTTTCAGAGAGGAGTTTCAAATTGCACAAGCCCAATAGACAAATAGTATTTAGATGCTTAAAACCACACACCCCCCCATGCACACATGTATATATATATATATATATATATATATATATATATATATATATATATATATATATATAGTAAGCTCTTATTTAGCAATATTTAAGAGCTGTCATATTGCAAAGCATTCAATTCACCTCTCACCCATAGGTAGGTTGAGCGACAGGTTAAAACAAAAAAAACACCGTTGCAATAAACGAAAATGCCAAGCTTTTCGTATTAAAAATACTCAATCTAGGCAGTTGAAAATTACATACAATCGTTGACATTTTTCTTCTATTTGTATCTTGATCTGATTATGAAAGCTCTGTTCTCGAACTTTGTTTAACGCACTCTCTTGTGTAGCCACACTCAAGACTGTGATAGAGGGAAACCCTTTGTAACTGAATAACTATGTATATGTATATGTATATATATATATATATATATTTGAATATTGTTGTAGTTTGCTTGAAGCATTGTGCGTAATATGTAATAAGTATTGTAAGAAGGCGGATGCAATGCGTTGGTTAGGTGACATAAGGGGTACGTGAAATGGTAAACTATCACACTCGTAACAATATTGAGAAATCAATAACTTTAAAATAATGTTCTCATATTTACCAGTGTTAGGTTAGGATCGTGATGTCGTCTTCTTTTTTTTTCTTTTTTTTTTCGGGGGAATCCCCCAATCTTCAGAAATATGCAGTCACTCTTCATTGTGAAGCTGGGCCGGGAATGACGGTTTGTTTAGGTTTTTATGAATGTTGAGGTGTGACTTTATTTATTGGTTAGGTGTAGTTAAATGCTGTTTAATTGTTTTGTCAGTGATTATTATTGTTATGTTTAGTGGTTAGAATTGTTATTTCTTTATTATTATTGTTGGGACAATGTGCGTGGTATTTGACGTATTACACGTCCGATTGGGAGGGGAAGTAACTCAAATCGATTAAGCTGTGTTTGTTGAATAATATATATATATATATATATATATATATATATATATATATATATATATATATATATATATATTTGTAAGGATATCGCCAACTTTCATTAGCTTTAAGGCATAGCTCATTAGGTAAAACTAATTCGAGCTCCCGGCACTTGACAAGGTTTACATTGAGTAATCGCTTACATTCAGTCAGTGTCGTATGAAAGCGCAGGTGTAGAGGTGCCGACTGTCAGCTTGACAGTTGAATTTCAATTCAGGCCTGAGGAATTAACTGGTTTAGCAGCACTGAAGGGATGTGATACAGCGAAAAAGTTCGTATATGAATGAATTTATATATATATATATATATATATATATATATATATATATATATATATATATATATATATATATATATATATATATATATATATATATATATATATATATGCGTGTTGTGGTGTATATATACCATTCGAGGTATACTTTGTATATATAGGCTAAATATTCAGAAAAGTATGTACAATGTTTTTATAACAGTGCTAAATAAAAAGGTCTAACTATATATAATAAAAAGTGTATGTGTTATATATTAAAGATGTTTAATGTACACATAAAGGAAATGTAACATTTACAATATGTTATTCATGTATACACTGACAATTATACATCGTCAACACTTGTAGAAATATCGTAAAAAGCGAGGAGCATGAGTGCACAGAGGCTCACACGGATTCGTAGACCATTGAATGTATATAGTGTAAAACATTACAATTAAAATAAGAGTATGTTGTTAACAGATTTAGAGGGCATATATTTGATGCCTCATTGAGTTCTGAGCAAAACCCGGTCTTCGTACGAATATATATATATATATATATATATAGATATGTACTCGTAATTGATTTGTAGAAAACAATCACACCAGAGAAACTAAGTAGATGTGATTTATCAGCAGATGATGTTCATTAAACTTTACTTTTTCTAACATACAAATGTGTCTCTATACACGTATGTCAACACACACAAATTATCACATACGATTTGACAGCAAAGCTGCCATATTAAATTATTCAGTGGACATTTAAGAATATTTATTTATTTATTCCAGCTATTTCTCTTAAAACTATAAAGTATTTATAATGATAGTTGCATACGTGTCGCATAAGATTATTGCCATAAATTCACTAGAAGTGAGGAATTTTCTCGTGAGTTGACATCTAAAATCTCTTTATAACTCCAGGATATATATTTCTGCAATTAATGTCAAAACAGAGTTACTATTAGCATTTCAAATTTAATTTTAGGCGTATAACCATTTAAAATAAGAGAAATAAAATGAATCTGACAGCTATGAAATACAGATAATATGATGGAAATTAGAAAAAGGAAGTAAATATATTCTTAAATACAATATACGTATAAATTGCAAGCGATTGCATACATATACACTAGCCAAATCACCAACGAATGAACACGCTTTTACCTTCTAAAGAGGATAACTGGTGTTTAATTCAATCATCATGATGTAAATACTTACATTTATTACATCAGTCAACCCAAGTCAGTGTGCCGAAAACTTAGCCATTTCGGTGGCTTAATCCGTTTTGTTTAGGTATTGATACTGGGTAGTGTTAGTATTTTGGAGAGAGTAAGTGTATAGCTTACTGCCCAAGGCGTTCGAAAATAAAATGCCGACAACGGTACACAAACATTTTTTAATACACCAGAGTGCACCTTCGTAAGGGGGTCTGGCTTGGTTCTCCCTTCCTTTCGACCTTGTACCACATCTTCATGCGGTTAAAAAGAAGTAATTGCCCAGCCATTCCTGATGATATTTCTGACAAAGCCAGTACCATTATGTTCAATCATTTAAAATATATTTCATAAAACATAGAATATATGTAATGGCATTGACCATACAAGGCATATAGACACAGCTGGTAGTTTGTGAGAAAGTTCAATCAGTAAAATATTATATATGCGTGAACAGAGAAGCGGAAATAATATTCACATGAAAAACGTGAACTGCTCAAATTATCTGTTCGAAGCGAACAAACCCAACTCTTAATTATAAGTTTTCCAAGGCTACTTAAAAGTATAATGTACAATACTCGACTATGCAAAATGATGACACATTTCATTTCAAATCAAGGTCCACCGATAATCTTCAAATAGGGCATTCAGTGTTCTAATATACTTTGTTTATTTATAAAAGTATATATTATTTATATATTTTGTTTATTTATAAATATCCATATAAATTGTTATGGCCTTACAGAGCACATACCAATAAGAGATTTGTTGTCAGAAAGTTGCACCCGGCATATGTGAAAAGAAATGAACTAAAGTAATGGTCTTTTGAAATGCGTCAGGTTCTCGACTAAGGTTGGGTTTTGAAAGAACTTGTTGTAAGCGAATCGAGGATTGTAAAACGTGTAAGTATAGCTTTAAGGTTGTCACTATTTTCTCTCTAATCCCATCGATGTTTAAACGAGTGCAGAAAAGCACAATATAATAAAATACAATTAAGAGGTTAAAAAGTGACCATGGGTTTACTAATGGCAAAATCGTAACTCTTGGATCCATTATTCTATATTTTAGTCCGGATATTTCATGAAGGATGTTCTTGACAAAGGGGAGACGTTGCTGTTTTCAGGGTCAGAATCTATCAATATAACACTTATCCTTGGCTAGTTCTTAACCTTAGAAGGGGTATTATTTAGCTCCTTACATCAGGTGGCGTCATGCCTCGTCTGAGGCAATTTCCATAAAAACAAAATAATTAAAGAAAAACAGTGCATTTCGTTTAGAAAGGCACACTTTTGGTAAATAATAGAAAGTTAATTTCTTATCTTACTAAAGATACGCAAAAAAAAACTGTTGTTATTATTTAGAAAAAGTTCTAGGCGATAAAGTCATTATAATTGTCAAATGGAAAACTTCACTTGAAAGAAGTAGCCACAGAAGTATATCCGTTAAATAATAATAATAATAATAATAATAATAATAATAATAATAATACTTTTCATTATTATTATTTGCCGTAGATGTTGCAATATTATTATTGTTAGTCACAAAGGTAAATCATGCATGAATGGTTCCATGATTTTTCCGGATGCGACTTGTACTACCAGTAAGGCGGTATAGAGAAAGGCGAAGTGCCTTCCAGTCGAAATTGAAGTATCAGTATCATCGTCTCTCTCCACCCTCCCTCTCTCTCTCTTTCTCTCTATCCTTCTATCTCTTTAAATATTTCTGTCTGTAGACATTAATTGTCTGTTATTACTAAATCACAACGAGGAATTTTGAAACCAGTTCCTTATCCATTGAAGGATTTATTTTCTTTCATCGGTAAATATTTCTATATTTCTATAAGTAGCAATTTCTCCTCAACTGATCGGTTCTATAACTTGTCTATGCACACAAAACAGTAAAATTAATGTGTTGTAAATACCGTTTGATGTCATTGTATGCTCGGTAAAACCGTTTAAAATTGTGGGTATATTTTAATAGATATCGACTATGCTTATTTACTCGTCGATTAACGCTCCGAGATCACGGCGATTTTATTGAACTTGAAAACACACAAACTTAAACCATTACTTTAGTGTTAAGAAGAGTCTTTAAACGAAGTCATCTATTGATGAATTAGTGTTGTTTACGAAAAAGTCGCGAATATTAGCATCTTTACTTTGTTACCCAGCCGATTGCATAAGGGTAGCACAACTTTCCACGGTATTAGCGACAAATGAGTTATGTTAATTCGACAGATCAGATTACTATCGATAACTTGTTGACAAATATTTGGCTTAATATTCAAGAAAATATAGACCGGTATATATAATGATTAGATCCACATAATTAAGAAGTATAAAAATCTATAATAATAACAAATCATGATACAGAACTGAATAAGGATTTTTATTGGTCTCGTGATGCGTGGCATCAGAGATTTTAAACCTATACATTGTATTTGCTTATTGAAGACACACGCGCACAAATAGCTAAACGAAATTAAGAAAACATTGGTTGGTTGATGGATATGAATGAAAATAGAGTGGTTGAAATGGGCGCATAAAGCAATAACACCCACGGGTAAGGGTTAGGTAAACACAGCTTGACATATAAAGGAATTATGAAATAAAAATCCATTAACGTAGCCTACCGCATAAATGTATGTATAAAAAACAATCGTTGTGGGTAGCCACTTGCCGTAAGTATATTTATATATAAGTATATTTATATTGTGTTTGTATACTACTTCTCAGCTCTACTCATATATCTATCTCTATTAAATGATATTCTAAAAATATATGCATGATATATAATTTCAAATAATAAGTCACGAAACAAACCTCAGCACCCTCTCCCTATCTCCCACACTAATATACATTCACTAACACTCCCAACCTTCCCCTTTGTAACTGCTTCCTTAATGCACCCACTCAAAGCTTTCCATTAATTTCAACTTTTGCTACTGACTGACTTCTCGCATCCCGGACCCTCGTTCAGCGCTCTTAGTAGCCACGGCTACAACTTTTCCTTATCAACCCATCATGGCAACCCAATATTTCGATGTACTTGCATGACATTTTTCTGAAAATTATCATCTTAAGAAAGTCTTACAATAAGGACGAAACGTTGATGAATATATAAAAAATATCTCTTGGTTGTTCCTTTTTCATTTTCCATATATGTGTGTGTGTATATGTAGATATATGTATATATGTGTATATATATGTATATATATATATATATATATAGGAAACAAACAACTTAATACATATCTATATTAAATAGCATGCATTTAAAACGGATTATACTAATGTATAATAGATGACAAGTGATGCATAACTTTATACTTATGACAAATTATCTCTATCATTTATTATTGTAACAATCTCTATCTAGCTTGATATTAAGCTATTTTTATGTGAATTGTCAGCTGTCTATATTCTGCTCTATTCCGTTTTGGAGAAAATTATGCTTATGTTTTTAAACCCGCTTACCGAGTTTCTGTGTTCGCACAGGTTTGTTTGTGTCTTTCTCACTCTACTTTCTTCTCATCGTTTGAAAATCGTAACCAGACTTGCTCACATATCGCTTATGGTCTAACCTTTCACTGATGTGTTTTTGGATATCTATGCTAAGGTCCAAGCGCAAATAAAACGAAAATATAAACACCAAACTTTTGGCGATACTTCGGATCTGTTAAGTTTAGATAGCCCAATATGGTCCATATTCTATTCAATGAGGTCTTGAATCATTTAACGGAATTTCAACTTATGATTATTTCAAATTTCACGCATATGGGAAATATAAGTAGCCACTATGCGAATAGTCAGCCTAAATAGATTAATAGAGTTTGTGTTATCAACATTTGCATAGAAGAACATTAGTAATACTTCATACGATATTCAAAAGTAAAGACCAGATAAGACTAAGACGGTCCATGACGTAGTAAGACGGAGTTATGTTGTCTCTCGACTGATTTATGCTTTTTTTTATATATCATGATCAATCCATTTATTTTCAGTTACGCGTTCGCACATATATCTCATTATGTAGGGATACACATCAAAGTTGTGTGTATTCATATCGAATAATCGCAGTAAAGCGTTGATCTAGTAGCTAGATTTACCGTAAATTTGTAATCAGCGATATCTCCTCTATGTCATTAACGATGTTACAAGTTCATAAACCTTTTATGAACATCATTATTCAAAACTTAATGTACGTAAAAATAACATTAACAACAAATGCTTTGATAATTTTAGTGTTATATTCCCAAGTACTTCGAACACCATACCTCTTAATGTGTAACTACTAGAATAAAAATAAACATATCAATACTAGTCAAAAGTATGTGTTCGGTTAAATCATGCAACGTATTTGACAGACTTTTTTAAATGATAAATAATGAGTCTGTATCTCTTCTAGTAGCCTTTTTTTTAGATAAGCTATATGAGTGTTTATCTTTACAACCTTAACGTAGGGTTACAAACATCAATGTATCAGTTGGCATGTGTATAAAGTGTTCGCATTAAGTTTCAATATGTTATGCCATATTGCAAGATTCTAATATCACAATAGGCAATTGTTTTTTTTTCTTTCTATAGCGTTTTAGATATTTACTAGCCGATACTACTCATCATAATATACCCGAACAATGCACTGGTTACGTTACGTTTTTATTATTTTATCGCGATTACATTAGTGTTCGATTGTAAATGACGTGCAGATGAGCACATCTGGAGTAAGTTGGAGTTGTCGAGTACTTCATCTATATATATATATATATATATATATATATATATATATATATATATATATATATATATACAAATTTGGAAAAGTTAATTTTTTAAGTATCTTTAGAATTTTAAACATAAAGATAGAGGCAAAATACCTTCGTAAAAACCATGTGTTAGATGCAGGTATTTGTATTAAAATCAAAATAAAAATCAAAACATTTTGTTTTTTTTTCATCTTGACTTGTTTATATTTTTTATAAAATATTTCGCTTGATATAACAAGCCTGGACAGAGCTTTAGACAAATAAAAGGTATTAACCTTTTTTTCTTCGTAATACTCCGTCCTGGTCTTCTAGAAGTCGCGTCCGATGTGGTGTTGACTAACGGTGCAAATGTCTGTTTTAAATTGTACTTAAATCGCGCATGGTCGCTGGTAGGTATACATTTGTGAAAGTTCATTTTTTTAAGCTTCTTTAGAATTTCAAACATAAAGATAGAGGCCAAATGCCTTCATAAAAACCATGTGTTAGATGCAGATATTTGTATTAAAATCAAGATAAAAAGTCAACACTTTTTTTTTCATCTTGACATGTTTATATTATTTATCGAATATTTCGCTTCATATAAGAAGCCCCGACAGAGCTTTAGACAAATAAAAAGTATTAAGCTTCTTCTTTTTTCGTAATAATCCTTCCTGGTCTTCTAGAAGTCGCGTCCGATGGTGTGTTGACTAACTGTGCAAATGTCTGTGTTAAACACAACTTAAATCGCGCATAGTCGCTGGTAGGTATACATTTTGGAAAGTTCATTTTTTTAAGCGTATATATAGATGAAGATTTCGAATGCAATACGCGATAAACACTATTTTCAAAATTACAAAGTTATCACTAGAAAAAGTGTTGCATTTCAACACTCGACGACACCACTAACATCATGTTTCACAAAATATGATACCTGCATGATTTCTTTTCGTTCTTAATCAAAACAAGTAATTTTACAATGTCTATATTTAATATATTCGCCCTTTTATTGTTTTAGTGCTCAATTAAAACGTATCGTATTTTGCAGTAGAACTCTTAATATATATATATATATATATATATATATATATATATATATATATATATATATATATATATATATATATACATATGTATACTATAATATATATATATATGTATATATATATATATGTATATATATATATATATATATATATATATATTAGTATACAACTATACTTATAGCAAATACTCCTGCTCATTACGTAGATTTACATTTTTCAATACTTCTCATAGTTAAGTAGTTCCCACCCACACTTTAAGCACTTCCTATACCTTGAGTGTATTACCACTCAGTTCATGTTATTCTTTTGAACTCAATTACATTTGATCTATTTGTGCAATATACATTTTGCCGCTATTTACTTTAAAATGGGCAAAACAAATACCTTCATTTACAGTATAACCCATAAGTAGTGAGACCTTACTTCTGGTACGTTTTTATTTTTTTTTATCTACTACTAAAAGTGTGTATTCGTGTGACTCAACACGGTACAACTGTGTGGAACGTGTTGATTATGATGTGGGAATTTTTGGAGGAGGGGCCACATAATGGTTGCCAGCATTCTTAAGCGAATGTTAAGCTATCGAACAGACTGGACTCAAACTTGACACACCCGTGTCGTTATCCATTTGACCAACGTCATAATCGTTTCTAATATACACATACATTTATGAGATTCAAGCGTTGAATTATTAGCAATGTATATGAGTTATTTGTATTTATTGTTTTCGATCATTTTTATAATTAGACTTATCGATTAATTATTTAATTTGTTTCCTCGTAAAGTGGCGTTTATTTTATGTAAATGGTGTATCATTTCTACGATTAAATATGTTTTACATTGTTAAAACATTACATTTCTACTGCTCACTCAAACATAAATGCCACGGATCTTCTAAATACCTTAATGCTCTAGACACTTTCCAGATGTTAGCACCTATTGGCAAGCAATCATTAGCTAGCAACCATTCGCTACATTTCAGTGTTCAATAATGGTTTTTAAATGATGTATTTTATATGAGTTTGATCTTATCAAATATAATTTTGTGATTATACTTTTTTGTTCAAATATATTTTTGTGATTATTCTATATTTTCAAATAAACTTTCTTCCACATAATATTTTTGATTATTCAGGTTTACATTCGAATATTTTATAGCTTATTGATGATGATTCTTGCTTAAAAGTTATTTTGTGCAGGTATTTTACAGGTAATGTTTCCTCTATGCATTACTTTCAACTTTCTGTGAAGATTATTACTATTTCTCCTATAGTAATTACTACTTCTTATGATTTGTTGTCTTCATATTATTATTATTATTATTATTATTATTATTATTATTATTATTATTATTATTATTATTATTATTATTATTATTATTATTGTTGTTAACAGAGTTGGTATTGTTTATGTAATTCTTATTATTTTCCTTAAATTTTATTCTGAATGTAATTTAAAATTATTATTATATAATCGTAAACGTTCACCATTTATAAATAATGTAAGACAGTTATAATTAAATTCATTTAATCATCTAGAAAGAGGATTATTAATACACACATGCTTATCGATAAAATGTAGACATGTTAGCTTGCTAAGATTCCAGCATCTTAATATATAGCAGAATGAAGTAAATTATATTTCCCTTTCTCTTATTTGCATTATTATCGTTGCCATGTCGCATCTTATATTTACTTTCTATATATTAAATGTTGTCAAAAGTTGTTGTATGAATGCTATTAAAATGCTTAAATAGACTTCAGTAGATACCACTACTAATATGTTGTATAAGTAATAGGGGTTATTCACGTAAAATTAATTCGCATTATCTTTCTATATGTGGCTCATATATATTTCATCCACGTCGAAAGTGACATCAAAGAAGTTTGTTAGTTTTGCATTTGCAAAAACTTGGACTTTTATTCCTAATTCTTAACTAGATATAAAAAGGGTCTAAACAAGGAAGAATGCACAACAGGATCAGCATAGACAAAACAACTATTATCTGAAGGAAACGTATTGCAGTCAACACATCAAAATACAATAGACTGATGTAGAGAAAATAACTAAAATACACACGTCATGAAAAAGAGACAGGAATAAAACTAAGTTTGACATCTGAGAAGTAAATATACAGTGATACATCTTAACTAACACAGAGCTAGAAAGAGAAAGACATAAACCTGTTTAATAATGATATAGATATGATAAGTTTTCGTAAAAATAATCGAGATAGATATGATAAGATTGGCTGGAATAAAAATAATGATTTATTAGTAGATATTTATTTCTGTGTATGTTACAATATCGACTTTTTGATATTAGCTTGGCACTGATGAGTGTCTTCGGTGGGCGTTCAGCAATGTGTCAAGAACAGCGGCTTGGATGGAGACGGATAGACGGGATAGGTTATTGATTAAAGTATGGTCTTTATCACTCATTGTACAAATAAAATGTCTACTAGGATGTTGGTGTGATGAGTAATACTGACTAATTGCTTATGTTGGCTACAGAAACTAATTTGGCACACATTTATACATTCAATTTAGGTATGTAAACACATGTTTATAACGTATATTTAGATTAGGATGAATGTATTCATCTCGAAGGATATATAATCACACTCGTACGCATACACAGACACACAAACACACATATTCATGAGAAGAGTTTTAATTACCTATTATACACTATCCTCGAGGATTTTCGGTCTCTCTGTACAAGGGTTTGCCAGTATCACCTGACATGAGGAAACTTCCCCAACAAGTGAACCATGCCTAAACATTTACAATAACATAGTATTCAAAACCCAAATAAAATCCCCTCGACACAGTTATACACTGGCTCATATGAGGAATTGTGCATCTTCTCCAAGTTGTGTTATCTAAAGTAACAGCATTTAGCTGGATACTCCACCAGACTAGATGAAGTAAAGTCCTGGAATCCGGTATGACCAAGAGACAACAAAAAATAAATACTATAACATAATTAACTGGACAATTGAGGAGAGGAACTTTAATGTTCTTAACTTCTTTACGAACTCAACGTTTGGCAGGTACAGCAGAACTTCAATGGAATATCTATGTATCGCATATAGATATCAAGTGTTCGCCTCAGGAAGGAGTAACTTTGATTTTTTAGAACTTGACTGAAGTATAATGAAACAAAATATAAATGCATATTTAAAAATATACTAAACTTGACACGTTACTGACATTAACAGATGTATGGCAGATGATAGAGGCTAGAAGATATTGCACTGATAATTGGTTAAGTTGTAGAAAGATAGTGCAGCATCTGGATGGATAAATCATTTAATCATATATATAATAAAATTAACACTGTCTATTTTTAAACAGTTGTTAGTCATCCGTTCTCACCTGTAAACTCAATATTTCATTCTAAATAGCAATTTTATCGGTTTGCCGTTAGTCAATTAAAAATAGATGAGTAACATTTACGTTGATTAACTTTCTTTCAAAAAATGCTTTATCCGACTGTGAATACATTTCAAATAGAGGTCGTCTTTGTTGTTAGTAGCACGTTTTAATTAAGAAGGATGTTTCCTTTATTCTCATCCACAAATGAAGCAACCATAATAAAAGAAAACTACTCCTAATACATTATTGCAGTGCTTATTAATTAATAATAGTTAAATGATATAATATTAGTAAATAATACACTAAGCAAGATACAAAATATTTAGGACATCTATGGTAGTTTTTAAAATTCATAGAAATATTATTTGACATCAAGCATTGTCAGATAAACAAGCACTACATGATACGCTTATTCCCTTTCTTAATAGGTATAATTTTTTAAAATGTTGTGTAAACTGTTATGTATTTTGCGATTATTAATTTGATTGCATTTGATAATATTAGCATTGCAATTTTTCGTCCTCACGATATTATAGATATTAAAACCATAGTTTACAACAACACCTTACAAACTAATTATAGTACCCACAAACACCTAATTATAGTACCCACAATTGTGTCAATACATGTACTACTTTCGATTTTACTTTCAATATTGTATGAATATCGAACACAATCTATAAAATGCTATAAATCGACTTTGGCTTTTAATTCGGCCTCATTAAAAATGCTTTACCCCAAACATGGTGCCCTGGGATTATCTTATATTGGTTGAATGGACGGTAAATAGTAACAAACTAACATACTTCAACCAGGCTTTTCCGAAATAAAATTATATTAAATGAGATAAAAATGCTTAAATTCGACTTTGGCTTCTAAACAAACTTCGTTTCATAACAAAGAAAACAATCACTTCTCTAAATTCGGCTTTTAAATATTTCGTTATTTAATCATGTTTAGTAAACAAACATATATACTATATATGCAAAAAACTGACTCTCGCTACTCAGTCGGTTTTCTTAAAAAAATATAACTTAACTAAAAAATATCAGTAAAAAAATGAATTACAAATATAAACATCGCCGTCTGTGCATTTTCGGTTGTAAGAAACACATTTTCACCGTACCGGCTTTTCAACTCAATACTTATTTTTATACGCTTCAATTTTAATAATGTCATCTAGGTTTCTGTTAAAGGTATCGCTTTTAACCCAGCGTCACATATCAGTCCATATAAACTTATGATAAGAGAAGGCCAAAACATAACACAGAAAATCGCATTTGCTGCTTGCAGAGGTGTCTGTTATTTTATATGCATATGTACACAGAGACTAGTTTCACTTCAATTACTTAAGTAACTAATGGGTATATAATTTTGAAGTAAACTTTGCATACCACTGTATACCATCAACTAATAATAACATATCTGTAGTGTACAAGTACGTAATTATATATTCTATGAATACACCTTTCAAAGATGTCGACGTTTGCTAAATAAAGTCTCACGTTAAGCAAATGGTAATACGTTGCTCCCTTAAAGCGGTCCGAATGCTTCGAGTCTGACTCTGTTCATCAATTTGTAGCCGTGTCTATAGAAAAACCGCTATCTCATCATGTATATATTTATTTTGTTGATACTGATCGTAACCGATTATCAAGGCCATTGGACACTCGAGAATAAAGGTTAAAACCAATTGTTGGTTTGAGGACGATCGCTGTAATGAGAGGAGTGGAAGCCTAGGTTGAATGGACAGAAGCTTAATTGAGAGAACTCAATTTTCGAGAAAAACGACTTGACAAGTATTTATTCACATTCAGATTAAGATGACCATGCTGTAGTCGGTTGGGAAGCAGATTGCTGGTGACTTCTTCCACAGAGAATATGTTCTAGGAAATAAATTTTGCTCATGGCAGTTCCACTTGTTTTTGTTTTGGTACAAAGAGAGAACATGGGAGGTGATTTGCTGTGGTTACATCATTGCGAGTTCTTGTTGAAATAATGGGCGAATATTTTGGTAAGGCTAAGAGTAATTATTTCATGATAGACAAACTACATAACTTGCCCCCCTACGTTTACAAAGTAAGAGGTTAATATCATGACGAATGCACGTTAATGACTTAGTGGAATGTATCATGGCAGATGAAAATATACTATGCTACCCCCAAGAGGGAAGTAAAGCCTCGGGGAATTCACCCTTCTATCCCAAAATATTAGAGGAATGCCTATAAAAAAAGAATGTAATTTCTGCGAGTATTGTATTATGGCCACATAAAAGATACTGCACTACCACCCTTCCCTCATAAAGAGAGAATGTATCCCCTGAGAACATGGTCTAATGACAACTGAACATATACTGCATTAAACCCTCATTCAACGGAGCATGTAATACTTGAGCGGATATCGTCACCCCAGTAAAAAAGAAGCATGTTATGTATAGAAGGATGTTTTTTTACAACATAACCGATAGTATACTCCCCGCACTTATTTAAAGATAACACAATAATTGATTAAATCATTGTGT
>OY744518.1:44859011-44884011 GCA_963556195.1 Sepiola atlantica
TAATAACACGGAGTGGTTTTGTTTGATGCGACTTTTTTTATTTTTTCAAATTTCCGAATTGTCCATCTAATGTTTCGGTCAAATTGATATAAATATGATCCATGGGTTTCTTGTTTCATTCTTTTTTCTTTTTTGCAAGTACTCTCGATTGGAATCGTTAAATCATCTTCAGGCGGTATTAGTTTTAGTGTCTTTAAAAATTATGACTTTACTGTTGTGCTCATTTTTGAATTATAACGGCGAGTAGTTTAACACTTGAAAAAGCGTCGTAAAGTTGAAATGTGCATGCGAGCGTGATGGCGTTCTACACATATGGGAGATTAAAAAGTTTGACTGTTTAAACCGTTAAGAAATTGATGACGTTAAAGAAAGTGCATACAATTCAAACGCATAACTACCTAATGGCTAAGAATTTGGTAATGTTAATTATTATGCTAGGCACTTTAAAATGTTGCGACTAGTTTCATAATTTACATTATTAATTGTGGGATGTTTAGGTTTTATGTAGAGGGCTTCGAGTATTTTTAATTTTTTGATATTGATATCGTGGTGTATTATTTTGGTATTGTTAACAAGGATGTGTCTATATTGGAGGGGGTACAATTATGTTTTTTTAGGTGTTGGCATATTGAGCTAGTGTCGGAGAGATGTAAGGTGAGTTTCCGGGATAGTGTTGTGGAAGTGAAACCTATGTAAGAATTAGTTTTTTTTTTTATTGTTGTCGGAGATACATTCTCCCATAGGGCATTGGAACTGATATATTACATTGGTGCTTCCTAATGTATTTTGGGTTTGGGAAGTGTTATTTTTAACAACATAGTTTGATGTTTTCATTTTTTTATAATAAATGATACATCGTATTTTATCATCAGAATTGGTGGGGGATATATAGCGATGTATTATATTTTTAAGAGCTGTTTCATCCAATTTAAAGTTTGGATGCATTTGGTTACAATAGAATAGATGTATGTAGTGGGAATTATTTAGCTTATTATTAGTACGATTATCTAAATTTCTAATCATTAATTTTATTTGTTCATCAACCATATAATTGGGAAATTGATTATTAATTAAGACTTGCTTTATGTTTTTTAATTCATTAAAAAATATTTTTTTGGATGAGGAGATTAATTTTGCACGGTTTAATAGATTTTTAACCATAGCAATTATATATCTATATGGGCATTCACTTTTAAAACTTAAAATACAGGTGTTAATAGATTTAGTTTTTTTATAGGAAGAGGTGATAAATGCATCACTGTTGGAGTCAATGAGAACATCTAAAAACGGAATGTTATTGTTAACATTAAGCTCATGAGAGAATTTTAGAACTGAACTATTTTGAAAAGTATCTTGTAGTTTTTTTTATTTCATCTATACTATTTACTAATATAAGAATATCCTCAACGTGGCGGGCATAAATGGAAGGTTTAGTGATTATATTAAATATTTTATTGGCGAGATCGGCCATGTAAAAATTACTGAAGGTCGGTCCAAGGACAGATCCCATAGAAACTCCGTCAATTTGGGTATATATGTTGCCGTTATGTTCATGGAAAGGAACTTCAGTTGTGCAAATTAATAATAACTTTTTAAGTATTTCAGGATCAATCTTTAGAGGGGGGAGGGATGGGTTATTATATATATGTTATTAATAATTATATCAATTGTTTTGTATACAGGGACATTTGTAAACAGACTTTCAACGTCGAGTGATGCAGTAATTGTATTATCTGTTTTTTAGGTATGCAGTATGTGTAAGAGCTCATGTGTGGATTTTACACTATATTTACTAGGCAAATAAGGAGATATAAGATAATTAATTGTTTTTGTTAATTGATATATGGGGGTAGTGACTTGAGAAATTATTGGACGGAGAGGAGAGTTTGGTTTATGAATTTTTACATTACCGTACAAGTAACCGGGTTTATAATCTCCAATTATTTTGAGGAGTTTAACGTTATCAATTACGGCATTATTGGCTGTAATAAGTTTGTTTACTTGTGTCTTGAGTTTATCTATGGGGTTTCTTTTAGTTTGTTTTAATTACGAATGGTCATCTAAAATTGTTTGTAATTTAGTGTAATAGTCTGATTTGTTGAGAATGACATAGATGTTGGTTTTATCTGCTTTTTTAAATATTATGTTGGGATAGTTTTGAAGTCCATGTGCAGCTTTTTTTAAATTATGTATATATATATATATATATATATATATATATATATATATATATATATATATAGCGTTCGATCTTTTCAGGGTAGTATAAATGCAATTTAAAAACATCGTTTGATACAAAATACACTAAATAAATTAAATAACAATATTGAAAAGTTTAATAGTTTCAATTAAATATTCATTGATTCAAAAAGATATTGACGGTTTAAGATATGTTAAAAGATTTTTAAAAAATGTTCAATGTATTCCAAATTGTACTTGATATCGTGTACACATATACATACACGGCCACATACACACGCACAATCTGTGAGTGGCATGCATATACGCATATGCGCACAGGCAGACACGCATATAAACACATGTGCATCGGTGAATAAACTCAAATTCGCTTGATTTTAAAAGTCCTACCGAACTCTGACGAGTGTTACTATATATATATATATATATATATATATATATATATATATATATATATATATATATATATATATATATATATATATATATATATATGCGTGTTAGGTAGTGTAAAATGTATTCGTATCATTGCTGATAACGACAATTTCCTTCTAGTATGTGTTTCTATATCGGTTTATCGTTATTTATAATTATCTTTCTTACTATCTCAATGTTATTATCCCTTTACCTCTCTCCTTTTTACATTTGTAAAATATACTAAATAATTACACCTGTAACAAATAAGAAATAAAATAATAAAATGTAATAATCACATGAATACACCAGATATAGTTAGATTACCGAAGTTAAACGAGGTAGAGCCGGGCCAGAACTAAAATAGTGACTAGTTGCGAATACCAGATGCTTTATGTGTTATCCGCTTACTGAAATCAAGCAATGTCGATTCCGTAGATGTGTACATGAGGATTGCGTACCCCTTGCCTCACAATTACTCGCGAGGCTACGCTAACAGGGAGTATCTATTGTCTCTGAAGACTGAAAGAAGACTTATACATATATATATATATATATATATATATATATATATATATATATATATATATATATATTTATCCATTGGCTTCAATTAAGATATTTAAGCACGCGCTCTATATTTTCAAACAGTTACTGTAACACATTCCAATTTGTGTCTATTTTCCATTTTTTTTTCAGTGGTTTCAATTAATTAAAAAAATGTCAATTTTTCCTGAGGATTTTTGGTTATTCTGTCGTTTTTTTTAAATCCTGGGTTTGATTTTTTTTTCATGCTGACTTTTATAATTTCGGTCTACACAATACTTTACTTCATGATATGCCCTGTATTTTATCGTCATATATATACATATATATATATATATATATATATATATATATATATATATATATATATATATATATATATATTCAGATTCGAAACAAATTTGAAATAATTTGAAATGTTCATATAAAGTATTTTATAGAGGTAGATTGCATTTGAAAGTTTACATACTTTCTATTGAAGAATGTAGAACAGAATAATAGTTTCGAATTCACGCCCAATTAAAAATCGGCAGTGAATAATTTGAAGACCCTGAAATGTATACTGAGGAATTGACACTAAAATGTGAAAGCAGTAACTTGAAAGACGGATCACATGAGTAAGTATCTGCAAAAACGGTGCGGCAGGATCAGGGCATAGCAATGCGGTGTTTGGCAAATAAGAACGTAGTTGGAGTTGATACTTTGATGATGATGATGATTATTATTATTATTATTATTATTATTATTATTATTATGATTATTATTATGATTATTATTATTATTATTATTACTAGTACTACTAATAATAATACTACTACCACTAATACTACTATTACTACTACTCCAATAACAACAACAACAATAATACTACTACTACTAATAATAATAATGATAAGATTAATAATAATAATAAGATTAATAATAATAATAATAATAATAATGATAATAATATCCAAAATTCCGTCATATCGAAAACCTTAGGGATTCATAATGTTACAGTTGACACGATTCTATTGTGCAGTATCGAAGACTATAAATTATACACCTACCCAGGATATAGACACACAAGCATGAAAAACATTCTTCATTATAATATAGCCTGACCTGCCTGCTATTAATAACATTGCTTCGACTTGTATTTGAACAGCACATAAATTCATAAAGTATAACACCAAGAGCCATTAACAATTCTTTGGTTGTGCCAAATGATTCTCTTGGTGACTTCTCGAGAGATATTTCATATCGGTTCATAGAATAGATTAAACGGTCTATTTTTGATTTCTCCCCTTTTTGATTCCTGCCATTTTACAAACGCAAATCCCACACGCCCCGCTACGTTGGCGGGCGAGCCGATAATGTTGAATATGTCCAGATGGAGCTGGTCTCTTTAGCATTTCATTATTTTGCCAGCATGCTTGGTGCTATAACCATGACTTTCCTGGAAGGAAAGCGAAAAAGAAAAGCCACCCCGCCATCGCCCCGGCCGTCTTTAAACCCATCTCCACGTTTGATTAATAGTAAGTCTGATTCCACAAACTTTCTGCGGACACATTAGATTTACCATCTTGTGCAGACGCTGGAATCAACACCTTCATCGCGAAATTGATTGCCTCATGTGGAATTGGCTGTCTCTGGAGATTATCAGTGACTTTGGGAAAGACAAGAGTAGTCTGACAAATGGTTAGTCTTGTTGGAAGAATTCTGTGGTTTTAGTCGATTTGACAAAATGGCAAACAAATGAGTTCGATGCTGGTTCATATCAATTGAAAAGAAAACGGTGTTGAATTAAAACGTTGTTATGGTTTTAAGTAGAAGAATATAAAGCCTTTAACAACGTAAAAAACGTTGTCAGTAACGTGTGTTAGATTGGTAAAATATTATCATTATGATGACAATTGAATTAACTGTACGAATTGGTTTCTATTTTATTGAAAGACATTCATACTACATTTTTGTGTATTAATTGAATTATTCGAACTACTGTTCGCACCGTTGATGTTATTTTCACAACGTTCCGGCTGATGTAATCTTCGACTTTCTTCAAGTGCATCGTGTTGAATTCGCGAATCTTTATGTCGAACTCGGGAATCTGTACGGAATTTCGCCTTTATTTAATCCACGAGTGTATCTTGCGCTTGTTCTGTCATCTATGATGATGTAGAAGTAGTAAGTAATTCGTAATTGTATTTTAGTATTGCCCACATTGGGGATTAAACCTTCAATCTTCAACCTTCAAAACAGTGACACTTAATGTCCCAATGACGTTGAGATAATAATATCCGAAATGAGAACAGTAGTCCGAAAATCCAAATATAAAAAATATCATTTTTCATCTAAACAATTCCGTAATATATTTGTTGCGTTTATGCGTCCGTCTATCTTTCTGTCTGTCTTTCTGTTGTGTACATTCAGTATTAGTCTGTTTACAATATTATCGTTCGATCCGTATTCATGACGGGCATTTATGCTCAGTTTTAATAATAGTTTACACATTTCTATTCATTTAATTGATATGATGGAAAGAGTCATGTTTCATTCACTGACATCCTTAGGTTGCATGCTGTTATTTTATTACTGGAATATGATAAGTATATGACTATATACTATGTAAGTGATATTATGGATCTCATATTCCACATTAGTTTTTTAGAGTGAACAATAGTTTACAAAAAAAGGAACATGTGTTGACAAATTCCGTTTTATGAACAGCTAATATTTAACTATGCATTATAGACGAATCCACATATATTTAAATGGGACAGGAATATGTGTGTGTGTATTCATGTGAAAGCTAGTTTAAAGTAATACATATCATACAAAACGTTTTAGTATATATAGCCATAATAGGATAAGTAAATGAGAAATAACTCAACAGAACAGGCAAGATACACATTATAATTATTCTATTTATTAGATATTTCGTTTCTATTACAAAACTATGTCACTAAATAACCTTTTATTAAATAACAATCCGAATAGATTAATACAGCGGTAGGTAACATGAAGGAGAAGGTTATGAAGTGAGTGAAATTGATGGGTGCGTACGTAAGAGTGGGCTAAAAATTATTTGCTGATGGTTGAGTAAAGTGTGTAAAGACACAATAAGAGTTGATGAAGCTGAGTAGTTAAATAAATGTTATAAAAGAAGGCAAGTTAAAGTAGTCGCTGTGTGAAACAGGGCAGAAAAATACAAAATACAGTGTGGAACGAAATAGAAGATTAGTAATAACATAGGTTAAAGTAATACGAATAGAGGAAAGTGAGTAAACGGTTTTAAAATGTTAAATCCTGTCATTAAGTATCTAAATTGAACATTTTCCTTTTTCTTTTCTTACGACACTTGCTAATAAAAACAGTGCGATGTGAAAATACTCGCGCTCTATGTTACATATGTTTTTTAATAGCTCATAAATCTAGCTTCACTGAATCGTCTAATTAAAATTTAGTGCGGGTGTGTGATTATCTAAGAGCGTTATTCATTGAATGCATACTTAAAATACACATGTGTATGATAATTGTGTGCATTACATGACCCAGGTGTATTGCTCAGTATTAATGATTACATACGGTATACATCGCTGGAAATAAGCGTCTACTGAAAAATACATTATAAGGCCCAATAATGGTTTGTTTCATTCATATATATATATATATATACGTGTGTATGTGTATATATATACTTATAACTATTTGTTTTTATCTACGAACGTATACGTTTAATTTTTTCGGGAATCGTCACTGTAAAGATACATTATTCATACTACTGGCCGGACTTGCACCCAGGAGCACGAATAATGCTTAAAACTAACATTCCGGCGTCTTAGCCCACACGCCCGCTATCAACCATCCATACAATCAGCCATAGATTAAACCTATTTAAAGACAGACGTCCTCAAAGTGTTCAACTACTGAAAAGTGCATGCATTGCAGTAATGATAACGGCTGCGCGAATACTACTCACTACAGAGAATAGTCTAGAATTGGGTGCGACAAATACTTATAAATATTTGTTTATATGTATATATATGACTTATATATATATATATATATATATATATATATATATATATATATATATATATATATGTGTGTGTATACATGTATATATATGTATATATATGTATATAAATATATATAAATATATATATATACGTGTGTATATGTATGTATATATATGTATATATATATATATATATTTATATACATATATATACATATATATATACATATATGTATATATATATGCATATATATATACATATAAGCAAATATGCAGATATATATAGGTATATATACATAAATATATAAAAATAATCATATATATATATATATATATATATGTATATATATATATATATATATATATATATATATATATATATATATATATATATATATATATATATATATATGATAAACGGAGTCATAGCGAGTCGATGACAATATCACAAGAAAAAGAGAGAGAGAAAAATTATAGTAATATATTTAATCGGCGGAAGACATTCGACTTAAAACTTTTTTTTTAAATAAAAAGAGATCGACTAAAATTTAAACACTAAATCTCAAGGAACTTTTCAATTTACACATTTTCTAGGGAAACGTCGGCGAATATCGCTTAAAACAGGGAAAAGAGTAACGTTGAGAGGAGCAAACCAGGGGGATTGAATATCGCCATTATAAACCGAAAAGGAATATATTGACGCAAGAGGCAAAATATTTTTTTAAAAGTCTCTAAATAAGTCCAATTTGTGAGACCACTCTTTTTTCCTACAGAGCGATGGTTTTCGCATTGTTACACTCACGACCTCCAAAACCGTAAGATGGTGTTTGGAATGGACCTTGTGTACAATGCGTAAACACTTATCGGAGTACACTTAAACGAACCTTTTATTATCATACAAGTGGTGTCCAATGGATGACACGTGGACTTGTGAGCGCTCGGGTGTGCTTCGCAAACGCCCGGATGTTCTTTGTAGGAACCCGGATGTGTCCGTCGATATACTCCAAATACGACACGTGATCTGCGAAAACGAGCAGGGATATGCTGGGCCACTCTGACTTCCAAGCGCTGAAGAGTACGACCAACATAGTCAGCTTCATACTGACATTTGAATGTATATATTATCATACTTTTCTGTAGTTTAGGAAGTAAATGTTTCTGAAAGGCTGGGAAGGAAGTTATGGTGCCAAACACCACACGGGGCTATACTGCATAAAAACAACGAGATACAACCGATGAAATATTATCCGAAAACCCTTTACTGATAGACCCAATAAAAGGAAGTTTCAAATTAACGGGACATTTGGGTTGATCAAAGAATATGTTGGCATTAAATTTCACAAGATTTCGATCAATACATATGGGAATTAGACTCTCAGGGAAACCATTGTTAGTAAGAATACGATGATATTCTTTATATGGAGGCAAGATTAGCTGAACTAGCACATACGTTCGCTATAAGTTTTATTTATGTTACTTACATACTCTAATCAACATCCATATATTAATCGGGAATTATGCTTAATTTATCAAGCAACTTGAGGCCAGCAATATGGATTTTGGCAAGGACGTTTTAATCACTGTGCCTCATAAACTTACGCCAGACATTGTTACTAAACTTAAGAAGCTGTTCAATTGTTACTTACATGAGAAATGATTTCTTTAGAACACATCGTCTGCCTGCTTAGAAGTTAACATTATTACGATCAGTCTACAGTGACTCAGGAGTAAACTTGTTAAATATGTGAAAAATCAAAGCAATTGTCAATAATCTCAATGAATGAACTACTTTATGGCAAGCCATATTTATTCTGTCCTGCAAAATCAATTTCCGGCGTGCTGACTGTAGTATTACACAGGCTATGGAATATCTGAGGAGGTCTTCTCAACCATCTAATCCGTTCTCTCGGAGAGGTTTATAACTTTGTCGCTGTGAGTAGAAGTCGAGAACACATAGAATAAACGTCAGCCTGCACCAATAAACAATTATTTGCAAAACACTTTCTCATCTCAAGCAAGGCCATTCCAAATTATATTCTGTGATAATTCCTTGACATTTATTCAGACGACACACCTAAGAAGAGCACATGTTAGATATTTATGATCAACTATATATTCTGACCTATAACATAGGGTGAAAGGGGGGAACAATAGCTGGTTTCTTTAAGACCTCTAAAACCAAAAATGGCTTCTATCAGCACCAACGCTCATCTCTTCACTTTGCCTAAGTTAAAATGAATGGTCTATATTTATGAAAATTTCTGTTATAGGACAAGCAATAGAACAAATATGTTACAAAATCGACTTCGCAATTAGAGAGGTATGATACAGTATTTTCCCTACAAGCCCTTTCTTACAAAATATACGTTGCTAGTCTTAATGTACTCTATCGGTACTTACATACTATGTTGTTCATTTAGCTTCAATATACAGACACTTCTGTAAAAAATTACATAAAAAAATCAACTGACTTCCGTCATTTCAAAAATCTTCTTCTATGTACCTAAAAGATGAAACGTAACAGATGTTCTATGATCAGAGCGTATTTTGAAAAGACCTCCCATCTCCGAAAACATTTCTGTCAAATTTCCATGCTGACCACAATATGGTCGGGTTTATGCCCACTGCCAAGTAACATTCATATTTAGTCGTACTCTAAGTAACATTACAGTTCTTCTTTTTTAAACTCTCAGTGTATTTTAACATCCAATTAACACTTTCATTAACCTTTAACGTCGACTGTTTTTTAAGGAATCATAATGATGATTCATTAATATCAAGAAGAAGAAACAACTTTCATGAAAATTATGTGGAAATACATTTTATGGACTATGCATTTCTAGAATGAATAAGCATTTAATGATTGTCAACCTTTGCTCAGATGACCAGTTAGACATTTTGTGTTTGCTCGTTTTTACATGAAATTATTCCTACAGCGTTATAAATGTCTATGTCGTAGAGGCTAAAACATTGTCAATATATACAATGACGGTTAAACAAATACAATACAGGAAAGTACACAGATACAACACAAGAATGTACACAAAGGAAATCACCCGTGAAGATGACTACATGCAAGGATAACAAGTATGAACCTGACAAAACAAATTGCATGTATTTTATTAAGGCGAAATAAATAACCAAATAAATGCAAATACAGTTAAAGAGTCTCATTAAGACATACACAAAGAAAGTACGTAAAGTTGGTATAGCTGATCAAAAATATATTCCCAAACCAAAGACGTTAGCATTTTAAAATCCTGCTCAGAATGGAAACCGGTCGGACAACGTCTGCTCACTTTGGAAATACCACCAGAAAGTGTCTAGTTTTTTCAATTTACTTCCAGCTTATAAAGGTTCATGCCAGTAGCGACTGTGACGTGAAAACACAAATATTTACAAATTTGACCTTACAACACCGCACCGTAAACTGTTTTCAAATCTTGCTGCAAGCCATAAGTATCATTACGACTGTACGGACAAAAAAAGGGATGACCATATTTAAGTTATAATGATAAAAGTGATTATTGATATACGAGGTGTGTGTACGAAAGTGACTGCCTATAGTATTTCCGCGGAAATTAATGATATCTTATAACTGAAGCATCAACGTATCTTCAGTCATCAATATGTGTGTTTAACAAGTTGACAATCAACATATATATATATAGATAGATAGATAGATAGATAGATAGATAGATAGAGGGAGAGAGAGAGTGAAAGAGAGATTTACAGCCTTTTTTACAGTTCCAAGAATTCAAAATCAACAACGGATAGGAATACGATCGTTTCCTAAACGCATAGAAGATTTTTTTTAGTTTGTGTATATAGATTCCAATGCAAATTCTACATCGCGTTTTATAAAGGGGCACACATAGAAGCTTAGTGTACCCCCCATATATATATATATATATATATATATATATATATATATATATATATTATACTTTTTGAAAAAAGAACTATAACAATGTGTAGTGTTAAAATAAATAAAATGTATTTAAATCCGAGCTTTCGAGAAATAACACTCTGCTTGTCAACTCAGTGTGTTTATTTCTTTTTTTTCTTTTCATCGTCCAATGACGATGGGCTTTTATGTCAGAAACTCATGTATGTTTTTAAGAAGCGCGTCTACGCCAATTTAAATTAATAGGGGTGTGCATACATATATGTATATATATATATATATATATATATATATACTTATATCAGCGATAAAAGCTTTTAAAAAATGTTTATTTCTATATGTTGTATGACTCACTTTCAGAATATATTTCACTAACAATTTGTTATAAAACCAACACTTTCCTTGTCGGTGTAAATCTATGAATCTAGTGGTCAAATCATCAACCTTGTACTTTCTATGCCTAAAGATGCTAAAATGATTGAGTGGCATGGGCAAAGTGAGCAGGATCATTGTCGTGAAAAACGAATTCATTTTATAGAGAACTATTTACGTCATCTCGCCAAGGTACAAGCGATTCGTTCAAGAGATTGCAATATGAGTTAGACATAATATTACTTTTCTGTGTTCTCTTATAAGACCAAAAAGCTTATATCTAATTATACCTGGCAATATCATCACTTCACCAACCGTTAGTTGGCATCTCAAACGATAGCCACTCTTATCGGAATAAACGTATACTTTTGCCAAGAAATCAGGTCCATTAATTATTTTCCGGGTATATATTAGAGTAAATAACCTTACTCATACCCATCTTCATCTAGTTATTTGCCAATTCTATTCTTTACTGTGTGTGTCTAGATGTATATGGAGGGTTGTTAAATGAAACTTTAACTGGCGCCATTAATTGGAGAATTGAATGTATTCATAGATTGTTGGAATTCAAGACACTGAACTGCTGTGAAGATTGAGTTGCTTGCTTGCCCAGATTTTCCACGGAGTTCACGACTAATGTTCCTGAAATGCATAGACATTTAAGTTGCTGATGATTTCTTCTTTGGGAAATATTTTTTCGGAATTTATTTTGACAGTATACACATGATGACTTATTTTTTCAGGCAATTACATCATTTAACTGTGTCCTTTATTATACTTGTGTGTTTCTCCCTCAGTTAGAAATTTTGGATGTGATAGTTGTTATGAAGTAATAAAAGCTATTGTCTCTGGGCATGACTAAACAACGAAAATTACTGTACAACTATTCACAACAATGTGTAATTCGATCAAATAATGTCATTATTATGTGTCAGAATCTCTGTAAACACATTGGTGAAATTGATTAACAGAATTATGTAAATTTATTTTTAATTAGAAAGTCATTATCTTTGGTAGCAATGTATATATATATATATATATATATATATATATATATATATATATAATATACATATACCTATAGTTATATATATATAAATATATCTATATATGTATATATATAAATATTTATATATATGTATATGTATATATATGTATATATATAAATATATATATATATATAAATATATGTATATATATGTATATATATATATATATATATATAAATATATATATATATATATAAATATATGTATATAGATATGTGTATATATATATATGTATATTACTATATGTATATATATATGTGTATATATATGTATATATATATATAAAAATATATATATATATATATAAATATATATATGTATATATATATATGTATATATATATTAGTATCTAATACATACATATATATATATATATTTGTATCTAATATATATATATATATATATATATATATATAGTGTGTGGATTTCAATTTTGTGTAGAGAGTCTGAATAACAGAGCTCAATGTAATTCAAACAGAGCAAAACAGAATTATAAAAAGAAAAACTATACACACATTAAGGTTGTACACATAATAACTTATTTCGACCCCTTTAATTAGGTCTCCTCAGATGTATGGACAACCACGTCAAAAAAAACAAATAATGAGAGAAATTGATCGTCTTAAAAAGATAAAGATAAATTCACTTTTGTGATTGGTCTATGTAAAAAGGAGGTAAATGTTAAAATAATAAAATAATCGAGGAGGGGTGACAAAATAATAAACGGAGAAAATAACGGATTTTATTACCAGGATGAGATGGAAGGCCTATTTCTTCTTAAAAGCGGAATCTACTAAGGAACAATATGAAATGTATAATTTCAGAACCCTTAACCCAGCTAAACCTATAGAAGCGCTTAAACAATTTGAAGCTGATTTATTCAAAATAGTGAAAAAGATTAAATTCAAAAAACATTCTAATGACTTCCAGTCGGAACTCGCACACGACATCAAAAACATAAAAAAATCCAACAAAGTTTGGGTCAAAGCCGACAAATCTACCAATATATATAAAATATGTCCCTTAGAATATAAAAAGCTAATTATAGATAAAATCTCTAATACTTATAAAAAAGACATTTTAGACACAGAGGCTACAATTAACAAGGAAACTAGAGAATTTACCTCAAAATTGAGAATTGATGACAGAGTAGGAAGATTAGATATGAAAAATGCTTACATCCTTATAAAGGACCATAAAAAGAACTTCCAAAATAATAAGAAATCCAGACTTATCAATACAACTAAAACAGAATTGGGACATGTATCCAAAAAGATACTACAGAACATAATCAACGAGACTCTAACAGCGACACAGTTCAATCTATGGAAAGATTCTGCTGACACAATTAAATGGTTTAGGGAAATAGAACATAAAAAAGAGCCTCTTTTATCCAATTCGATATAATGGAGTTTTACCCTTCCATTTCGAAGGAATTGCTAATTAATAGCATAAACTATGCCAAAAATTTCGTTGACATTTCAGACGAACAAATCAACATTATTTTGGCCTGTCGGAGGTCCATTTTGGCAAACGATGGGGATAATTGGATTAAAAAAGATAGTACAGACTTTGATGTCCCGATGGGGCCCTTTGATTCAGCTCAAATAGCAGATTTGGTGGGAATATATATAATATATATAATCAGTCGAATTGTTACCCCCAACCAAATTGGCCTATATAGAGATGACGGACTGATCATCGTACCTAATAGCAACGGTCCTCTAATATCTAGGAGGCATAAAAAACTAAATAAGGCTTTTAAATATTTAGGTTTGAGGATTGAAGTGACCCCCAATTGCAACGAGCTAAATTTTTTAGACATTACGCTAAACTTAAACGAGGGAACTTTTCAACCTTTCCATAAAGATAATCATACCCCATTATACATTAACACTAAATCCAATCACCCCAAATGTATTATAAAACAAATTCCTACAACTATTAACACCAGAATTAACAAACTCTCATCAAATAAAAATATCTTTGAGACTAGCAAACACATATACGATAACGCATTAAGTAATAGTGGGTACAACGAAAAACTAATATATACGGAAAATATAAAGAAAAATAAACCCAAAAACAGGGGACGCAAAATTATTTGGTTCAACCCACCATATTGCCAACTTTCTAGTCTTAATATCGGGAGAATATTTTAAAATCTAATAGATAAACATTTTAAAACGACTAATCCTTTAAGTAAAATTTTCAATAGGAAAACGGTGAAAATTAGTTATTCTTGCACCAAAAATATGGAGAACATTATTAATACACATAACAAAAAAATATTGAGCACACCGAGTAAGAAAACTAAAAAAGAGGAAAAAAAATGTAATTGTCAAATTAAAAATAACTGCCCCCTTAAAGGTAACTGTAACGTCGAAAGCGTTGTATATAAGGCTACGATTTATCCTAAAGAAAACACTAACAATAAAAAAGTATACATAGGAATATCCGCCGGGAGTTGGAAACAACGATTCTACGTACACAAACACTCATTTTTAAACCCGAACGTCACTAATAAGACGGAATTAGCCAAACACTGGTGGCTTTTAAAAAATAACAACTTAATGCCAACTATTTCGTGGTCCATACTATGTCATTCGAACACTCCTAAAGGATTTAGACATAGATGCAATTTGTGCCTGGAGGAAAAAATCAGAATACTAAAATATGAAGACAAGAACATTTTAAATAGACGAGACGAACTGATGGCTAAATGTAGACACAGGCACAGGTTTAAAATCAACAGCACGTTTTAAAGTTCTTTGAAAATAACAATTCTTTTAAAGTATAGTTACAATAAAAGTTATAACTGTAAAGGTAAATGTTAACAAATTAGTAAATTTTTTTTTTTTTTTTTTTTTAGTAAAACTCTAGTTTGTAAATTAATCGTGCTTAAATGTCGCCAAACTTTAATTCCGTATTGACGTTATAACCAATTAAGTTTTCTTATAATTTCCTATATAAATCGAAATCTTCGTCCTGAATTTTCGTCTTTTTTATTCCTAATCATAAATAATTAATCGCGAACGCCAGAATCTTTACCAATTTTGTAAATAAACCGTTTTTAAATTGTCGCTAAACTTTAATTCCATAGTGTAAATCATCCCGAATCTTGACGCTATATAACTTAAATTTTTAATATGTTCTAATCTAAACCGAAATCTTCGTCCTACATTTTCGTCTTCTAATTTTTAATCGTAAATAATTAAACGTAGTTTTTAATCGTGAACGCTCGAATATTTCATCATATATATTTTTACCCATAAAGCTCACATTCGAAATTTTAAATGAGATGATTTATTTGTTTAAATAGCAAAAAAGAATTCCTTTATATTTTTTTTATATTTCTGCATATATTAAAAAATTAATCTTACTTCTGTCACCCCTCCTCGATTATTTTATTATTTTAACATTTACCTCCTTTTTACATTGACCAATCACAAAAGTGAATTTATCTTTATCTTTTTAAGACGATCAATTTCTCTCATTATTTGTTTTTTTTGACGTGGTTGTCCATACATCTGAGGAGACCTAATTAAAGGGGTCGAAATAAGTTATTATGTGTACAACCTTAATGTGTGTATAGTTTTTCTTTTTATAATTCTATATATATATATATATATATATATATATATATATATATTATATATACTAGACGACTACCCACCTGACGACGGATACAATTAATGTAGCAAACAGAATAGTTTTGCACGATGTTTCTTTGTCTTTCCCAAGATAAAAGTAAATATATAATGCAACAAACACATTAATAAGAATTTTTATCCCGATTTTCATTACAATCAATTTTCTGTAATTTCTTTTAATAAAAATATCCAATATTTATTGCATTCGCTTTAGGATTTTAAGAAGGAATTAAATCTAAGCGAAAGTTAAGTAACGTTAACAAACATCTGACGCATCTGAATTTTTAAATTGGCGGTTGTACTTATATTGTCCACCATAAAATACTTTAATAAAGCCCAACGCAACTTAAATTTGATGAACACATATATACATTAATGTCCAATACTTATTGTTAAAATGTCACCAAAATCGGAGATTTATGAACTTTCACGAAAAGATCTCATGTTCTACTAAATACAGCATACATTACAAACATTTACGATGTGCAATTGTACGCGAAACTATTTAATAATCGTGTATTAATTAAATCCGATACTTAAAAATATATAAACATGTACCCATGGCTAATCTTATATTAATAGGGATATCATATATGCGTATATATTTAATTTGCTATATATATGGTTCACGAGTTTTTTTTTGTTAGACTGGACTTCAAGAAGACTGAATTATTCACGCACCGATAAAAGTAAACATTCATCTTTTTACCAAGAATAATTGCTTAAAAATATATTGATCGAACTATGAGAAACGACTGTAGTTAAATGACCACTTGCATGAGTGAAATACTGTACTGTCACTGGAATCCTCGGTGACCGTTGCGTTCTAGCGGACAGGAATGCTGTCTGCCTTTTCTATGTTTCCAAATGCTGGCAATCGAAAGTGGTAGCAGAAAAAATGATGGAGACGGGGATGATATTAAAAACTTAGTATCGCGTATGTCTATACTGATATTCATTACTTACAGGTCAGACAAAATTACCCGGAATATGAAGCCAGTAAGAATCGATCGATTCATCGAACCGAAAGCTTTTATCTCATGTTTATTTCATTATGTAAAAGAAACCATACATTCAGGTGTTTAGTTATAGATTCATATACCCTAATGTTAGTTAATAATTATATATCAAAACAAACGATTAGCTAAACACATCTTCTAAACAAGGTTCGATTTAAAGCACATATTAATAACAAACTACGCACATGGTATAAAATGGACGGCTTCATTAATCCACATTTTCCCATTTAACCATATTATCATACAACGAATTAGCTTTTACTCAATTATACGCAGCTAAATTTATAATTCTGAAAAACTAGAGCATCTACCTTTCAAAACTATCACACGATTGTATCCATACATTAATTTTTCTACCTTTCCCGTTTTTCCTTTTCAGCCAACAAAATATAGATGTACAAATATAGGCTATAGATTGTGATTTCTTCTCCTGAGATCGAGTTCCCTTTCTCTGCTTCATTCAATTGTCTTTTCAACACAAAAAAATCCACCCTTTTCTTATTTTTCTGTCTTCGTGTTTTTTTAACTAAGTTTTTTTTGGCACGTTAAAATAACATTTGAAACACTTTTTTTTTGTTTTTCCATCATCCCCATTTTTATATGACTTCTCTATGTTATCAGTTATGATTATGTTTTCAAATGTTAATAACATTAAGAATAACACTGTTCGCTTATCTTTGAAATGTATATGTTTATAAAAAATGCAGAATGTTATTACGTCATTCTATGAGTTGAGAATCCATCAAAGATCACGTCAGAGACTAACACCTTTTCTTTCATTGCTGAACAGTTCGCAAATAAGGTAACTGGATGGGTCACATCACATATTCGCGCGCACAAATTCTATAGCATGCTCAACGTTCCAGAATTGTTCACTTCGACGTGTGGGTATGCTATTGGGAATAGGCAGAAAGAATTCCGTTGATTTAACTGACACAATTCGAAAGTAAATAGCTAATACCTTATGGCATTAAGAAATCATTGCAAAAGTTTAGATATACCGAGATGACTATAAAACACAATAAGTAGCAAGAAAATTAGGACCTAGCGATTTTTGCAATATGTATAATAGTGTTGTGAATAATGACAATTAACAATTACTCCGCGTGCACGGAAATTGATGATGCTAAAACTGCTTGCTCAGCGGTTTGCGTGGAACTGCACCTTTTGCTCTACAATCAAACTCCTCCAAAATTTACACTGAGCACAACCCACACTCAATGATCTGATTATAACCCTTTCCCAAGTCCGGAATAACATAACAACCTTGCCACCTAGAAACATGTTTGGTTTATGTCATCCCTGCTATAGTCTTTGAGAAATGCCCCGCGTAGCTGTACCATGTCTTCACCTAACTCTTAAACGAATTCCCTGTCGATTGTTGGACTATGTGATAGCTGGAAAATTGGCTCAGTAGTATCAATATTAACGAATGCTGGTAAAAAAACTGACCGGTAAAATAATCACCTTAGAAATCTCCTCCCGTTCCTTGATAACATCGTTACATCATTAATCAATCAAGTAATAGGTTACAACCTCGTTAATGCTAAACATCTTTCTAACCAACCGTATGGTTTTAGGTGTTTCCGTCTTAATGCGGATATCCTAACGGTCATCGCTGAACGCATGTACCATACACTGGGCAAAGCTGGTTAAGCTAAAATTGTAGCGCTTGGTCTAGCCAAAACTTTTGACCAGGTCTGACATGAAGTTCCGTCTATCAAAATAAATCTGTACGGTATTACTGGATTAATATTTGATATACTCAGATATTTCTCAGCCAAAACGAAAGACCCAAGTATTCATCGATGGTGGTACATCTAAACAAAGTGGCATTAATGCGGGTGTTCCACATGTGTTGATTATTGGACCTGATTTCCAGTTTTTTATAAACACCCTCCCAGATGTAAGTGTTTCAAAGATGGATATATTTGTTAAAGACACAACTCTTTATTGCCGAAATATGAACACAATCTAATTCTTAAAAAAACAACATTCAGTCTGTAGGTGGTTAGGGGCGTACAATGATAGTACCAATTAATGCGACTAAGGCAAAGCTCTTGTTTTTTAAGGATTATAAGAAACCTTTTCAACCACAAAGTTCCATGTTCTTATGCACTTATACAACTTTTTGTGAACTTTTGGTATAGTCTGTATAACATGAATAGTTATATAAACTAAACAAGCAGAAACAATTATTTGTAAATTAACTGTTTTTATAAACTAAGTTTATAGTATGTTAAATTAAGAGTTCTAGTAATATAATGCTCTATTAAGCTTGTGTGTAAACGTTTTGTCGAACCTCGAGGAATTTATTTATATATATATATATATATATATATATATATATATATATATATATATATATATATATATATATATATATATATATAACCCTCTTGGCTTAACGTTTACAGATAACATGAATTTGAAACAAATACATGGACAACATTGCCAGGGAATGCTGCAAAGAAAGTTGGCTTCCTCTACCGTGCTAGAAAACTTCTCACACCTGACATTATCTTATATCACTACAAAGCCACCATCCTCCCATGTATGAAGTATTATTTCCACATATGGGCTGGTACATCATCCACTAGTCTCTCCCTCTTGGACAAGGCCCAAAAAAGAGTCTCCAACTTAATAGGCCCTCACTATCCACCAAGCTCCAGCCCCTATCCAACCACCGCAATGTTGCTTCATTGTGCTTGGTTTACAATTACTTCAATAGATTGGGCCCTGATACACTTGCTGCTCTGGTGCCCCCACGGCGCAAAGACACTAGACCACCCCGAAAATATGCCAAACTCCATCAATTCACTGTGGAGGTCCCCAAATGCCGAAAAGTTTTCTACTCCAAAAGCTTATTTTCTCGTGCTGCTAGACTCTGGAACTCCCTCCTTGCTCCCTGTGTTCTTGACGGTGCTGACATGCAGAAATTTTAAACTAATGTAAACAAAAATCTCCCTGCACAGCTCCAAATATAGGTTACCCCTCTCCTTAAAAAGAAAACTCACCCTTTTTCTCAGTAGCTCCTTACGCCTACAGTGTCAGTCTACTACCTTGTTTGGGTTGAACTATATATGTATATATATATATATATATATATATATATATATATATATATATATAAAGATTAACATCAGCTAATTACTATATTACTAATCTGACTTCACAGAGGAAGTTTTAAAGATTATTTTTATTAGCTCAGCACGAGCACTCATCAGTTTTAGAAAGATCCTTATCGTCTACAAAAATTAAAGGCCTACTAGAGTTGTTAATTAATCACATCACTATGATTTTAATGCTAGCTATCTACAAATTATTTATCATTACGTCGCTTCTGTCCATCCCTATTTTTGTTCTTCACTTTATTACACGTCTCTGCCAGATATTTATTCTACCTCGTCTTCCAACAATGTTTTTATTCTTTTCTCGCCACATTTTCATTTCTATCTCCCAAAAAATGTTCGGCTCTCACTGGTTATAAAGAATCCGTTGTCACTTTTCTCCCTTGCCCACATCTAGACAGTTTGTTTACTTTGATTAGCCTACAGCTCAATTATACAGCGGATGTTAGGCTCTCTTAAGCTCACCCCCCGGGCATAACGGACCGGTCGAGCCAGGTAAGTGACCTTGATTAGCTCTAGGCATTTAGAGAGAGTATGTCAGTTGGTTAATGGCGGATAATTGCATTTGATTGGTTGGTAGAAAGTCCCTGTCGTCTCCTCGGGGCAACCAAGGCTGATTATGTCATCCCATATTTCTTGGAATAGTGTCCGAATATGTGAAGCATCTGGGACACGGGGGAGTGCCAGCTTGGAAAGTATAAACACTGAGTAGGAAGGAGGACCACACACAATATTTCAAGAAAAAATAAATGGATGTAATGAGGAGACACAGCAACAATGAAGTGTTTAGTAAAGAAAGAAAGGAAGGTAGGAAAAAAACAAGAAAAATCATTTTGACAAAGGAAAAGAGAAAGAAGAAAATATATAGCGTGAATTGAAAAGAAGAAAAATGAAACTTGATAAAAAAGAGAAAAAATAAGAGAAACAATGAAAACGAGAAGTAAAGAATGATAAAAATAAATCGATGTTATGAGGAAAAGGGAATAAATATTTTAGAAACTCGATCACAAATAAGGAGAATTTTAAAAATACAAAAATAATGTATAGAACAGAAGAACGAATAAATATGATTACACAAAATAAAAAAGTAGAAATGAATGGAGAATCATGAAATACAAAAAGACAGGTTAAGGAAAATGCAGTTCAATAATTAATTACAAATATTTGAATGTATTATAGAAAGAAAGTGTGAATTAAATATACATTTTTTTTACTTAATTACTGTATATTAAAGCTAAAAGAATAGGAAGTGAAGAACAAAAAACATACATAAATACATAGAGAATAACACATATATCATAATAGAAAGTCAAAGAACAAACAGATGGAAAAAAAACTTAAAGTACTCATCCAAAAGAAAAAAAAGCAAAGAAAGAAAATAAGGAAACAAGACAAAATTCTACAATGTATACAATGATCAAATAAAAATAAACAATACAAATGTAAAATTAATGAAAAAACATAAGACAAAATGAAAAAAAAAATAAGAAAGATTATACATCATAAGAGAATTAGAGAAAAACAATAAATATACGTAAAATACGGCTATGGATACGTTGCACTTTAAATAATTCGCTGTCAACTACGTCCCCAAGAAGAACAAAAATTACATCATTTTTTTTCGTATATGGTTATTTCTCTCAAATTGAAACAATAAGCACATATATACTATCTTACAGTTAGTGAATTATGTTAATCAAATCTACCATCAAGAATCTGATATACGCAACTCTTGTTAACGTAAGAATCGCTTCATACATAAATATTACTCTGGAAACATGAATGAATGGATCGATTGAATCTTAAAAAAGGGCGCAGGACAAATATTTCTAATATTTTTAAAATCTTTTAAACTGTTGTCTCTATTACGGTTATTATCATGTGTACAGTATTGCGTCCATTTTAACTGTCATCTCCTCTTCTGGTGCGTTATCTAGTAGTGTGCACATTTCTGATGATACTTGCTTATAACTTCTTGATCAACCGTTGGATAGATACCCTAGGCAGCGTGCTATACATGTACATTATATATCGTATCGAGTATTTTACTTACCTAGGATTTAACTAATAATCATCGAACTCTTCCACAAATGGCAAATATGGTATCTAGTATGTTACGTTTTCATTAGGCCAAATTTAGAAGAAATTAACTAAATTATGAAATGTAGTTTGATATAATTCTACAAAACACACAAATAAGTCTGTTGAATCTAAAATTCGGGCAAGCAGCTTCATTACAATGTATCGAAATTGAGGAAAACCAGAGACTAACACGACAAAATCAATAAGAAAATCAATAATCTTAAGAAGTTACGTAAACAATACTTACTCTTAGAAATAACCTCAAATAATATAAATCATTTATTTGGGTATATTCTTCGTTATAATATTAATATAATATGCAGCTTTGTCTTTATCTCTTCATGTATCAATCTCTCTCCCCCCTCTCTCTCTCTCTACTCTCCCTCTCTCTCTCTCTCTCTCTCTCTCTCTCTCTATATATATATATATATATATATATATATATATATATATATATATTAGAAAATAAATGATGGAATAAAATATTCAATAAACTACAATAATTATTAAGTAATTAAGTATTGCAAACAATTGATATATACCCAACTGCTTTTTAAAACGTTTTTTTATATATTCGTGCTTTGCATCAATTGATGACCAAATAAATGTTGAAAATCATACAATTATTATTTTCATCGGTAATTTTCTCATATTACTTCATTATCTTGCATATTGAACAATGCCTTTTAAAGATAGGATATCATTTTAAGATATAATTGTTATTCTTATAATTTTACCATTAATATATATATATATATATATATATATATATATATATATATATTAAGTATCATAGAATTAGATATGTTGACAAAACATTCAAAACAAATAACAAATTTAGTTTTCTAAAACAAAACAAAAACACGCACTATCTCAATGAAGAATGTATTTTGAAAGTTTAAACTTATAATTTTTTATTGCCTAATTTGATATACATATTCATTGCAGTTCGTTTAATGTCTTTGCGTTTTAGAGAAACTCAGCGTCAACAAGTTTTTAAAAAATGTTCCGTGTCTGAAATTCTATTTTTACATACTTCCATATTACACGATTATGAGGGTTTTTACATTAATTTAATCATAATCTTTTGAGGAATTCTTAGTATTTTTATTTGATGAATTAATATTAGACACAAAATACAATAAATTATGATACATAAACACTGGAAGCTTTATAAGTAAATGTATAAAGCATTCATTCTATTACAAAAAAGTGATACTAAATTAAATTGTAATAAATAAATTTTACCACACAAGCCCATTATTTAATTTGATTAGTTTAATAAAGTGTGTTATTTTTTTAAGATAACATCACTGTCTCTAAGCAACTGATTTTTAAGTAACATACCCTCGCTCAAATTTTTTACTTGACCTCATGTTACATGTGCAATTTAAAACTTTTCATCGGAGGCAACTACTGTATTATTAATATATTTTGAACTATGTATTCCTAACATTCTGTCGACCAGCAATATCCAACGCAGAATCAGTGCAAGGCAAATACGGCAAATATGAATATACTTGCAAATATAGCTTTACAATGAACTAAAAAGTCAAAATCATGATGAATTAATTTAAGTTCCGAAATCGTGACAATAACATTACTGAAAATAGGATACCTACCAGTAGAATATATTATTAGCTAGGTTTCATTTTGAATTGGTGTTCTTCAGTAGTGACGAACATATTTTTGGGGAACACGCGTATTTAGTAGCGACACATTTTGAAAACGCAGTATACGGTCTTTACATTTTGTAGAAATACGAATATGTGTATTATAAGTTAAGAACATAATCATAATATTTCATTCATGACTATTCCATCGATGTTCATTCGAAGTAAGATAGTTCAATATTTGGCCTGACTTTCTATATCCAATGGTTCGGAAAACACTATCGCGTGTACGATGTCTGAAATTCGAGATTTATATCTCAATAAATAAGGTCTGCAAAACATTGGTTTATCAGTGCAGCTAAAGGTCACACAATTCATAAAAGCTAAGTTTGTTTCGCTTGAAACCGAAATACAAACTGCCGATGATTCCCACAGCTTATATTTATATATATATATATATATATATATATATATATATATATATATATATATATATACATGTGTATATATATACATATTTATATCAACATATATATACATATATATATATATATACATATATATATACATATTTATATCAACATATATATACATATATATATATATACATATATATATATATATATATAAATATATATATATATATACATATATATATACATATATGTATATATATGTATACATATATACATATATGTATATATATATATGTATATATGTATCTATATATGTATATATGTATCTATATATGTATATATATATATATGTATATACATACACACACACACATATATATATATATGTATATACATACACACACACACATATATATAAATATATATATATATATATGCATATATATATGTATATAGATACACACACATGTATATATATATATATATGCATATATATATATGTATATAGATACACATATATATATATATATGTGTATCTATACACATGTATATATGCATATATATATGTGTGTATCTATATACATATATATATGCATATA
>OY744518.1:44889011-44899011 GCA_963556195.1 Sepiola atlantica
CTTACACTTTAGAACATATTTTTCTCGTATGTAAAAACAACAAACACTCTAACAAACATATGTGTTGTATTATATGTTAATAGTGTTGAAAGACTTAACATCCGTTTCTGTCTTTATATAGGCTCGACGAATATTACGCTGGATACGATCCGCTGGATACGATACGCATACATCGACGTTATTAATACCATTATGCATTAAAAATATATAGGGGAGCGAATAAACGAATATCTTGTTTCCTCATTTTAAGGTGTGTAAATATACACCTTAAAATAAGGAAACATTTAGAGAATACACAATAAAATATATGCAAATATTTTTCTTAACAATTTTTTTACCATCATAACCTTGATTTCCAAGAACCACATTTTTTAAATTAAAAAAAAGGATATAAACAATCGTGTATTATCATTAATATAAAACTTATATTTATAGAGATTAAATATCGCCGGCCACGATGATACATATATATATAGTAGAACATTTGTAAATAAAAGGGAGATTAATAAGTTCAAATAAATCTCAGTATTGTTCCAATGGTAGAGAAACGGCGTTAAGCTTTGCCTAGGAGCGTATATATGAACGAAAAGAAGTTAAAAATTTACTTCTCCGTTGTTAAGCAATAGAAAGGATCGCTTGAGGATTATTCATAACAACCGGTATTAAAACAAGTATAAGGTCCTAAAATGTGTCTGAGGTGTGGATGTGTTGTTTATATTACTAGATCTTTAACATACGGCGTCATATGTCAATGTCACGGAGAAGATGACAACTCTAAAATATTTAGACAGTCTATTAATAATGTGCTATCATGCGGAATGTCCATTAATATCAGAGTTTAACTCAGGTGTTAGATATTTATTTAGTCAGAAAATATGTTCTTAAATTAATTACACGTGTGAGCCATTGACTAGACGTGCACGCTAATCGACCGTATATTTATACATACACACACACACACGTATATATATATATATATATATATATATATATATATATATATATATATATATATATATATATATATATATTGCTAATTTATATTTATCTGCCATTTCACTGCAACGATTGTGTATTGTAGTTAATATGTATCTTCTGGATCATAAATACTATCATTCCCATTTTTACACAGCGACAGATAGCAGAAATCAATAATACAAAGTAACCACTTGTTCATAAAGTCCGTTTCCAAAATAAAATAAAATCGTGTGGTATAAAAGTTTGGACGAAAATGAGCAGAAACAAAGAAGTAGCAGTATAATATAGCAGTTAAAATTATTTGACTCTATTAATACTAGGTTAAAATAAATGTAATTAATATATTTATTTCCGGATTTTATATGTAAACTTCAGACATTTTTAGTCGCTGTTCTTTAAAAAAAAAGTGTGTAATGTTATGTAGTTTGTATGGGCACGTTGGGTGCATTCCCTCATGGGGGTTCGTCTCTTTGCATACAGATATATTGATCTTGATACGGTCTATCTATTATAGGGTTTTATTAATCGTTCTGACCTTGTAGTCTTGCGCAGCTGCCAGAAGCATTTAGGTGTAACTGTCTAGGTATACCTTACTTTGTCGTATTTTCTCTTTTCTGTATCATGAGCTGTCTCTGCCAATCCTTATACTTCTATTCTACTCTCATTTTAGTTTTCAGTTACCCTGCACTTTGTATTGCTCTTTTTGGCTGTGCCTTATTCTGCGATTATCAGCTCTTTTGAGTTCTGAATTTATTTTCTATCATATACACAGTCTATTATGCTTATGAGTCGACTTATTCCGCCTCTTCTATTTACGTCAGATCGATAAGTATGATCATTGGGGGACGTGCATTATGTATTATCATTATTAACTAATACTCTGCTTTAGATGTCTACGATATTCTTTTGCCCACCCTATGAAAGGTTCAAAATGTTTTACTAGAGACATTGTCAACGTGTGTAATGTATCATGAAAGGTTTCTGCTATATACTTCGGTTTCGAAAAGATTTCTTGTCCTTCGTAGGTATTTGTTCAAGCTACTCTTTGCTTTCCATTTATTGGATGGTATTTGCTGCTAAGATGTCCTGATAGTTATAAGTAGTATGTTCGGCACGAGCTCTTATTTATTCTTCGTTTGGTAGTCCCATGTCTTCTTCTTTTGTTAATGTCTCTCATTTAATCTCAAGTAATTCACAGTTTTCCATTCCGAATTCAATTTGAATCATCTGGCTGAGGAATCCTGCTGTGCTTATCAGCTTTTCTTCATCTTTTTTTTTTTTTGCAAACAGTCAGGTAGTTTACTCGTTGTGCTGTGTCTGTGAATCTGTATCCGTGTTACGCTGATTGAGTATGTTGCGGAGTTGCATCTACGTTATGATAAACAGTAGCTGTGATAGAGAATTCTACGGTATTATTATTATGATGATTATTTTTATTATTATTATTATTGTTATTATTATCATTATTATTATATTTCAATAATTGCTATTAATTATTATATTTATTTTTCATATAATTATTTGAAATCTCTGTGAATTTTTACTTTTCATAGATTATTAATGCGACTTCCACACGATTGGTGTGGATTCTTTTGTAGTCCAAGGAGAACAGGTCTAATTACTTTTTAATGTTTAATTATGGTAAATAATTGGTCTAATGTGTCATTACTTCCTCTATTTTGTTTTATTTTATTTACTGATATGTCTTTATTTCATCGTCATTTACATATTATTACTATGTTGGTTTGTGCATTATTATAATTAATATTGTTAGTTCGTTTATTATCTTTATTATTTGTTTTGATACTTACACAATTTATTTATTTTTTTATTTATGCTTGTATTTATGCTTGATTTTTCCTTCATTTTCTGTATGCTTTTCTGTGTTGTTCATTATTTATCCTGGGCATATTGGGCAGAAGATGTGTTAGTTTTTATGTCGACATTTTGCTGCTAGTTCCTGTTTGTTTTTGTGTTTTTGGTTGAGAAGTGGGTGCATTTGTTTAAAGCATCTCATCTGATATTTTATTCTCAGCACAACTTACCAGTCCTACTGATTATCAGTCAAACTGGTGCTTTTTCTATTGTATTCGTGGTGTATTTCTTTGTCATTTTATTTCAATACATACTTAGACATACTGGTGCTGCTTTATATTACTGATTTTTTACGGTGTGTTAGCTGTACGTAGAGTAGAATGTGTTTTCTATGATGTGCATGTACATTTTTTATTAATTAATTGTATTGCTACATGTAGTCTCTGTATGTACTATATTATTAGCCAACACGTATTCACTCGATACAGTTTATAAGTGGCATCTATTTTTAGTGTAATTATTGTTGTTATTCTTGGTGCTGGCGTTTACCCAGATTTTGGTAATTTGATGTAGTTATTTAATATTTGTAAATCGCGTGTTCTTATTATAGATCGCATGTTATTAGTGAAATAGTAACACATGTAAAGAGTAATGCTCTTTTTTGAATTCATATTTATATATATATTACTCTCTCGCAGACTAGGTTTTCAGTGTTTACCTTAGTTGTTTTTTGCTTTTTTGTTTGTTCTTTTAATTGCTCCAGAGAGGACATGAAGCCACTTAATGTAAGGAGCTAAGAAATACTACTTCAGGGTCTAGACTAGTAAGATATAAGTCTTAGATGAAAGTATTCCGAACAAGAAAACAACAATTGGTCCCCTTCTGTCAGAAACATCGCTCATGGAATGTGAAGATCAAATAACAACACACACGGAGCCAGTGTTACGGGACTGCCACAAGTACACCGAAAGTTCACTTTCTACTATTCTTTTGCTTTTTCTACTGCAGGACGGTATGAGCATTTCTCTACTGCAGAACGGTGTGTGTATTAATCTACTTCAGTGCGGTATGTGTATTTATCTACTGCACAACGGTATCTGTATTTCTCTACTGCAGTACGTTATGTGTAATTCTCAACTGCAGAACAGCCGTTGACTCTGTATATTCTTTCGTTTCTTTGTTGAATATGGTGACTTAGTTTATTATCAATATTACTACGAGGTCGCACAATCCTATTCCTTCAAATCTGGTCATCTTACAGGTCAAAGTTAGTGATTTACCGTTTTCTAAATATGAATGCTATGGTTGTCGAGAAGTTCTGGCTTCATGCAATGCATTATGATGATGATTATGTAATTTTTAAAAACTGTTTATGTACTCATAGTGAAGCTTAATGGGTCATTTATGCTTTTGTTCTGCTTTGATACAGGTAGAAAAGTAAAAGTGTACATGGGGAAATGTTCCACGTGTCCAAATCACACATTAGTCCATTTCGAAAAAAAGGGTCTAGCAAAAAGCCAAATACATACATACACACACACACGCACACCCACCCATATATATATATATATATATATATATATATGTATATATATATATATAATATATAAAATAATATATATATATATACATATAAATATATATATATATATATACATATATATATACATATATATATATATATATATAAATATGTAAACATATATATATATATATATGTACACACACACATATATATATATATATATATAGAGAGAGAGAGAGAGAGAGAGAGAGAGAGAGCGAGAGAGAGAGCGAGAGCGAGAGAGAGGGGAAGATACAGAAAAATATAAATATTAATTAAAACAATAGTTTAAAGCAATTACAAACGTATTAATCATTTTTTCAAGCGATCTGATCAGATATTTATATATTCGTGAATGAATTCAAGATTAGAAAAAGCATCGAAAAGTAATTTTTGTGCTGATATATTTATATCGAAATCATCATCAGACGATAAAAAATATCTTATAGCTCGGGGGAAATTCATTTTGCAAATATGAACGCGAGATAGCAGTACGAATAATGTAAATGTTACTCTTTTTATTGTTTTATAAAACTATGTGATTAAAATTATTGTTCACGAAAATATCAGTGTCTTCAAATACACAATTAGGTAGTGCGTTAAGAAGAGGTAATTTATAACGTTTCAAAGATTTCAAAAATGAAATTACATCGTTTGCATTAAGATAATTAATTGCATAGCATATAGTAAGAAACAATGAACATTTATGTTAAAATCATTATTAATGCAGATAAGATTTCCCAATTAGAACATCTTCAGATAATTGAGTTGTTTACATTAAGATGGGTTTATACACCTCTAATATATATTTCCATCGCATAGTGTATCGATACTCTATTGCTAAATGGGACAGCCTCAAATCTTTCATATGCAAACTTATTCTAAACTTTCAAAAATAATGTGTCTTATATTACATCCGATGTAGTTGATTGGTTAATCATTGCCATTGAGAGAGTCATACCATCTAAGTAGTTCCAACATACACTAGACAATCAGCTTTAATACACTTCTGAATGTGTCGCTACAAATGCTCACAAAAATCACTATTACAATTACTTTCAAAAGAAATAGGTGATCGGAAATCAAAGCCGGTTAAAGACTCCTGACAGACACTGCAAAAGGCTATTAATTACCCAAAATGTTTCCAAGCTAACACATAAACTAGATACAATGCAATACTACCGGCTTGAACACATCCTAATTATAGGGCTTAAGAAGCTTAAACAAAACTAGCTCTTATTCTTACAAAGCTCTCCAATCGTTGCTTAAAAGAGGAAATGCTTCGTATCCCCTTAGAATATTTCTTTAGTCGTATTCGTATTAAAATAATACTGGAGATTGCCATTCTGTGTCAAAGTAGAAATCAATCAGTTACATGTGCGCCATGAGAAAGTTGTTTGAATCTGTGACAAATACAGAGGTTTTTATCAACCTCATAAACGGAATTTACTCAATGACAATCAATCCTGCACGATCGACTGCTGCTGTGCTTAATGTAATATCACACAGGATAAAATATAAAACACCTTTGATAAGGTTTAGCAGAAAGGATTGCTTCACCATTTGGCTAGCTATGGAATATAAATAAATGTTATTTCAACCATCAAATCTTTTCTCGCTGGTAGGTTTATATCAGAGGTTGTTGATAGTATAAAGTCTGAAACACATACTATCAATGTCGGCGTGCCTCAGGGATCTATTCTGGGACTAATCCTTTTCATTATGTGTATCAATAATTACCTAATCATATTCTGAGTTAATTCTTTGATATTTATTGAGATTGCCAAACCATCTATGGCAACGTTCTGAAAGAAAATACCGGTTAAACTCAATATGATCATCTCTCCCGTCTGATCTTGAAGACGTGGTGCAATGATGACAGAGATGGCTGGTAATTTTCGATACATTTAAAACTATTCTTCTATCTTTCGCTAGCAATAAATCCTTCCACGAATAATACTCATTCTTTTAATAAGCGTCTAAGTCTGACATCAATGCTAGACCTCAAATGGAACAGTTACATCAAAGCTGTTGCTAATGTCGCTTGAAAAATGGTTTGATCATTATACTTCTCCGGAAGGTATCGCACTCTTAACTACTTACGCAATGAGTTACTTGTATAAGAGTCAAATATGTCCAAAGATTAAATTATGTTGCCACGTCTTCGGAGTTGCCACTCGGAACTACTGTGACAGTGTACGAAAGCGAATTCAACATTTTATGGGGTATCTGCTCTCCTCTTCTTTACAGACTCGTTCTCACAGTAATAAGTATATATGCTGTGTGTGTGTGCATATTTGTTTAGACAGGTGCATAAGTATATAGATGTATTGGTATATTATAAACAGTGTTTGTTTACTTTTATGAACTCCAAGTAAGATATTGCCACTGAAACGTAATTAATGGTTCAGTATATGTGTACAGTCAAGGAAATAAGATTTAGGGGGATTCAAAAAGCAAGACGTCTGAGGAAAGAAGCTATTACAGTAGAAAGACATCCTATATCTGGTGACTTCTAGAATGTATAGTGTGATTATGCTGATAGTATGGTTAGTCGGGAATTGTGTTAAAGGGTACAAGTGCAGTAAGCTTGTCGGAGAACATTCTGTAGAAGTACATCTGAAATAAGCACAGGCTTACAATATTGCGGCGATGAGACAGGTGTTGGAACTCGGCAGAAAGTGTGGAACTCCCAAGGTTAGAGACGCTGTCTAAGAAAGAACCACTAGGGGTTGGGGTATCAGTCCAGGCATCGCAACAATACGGCATACATGATCAAATGTTGACTTTATAGAGATGTATGATACTGGAAGCTGTACGACATTTTCAAGCGGCGTAGACGTTCCTACTATCGTTTAAGCAGACTTGGTACTATATTCTATCTATTTTTTTCAATTCACGTTGACTGTGTAATTTAGTTCGAAGAGTTTGAAAATTGTACTTTCAGAAAAAAGTGTTACAATTTACTCGTTACTACCCACTTTCTAGGGATATATGAAGTAAGTATTAAACACGCTTCCCTGTAATTAAATTACCTGAAATGAATCAGTTATTCAAGTGTATAAACATATTATTCCTTCCGTATTATTAAGGACAGATGAAATTGTCAGCTTTAATTTAGACAAGTCGTCTGAAAAGGGGGATACTCCAAACAGTTATTTTGTGCAAACCATAATCCATTAAGAAAATCAATATAATTAACAAGAAAATAACTTTTAAAAAAGGGTACTTATGCAGTTTACTGACCGGTTTGAAATAATAACGTTATAATTAAGTAAGCAATTTTTAACATGGGGAGCTGGGGGCTAATTATCAATTCTTTTTATTTAATGGTAAGGTGAAAATACAGTGGAGTTAATCAAACCACACCTCACTATGTTAAGAATAGCTTTCTGAATTATGGTGTGATTATTTCGACCTGATCTTTAAACTGCATGAACACTATTTTAAAACTTTATTTTCTTACTAATTCTCTTCATTTTCCTTATTGGTTATGGTTACAATAAGATGAATCAGTTTTAATCATCTCCCATTTGAACTGACTACTCTGAAATAAATAACATTTCATTGGTTCCCAATAATACAAAAGCACCAAAATAGTTTGTCTAACGATATTTAGTTGTTCTCTACCTGAATGGAAACGAAGAACAACGTTGCAACTTAAAGCAACTGAATTACGATATTGTGTCTTTAATAATAATTTAATAATACTTGAAATATAGCTCATTAAATATGCGCTCAAGATAAGGTTCAGCAACATACTAGAATACTGCCTATGTCTTAAACCAATGTAATCTACATTTTGAGGAGTCGACTTTCCTCTTTCTTTGTGTTACCACTATCTCCATGATGCATTTGTCTATTTATATGTAAAATAATCTCTATTCGTCCGTTTAACTTTCTTTTCTCTTTTTCAATCGCTTTATCTCTGTCTTAATTCCCCTCTCTCGATATTTCCTCAATTATATCTTACTCTATCTCTCTTTCAGTCTATCTATATAACTATCTAGCTAGCTATACATCTATATATCTATCTATATATCTGGCCCTCTTCGTTTCTCTCTCTTAGTCTTCATAAGCTCTCTGTTTTATATGTTCTTTCCTTCTGTATATATGAGTTCCCCGCTTTAACTCTGTCTATATCGTTTCTTCTCTCTATCTTTTTCAATTCTCGTCCCTATTTTGACATTGTTCATTATATTTCCTATCACTCATTTTTTATTTTGCTTTATTTTAAAACTTGTATCTGTTTTGCTTCCACATCTGTTTTCCTATCTTACTCAAAGTTATCCTGTCTTGTTAGCATCGCTTTCCTTCTGACTGCGACTACTGACTGTATATACTGTTCCCTATCTACATACCATGCTCCCTTTTCTTCCATCGACCGCATCTCTTCCTCTTCCTCTACCCTGCTTGGCTGACTTCTACCTTGGCTTTCCACCCTTTTTTGTTCATATTTCTGTCGCGTGTTTATAATATGTCTCCCTATATCTGTCTATCCATGTCCTTATCTCTTGTATTATATCTTTATTCATACCTGTTGATGTCACTATATATTTATATCATATCCTTTTTTCTCTTTTTCTTTATATATTTTGTTGCCAACGTGCGATATAAAGTAACTATATATCTATATGTTTATCTCTATGTATGTATAACAATAAGTATGTCTACATTTTTGAATACATAGAATAGAAGTTGAAAGAACTGAAGAAAGAATAAAACACACAAACATATTTTAATATGAAAACACGCAGTCTCCTTTGACGTAATTTACGAATATTCTTATAGAACACTATCGAATATTTTTATGGAATATTTCTAGAATGTTCTGAATGAATCGACATAATGTTTGCGACCCCCAGTCTCTAGTGTAGTCCCAACTTAAACCAATTAAATGAATAGTTAAATATGTATTAAGACCTGGCCTTTGTTAGCTAACAATATGCTTGGTTTAGTGTTGAAGACAATGAACTGAGTAAACGATATGTGATCTGAAATTGCGTTGATCAACATAGCTAGTTCGCTTTTGGAAACTTCATTAATATTCTGATTGTTTATCTCTTTCGTGCTCATCTGTACAAGTTTGAATTCAATTGCGTTATATGGTCCATTGTGACTAGGGAAGAGTTAATACATATGTGTAAGTTATCCATGACACTCACCTGATGGAAGCAATTATTATCGATTACATTGACTAAAAATGCGTTACAACACACATAGAAAACAGCGACATATTTACCCCAATAGAGGCGTAACCATAATCGAGTTCACGAGCACAAATGGAGATAAAATGCTAATGACGATAAATGTGCTTGGTGGTAAAGGAAAGGAAAATAAAACTTACAATAACACTAATTGATCTATGGCTATCGGGCGAATATTTCTATCTCTGACAGCATTCCTATTTATTTAAATTAAGTTCATACATTTAAATATATAGACATAATTGCACATACAAAATAATAGTATAATAATAGTTTTCCAAGTTATAATTGAACCTCACACGGATACCAGGCTTTCAGCAAATTTTAAGTACCACTCAATAAATGGATCCATAAAAAATTAACTAGAGTAAGCCACATAATTAATGGGCACGTGTTAATCTGATGGGTATCTGATCAAGAATTGTGTATTAAATTA